>VWYP01032724.1:12158-22890 GCA_013400435.1 Pycnonotus jocosus | reverse complement strand
GCGGGAGCCGTGCTGGTGATCCCTGGGGCGGGGCCGAGGGAGCCGTGCCGGTGATCCCTGGGGCGGGGCGGACCGCGGGAGCCGTGCCGGTGATCCCTGGGGCGGGGCGAGTCTTGGCAGCAGGGGTGCTGCAGCTTCCGAGCGCGGAGAGGCGGCTCAGGCTCTTCCCGCTCCGCTCACTTACTATGTAGTACTAGTAAATAAAATACTTTGGGGTTTTTAAAGCCCCTTTTCCATTTGGATTTTTTTTAAAAAAATCACAAGCCATCCTGTGTACTAACAGGTACACATCCGGTGTACAGTAACTAACAGAGACTGAATTTCTAGACGTCGTGCCTTCCCACCACCTATCGTCACTTCCTCCCTTGCCCCACGTCCTTCAATAGGAACACAAAATCAGAGCATCCGCCAGTACCTCACCTCTCAGCAGTAAGCCCCTTAACGTCCAACACCCACCAAGTTAGACAAACAGCTAATCTTAAGTACAAAATTATCACATTATACAATACATGGTAAGGGCTGTGGTAGTTCACTCAGTCGTTTTGGGGTTGGGGGGTTTTTTTTGGTACCAGTAATGAAGTATAATAAAGGAACTGTCACTTATATCAATCAGGTTTTATTCTGGATGTTAGCACTTACATTTTTAGAAAACAGAACAAAAGGTTGACAATAAAAAAAATAAATTAGCAACTCTGCAGCAGCAAGAAAGTCATGACTTTTTTTTCTTATTCTTTACTTTCCTCTTGGACAATATAGCATATTTCATAGCTAATCTGTTACAGATCCCCATTTTTACTCTCTTTCGAGTTTTCTGCCTTTTCTTTTTGTCAGGTCTGTAAAGCAAAAAAAAAGTAACACAGAGATTAGAATAAAATGAAGAACACACTTCTCTGTACAAACACATTTTGCAGGTATTTTAAATAAGTATCTGAATTTTGTGGCAGTATGTGAAGTACTGTCACAAAAAGTACAAGGAACATTCCATCTCAAAATGTTATGATCTTTCAACTTCACAAAACTGTCCACTTTATTGCCATTACACATTCATTTTATGTATTTATTCAGCATTTAAATTTACACAGATATTGAAAACAAGAAACTCACTCACCAAGTACAAAAGAAGCACACACAGAGTTTCATGCTGAATATATAATGCATGAATATATAATAGAAGACTTAGAAGAAAGTACGTGAAGTTTAACGTCATTAGGAAGCATCCTACAACTAGCAAGTGGATTGTTTTCTGTCTCCAACAAAAGATTGTTGGAGATGTCATAATGCAAAATGCTGAATAATTATAACAAAACATACAAAATTTTTATTAGAAAAAGAAATTTACATTATCTTCTGCAATGAATCAGCAAAGAACTAACTGATGGCCTGAAAGCACTAAAACCATTCTGGTACAACTGACAGAACAGTATCTTCCTTGACAGAAAAAACAGATGAAGATTCACAAAATTCTTTTAGCATCCTTTTAAATTTTTTTAGCAAAGGAAAACGAAACATTAAGAGATGGAATTTTAATGAGAGATATATAAAATGAAACACTGCTACCTTTTGTGTCTAATACTCCCTAAGCAAAACCTGGTTTAGTATCAGTAGGACATGAAGCAATACACCTCTACCCTTCTGCCATCCAGCAGGCACTTGGTGAGTCTTTGGATACTGATCCAAGAGGGTAATTATCTGAGTCTCAGTGTGTAAAACAGGTACACCTTTTGAGAGGGAAAATTTGCCTTCCACTGCTACAGCCATTCAAGTCCAGAATCACAGAAAAACCCATTACTCTGGAGAGGAATTTATAAAAGTGCAATCAGTTTTCTTGACTGAGCCATCTGCTGGATCATCTCTTAGCAAATCCCCTTTCCTCTTTTCAGTCAGTTCCATCTGAAGACAACCACACACCATTTACTTGGCTCTCTGATACATACACATATGTGTACAGTGTTGTTCTGTGTGTAACAAAAAATCATGGAAGAATAAAAGTACTCAATGTGATCCTCATTAGTGGTGGAGATTTAGATCATACTACAAAAAGCACCTGAAATAGCAGAAACAAAGCAAAAGAGACAGGAAGCAATAAAGCCATTATAGTGACTCTTTTCTCTGCTTTCAGGAGGAATTCAAATAAAAAATGTTCCAATACTTCAATTTTCAGCCATCTTGACAGAGCTCCATTCACCACTCACCAAGTTTGCACTCCATATAAATCAGTTTTGAAAGAAAACTCACAGACAGGGAATCAAGAGCCCCAGTGAGTGACCTGCCTTTTATCATACCCTCCCTTCAGTATATCCTCCCCAGCAATATAGCAAGTTTGCAATAGTGAAAGCTGACACCAGCAACTAAAGCCAAAAATTCATATTTTTCTGAATTGATTCCATGACATAAGATCTCATCTCATCTGAATGCTGTATTTTACTGCATTAATGCAATATCACACTTACTGACAAGCCGTTCTGGTGTTGGAGAGACTGGGACAGGCACTGCGCTTGTGACCTGCCTTGCCACAAACAAAACAGCCAGCCTCAGTCTTCTCACAGCTGTGCTTTTGAAGAGTGCAGCAGTTGCAATTATTACAGTGAAACCAAGCTGCAAAATATATAACATGATTTATGACATTGGAAAAGTTTAAAACTAACATTCTGAAACTAAGCTTTAATTATAGGCCACATTACCAGGTTTTTAATTCTGGATTAGCTTTACAGAGATGGATGTAGTCACTTTGTGGTCCCTTAACACATTACTAGGCATACCGTGTGAATAATGTGTGAATTATTTTGCCATTAGAACTTTTATCCTGTGTGTCATTTTCAAAAGAAAAATAGTGCAGATGTTACAATGTACTTACAGGTTTTGAGTTTTGTAACAGTAACAAAAATAACTGCTTCAGCTATTTATACAGAAGTATGAATACAATTAAATTTGTGCAATAAACATAGTTTTATCATGATTTCTCAAACATTTTAGTAATTGTCTACTTGTTTATGAAATTCAAAGTTTACAAAATTAGGAAACACTTATATTACAAATGGAAATATATTGACATGATAAATGGGATTTAGGGTGGCTTTACAAGAATTTATTACATTTCCACATACTGCAAGTACACCTAAACTAAAGAATAGCAACTTGTGTGAAAATGAGACTTTTCGTTTATTCTATATCTTCTGAATTATACTTCTTTCACAGAATATTTTCTCTTCTAGTTTGGAGTCTCAGTTTCTTTGGACTAAGTACATTTAGAAAATATTATTCTATACTTACAGGGTTTTACACATTTTTTGCAAAGAACACAATGCTTCCACCGTCTGCCATCCTATAAAAGGCAAATAAATGATTTTGTTTATTGAATCCCCCCACTGATTCTATCTTAAAACAAATGTATGTTTAAAACTCATGTATGATCCTCACTGTTTACAAGAACAACTGCTCTGTAGGAAGGACTAACTCAGAAACAACAGTCCTGAGAATATGTAAAAACCACAGACGAAATTTTGAAATTGGCAAGCTCTACAGCTTCAAAGCATAAGAAAAAATGCATGTGTCAACTTACACAGACCACAGCTAGGTAAGTTCTGGTTTAAGTGGCAAGCAGCAAACTTGTCCTGTCCTCTTTCCAACACAAAGGAATTAGGGAAAGAGAAATTAATTCCCAGTGGGTTATAGAAGATGTACTGTGAAGGTAATAATAAGTTGATGAAACTGAACTGCTGTGGGTTTCCCATGGAACTCAGTATCAGAACAGGCTTTTACCAAAGCAAGTATTACAGAGGTTGTTGTCTGACTACTGCTAAAACTTCCATTCAGAAAGAAGTGGAAATACTTACTTTTGATGTACATGAATTGCATATCTCACAGTGCTGGTTACCAGAACTAACATATCGCTGACATACAGTGCAAAGTCTGAGGAAAAAGATGCACTGGTCCACTATTTGCACACAAAACAATAATTTTATGCAACCTTAACAACCAATATAAGAACTGCAAAATCACTTTGTTGAACTACAAATTATATCTTTGCTGCAAAAATGACCACATAGGCCATTTACACAGGGTACATTCCACAGAAAATTCAGGTCAAATTATCAACACCATCAGTAGTAAATGAAACTAAATTCCTCTATCCTTGATGTTTCTCTTACAAGTTCATTTTTTTACTACTGAATTAACAGCTGATTATCAGATACAGTTGTAAATTTCTTACAGATGTAGACAGTATTCCCTACAGACAAAATAAGGAAACTCATCATTTCGCACTAGAATATTTACATGTCTTTTTAGACATTGCAGCTCTCCTACACATTGTCTATATAATATGCAACTTCAGAATGAGACAGAAAAATGTGCTCTTAAGCCTGGCATCCAAGTTAGGCAAGACACCAAACAGCACCATCTCAAACTCCTTTGGAGGTTTTATGCCCTAATGAAGAACAAAGACACTGTGTTAAATGTCACCTGAGCATTAACACACCTTACCTGTATCCCTCTTCTTCAGGGAGCACGATCATACTCGGGGTAAGGTTCGTGAAAATACGGACAGGAGACTGTCTACGACCTGTCTTGCCATGTTTATACAGTGCATGATTATCATAGTCTACCTAGAAAAATAAAACCATAAAAAAGAGTCTTAAACTGAACACTAAGCACAGGTAGAGCTATTTACATATTTATTATCTTTATAAGTGCCTTATGAAATGTTCCTGTTTATATAAAAGACTCTTAACCCCAGATCAGATTACAAATTCTACATCAAGTTTTTTGTCTCATTTACTTGTAAATTTGTGCAAACATAGTATTAGGCTAGACTCACAATACTTCAATGTGAAGTGTGAACTTCAATCATATTGTACTTATTCCTTTTTGCTCATTTGCATGGGATACGTAAGATAACCTTACAGTTGTTTACAAGAGAAACCTACTAAAAAAAAAGGATCTACACAATTTGGTTTGTCGCTACAAGAAATGACATCTTAACCAATCTCAGAATAATTGCAAAGTTGCAGTCCAATTCGCCTGCTTTTTCCAGCACTGCCTTCAGAGACTTGTCACAAAACTCTCTGCTCTGAACACTGGCAAGAATGCAGAGTCAAAAGAATGTCAAAATTCACACTGAGTTGTTAACATGAAAAAAGAAACCTTCAGCATCACAACTACCCACGACTGAGCCCCCAAAACGCACTAAAGTCCGTGTGCTTAAACTATATACAGAACAGACACAACATTGAAGAAGGTGCTGCCAGTTTATTGCTTTGTCACTCACAAGTTCATTTATTAAGTAATTCCAAACATTTCCATCGTTGTAATTGTACTCTTGATCCCAGCAGTTTTGGAGATGAAAGACCCTAACTTTTTAATATATATGTATTTCTTTTTCTAGGGCTGGGCACTACCCACTGACATTTCATCATCTCTGGAAAATGAAATACACTTCATCAAGTTGCTTCTCACCTCTGCAACAAGCACCTGTCAGAATCTGCACAAATTTTGTTCTACTGAAAGCCTGGCAGAAGAAATGAGTTCATGGATAAATGACAGATGAGTTAGAGATACATTGCAGGAACGCGATCAAGCTACCACAGATGCGACCAACAGAAACACAGAATCCAGGCTTCACGTGAGCAAGGCCCAGCTACAGAGAAGCACTGCCACTGCACCTGCTTTCACTCATATTCCTCTTCACATTGTACACAATTGGTATTCAGCAGATTCACTGGGTTCAGCCATACCTGGTAATCCATCATTCTGAAGCTTGGGAAAAAGTCAAGAATGCGAGACTCAAAGAAGTATGGAAATATCCAGAACATGGGCATCTCTTTGTTATCGTGACCTAGTAATGAAAAGACTTTGGTGTACAAAGGAGAAAAACAGAGTACATGCAGCATGAGAAATTGACAGTGAACATTCCAAACACATAAACATGGATATGTACATCATGCTGGGCAGAAGAACTAGTTCTCTTAAGTGTATTTTATATGTGGAGATGCGAGTGCCATGTAACAAAACTCTTGACATCCACTTAGGTTGCTAAGAAATGGTACTGGTTTGACAGCTTATTTTTCTCTACCTTTAAAGTCCATTTTAATTGCAAAGTGGATTTGAAAGAAAAAATGGGACAAGTTTTTGAGACAGACTTTCAGGATTAGGCATTACTGAACTAAAAATATCAGGAGAATAATTTAGATATATGGTATCTTTAGAAATTATAACATGAGTGTGCTCACATTCACCTGAGTAACAAGAATTACAGACTTATAAATAGGTACTCTTTCCTTAAAGTGATGTTACAGCACAACCCACCCACCTGGTAGTAATACATACCTTCTTCTTCTGTTCCTCTCCACATTGCCATCAGTTTTTTAAAACTAGAAGCCAGTGCTTCCACTAGACCTCCAAACGGGGGATCAGTTATCATAATGACTCTTTGACCACTCTCTTCATACAAGAATTTCCTGCAAGTTTCATGTGCAGCCTGTAAGAAACAAGAGGTTAATTTCCAGAAATAATGATTCAAGAACTGTAAACATATTGTCTCTGGCAATAAACCAATCACTGTAGAAGTTTCAACTTCTAAGATGGAATTTTTTTCCCCTCTTGTGGAGGTGAATTTCCTCTTGAGTAGCATAAAAAAAAATGCAAAAAATGCACCTAGATTTGAAGGACTGAAAACAAGTGCCCTGTTCAGCTAACATATAAAAACACTACTGAAAATCAAAGAATGAGACTGCCTCCTTTTCAGTAGTTCTCTTTCATTCAATTTATTAAATTTATGCTAACTAATGTTGCTTACACACCTTAATTGCTGCATTTATTAAAATGTTCTTAATTAATTCATGATGTTTTCTACTAGACTAGTCATGAATTTCATACAAAATTCTGCATCAACATCATGCACTTTTTTAGCAAAGCACTCAATTAATACTTGGCCTTACCTCTCCACCAAAAAAATGATGATTGAACATGTTGTAGTGGCAGAATTCATCCTCTGTGTAAAATTGCGAATATCTGTAAAATAAGTTTTGATAGTAGTAGAAAAATATAAATAACTTTTTGTCTACTCTAAGGGGTATTTAGAGGAAAAACAGGCCTCAAGAAAAACATCATGTTTGGGTTCTGATTATTGACAACACATACCAATACTGAGAAATTATTAAGTATGCTTACTTTTCTCATCAACTGGATGTCATTTGTGTATGTGTACAGGAACAGAGATGCAGAGACAAGAAAGGGAAAACAACCACCAATTTATCTCTTAAGACAGTAAGAATACATATCTTTGTATATGTTCTTCAGATACATGAACATTTGTTAAAACCTACCTGAAATCAATATCTAGCAAAAGGCTTCTAACACTGAATTCTTCTTCTTGTGATGCTTTTGACTGGATCATTTCATGAAGCCTGAAGAAAAATTGGAATAAAGAAATTTAACACATAATCATCAACTTCATAAATGATCTTGCAAGACAAGAATGCCTGGTACTTCACTAAACATAAACCAAACAGATAGAGAAAACAGAGTAGTCTAAACTTGGGTGATTCCACTTGGCTTGTACTCAAAAGTTAAAAAATAGGTTAGTCTTAAAAGATGAGAAGTAAGTAGAGTCTATGGGATCACCTCAAACAAAAAAAAGGCATAAGGTAAGAATCTCAATGTCACTTCCATAAGTACCAAAGAGATCTGAAGTGTGTATGTGTGCTATCTGCAGTGCTGCCAGAGTCTCTTCTGGTATAAGTTCAAAGCTAGACCCCACTACATGTTTGGATAATCTCAATCAATTAAAGCATAGTGAACCTCTTATTATGGGAGAATCATTGACTATGTAATCATTAGTAAGCTGTACAGTTTGGAGAGAGAAATATTATTTGAAAGTGTAACAATTCTTGTTGATGTACCTGGGTGTTCCAACACAGAGCACTCGTCTGAATCCTAAATCTATAAGGAGATTCAGCAGGAATTGGCAACTTCTGTCTGCAAATAAATACTGTGCATTTGTTTTTTTATTCTCCAGTGGATATAGAAGTTGACTTGGACTTTTCAGCTGGGCAGTGGTGATACCACACAGGAACTGGTGGTCTGAGTGTTTTTCCCATTCTGCTGGCAATAGCAGTTGCTGGCATTCCTGGCAAAACCTCCTCTTTGATGATGGCAACATAACAAAATTCTTGTACCTTTGAATACAAAAGATGATAGGGAACAAAGTTTGAAAAAAGCCTCTATCAAAGACAGGAAGGGGAGCTATGTAGGGGTTTTTTTATATTTTAGGAGTTCAGACATTTAAACAGACAATGCAGCTTACACTGCTCTCGTGAAATTCCATGGGAATGAAGTATTACTTATAAAAAATATTCAAAGAACACTCTGAAATGCATAAACTATTATCACCAAATATACTGGGAATCTCCTAAAATAACTGGATTACAGAGTGAAGACTCAATCAACTATCAGCACAGTCCTGTATGTTTATGCACAAAAATTCAGACATCACTTTTTATTAAGTTACCTTTGCTTCTTTTCACAATGTTGAGTTTGTTACTGTTACTTTTGCACACTAAAGTCAGGAGTAATTTTTTTTACCAGAAATTGCTACTGACCTCTTGTAAGCCCATTATGAGCACTAACGTAAGAATAAGAATGACTACACATACAGAAAAACCCAAACCCAACTCGCCCCCCCAGGTTGAAAATACCGTGCTCTAGTTAAATGATTCATGCTATTTCCTTTCCATTGCCCTACAACAGTTCTTATTTGTCCAAATACCTCTTTTCATATTTTAAAGAATCCTGAAATGCTATCTCTACATTCAGAGTATCTAAATTTGTATTACTATATCCTTACTGAAGAAAATACACATTACCAATACCTGTCCATGTTCTGTCTGTGTGTAAAAGAAGGCTGATGATTTCTATTATATTCTTCACGTGCTGCAAGCCTAGTTTCTGACACCTGTAAAATTTACATGTATGATAAGTTACAAAACTAACAGCAACTGCTGTGTGTTGTACATCAAATCTCAACATGAAAAAGGGTGCATCAAAGGTCTCATGCTTTAGCTACTTTGCAAGGAAAAACAATCACATTTGTTGTTTCAGAAGAACAAATGCAGCACCACTGCATGCTGCAAAACAACACAAGCCTCTCACAGTGAGTTTAAACTGTGCATTTCATTCTCCTATCACATGTCATACTCAGAGAAAAACTCAAAAGGTGATTATGAGGAAGAAAGAGCCATCCTTTCCACTAATCTGTGCCAGCAGTTGTGTTTCCTCAGAAGAACTATCATCTGATCCTGAAAAACTAATGACAATAGAAATGTTGCCCAAGTCTTCTGTGTGAAATCATTTTAAAAGCATGACAGCTCCTTGCTATAATCTGCAACTGAGTTTTTAACATTTCAGTCTCTCACACTTCTCTGAGTCATCTACTTTGTTCCCACAAAACATACTCATGGTTTCACAAGAGAGTTTCAAGACATTTGGTCAAAACTTATGGAACTGTTTTGCTTAAAGGAGACAGTAAAATTCAATACAAGAAAAGATATCATAATACAACTCATATTCAAAATGAACGACAAAGAGAAATTGCTGTAGATATTCTGAGACTACTGAGCATCATGCCAAGCCCCATCATCTCAGCATTTTGTATACCTCACTGTTGTTTGCATCCAATAGATTTTCTCTATCTCAGTTAGGGGAAACAAGGGCATCTTGAGATCAGAAGTACCCAATTTTGTTCAACATTGCATAGCATTGGCAAACTTCCTATATGTTTTACCAACAGAGTAACAAATGCCAGGTTTGCTCAAAATGTATACAGCCTTTCCTGAAAGCAATATTTGAAACACATTCTCCTGACAGAAATAAGTGCTTAGCTAAACACCAACTATTACATAAAGTTTAGAAAATGGCACTTAACAGAGATTTACGCAATAAAATATACTTTTAAAATTGCTGAACAGAGGAAAAAATTGCCGATATTTTATAAAACCATAGAATGATTCGGGTTGGAAGGCACTTAAAGTTCATCTAGTTCCAACCCTCCTCCCACTAGACCACGTTGCATCCAGCTTGGCCTTGAGCACTTCCAGGGATGGGGCATTCACAGCTTCTCTGGGCAATTTTTGCAGTGCCTCACCACCCTCACAGTAAGGAATTTCTTCTTAATATCTCATCTAAACCCATCCTCTTAATGCTTAAAGCCACCACCCCTTGTCCTTCCAGTACATGCCCTGGCAAAAAGTTCCTGTCCAGATTTCTTGGAGCTCCCCTTCAGGTATTGGGAGGCTGCTATAAGGTATCCCCAGAGCCTTCTCTTTTCCACGCTGAATAACCCAAACTCTCGCAGCCTTTCCTCATAGGAGAGGTGCTCCAAACCTTTGATCACCTTCGTAGCCCTGAGTCTTTAGCATAGCCTTAAGCAGCTCTCTTACCTTCTCATCTTCCCACTGAAAAAAGTTACAATCCTTTCTATCCCTACAAGCCGAACAAGCATAGAATCTTCTTCCTTCCTCCTGTCCTTGGCTGGTCTTCACAAACAGGAGTGCGGGACCTAGGGACAAACGCGAGGATACGATAACACAGGGAACACCTGCAGACCTGTTTCATTGCTCCGCTGCAAGAGCCGAGCTTCCAGAACAAGGCCTTCGCAACGGCTGCTGCAAAACAACCCGTGCCGGGAGCGCAGCGGGAGCCGAGCACAGGGACGCTCGGGAGGTGCCCCCCGGGCCCG
>VWYP01032724.1:300-12146 GCA_013400435.1 Pycnonotus jocosus | reverse complement strand
GAGCCCCAGAGCAGCCCCCGGCCCTTCCCACGGGCCCCGGCGGCAGCGCGCCCATCCCCACAGAAACAGCACCGCGCATTTGACAGTCAACTGCTCCGAGAGAAACGATCACGGCAAGGTTATAAAGGCATTTCCCTCCCTCTTGAACTGCACTGTACCGTGTTTTACAGTCAAGGCTTAAACATTGAAGTTGCTGACACACTACATTAATGTTTACATCGACTCAAAATTATATAAAATACAAGCATTTTATTATTTCTGAGTTCAACAATATTGCTTAGAATTACAAAATACAGCAATGTCTGAAATACTGAAGGTTTCATAGAAGCAGCAATCTTTCTCCCCTTCCCAGTCTTAAAAGTCCAGAAAATTATTAAAATAAAAATATTTACTACATTACATAAGTCACAGACCTAGAAACATGACTGTCAAGTCTTAAACCACGTAACAAACATAAATGCAAATGGCGATTGGCAAGTGAGCACATTATTCAGGGCACAAAAATAATTCTCTGTTCTGTAGGTATTCCAGGTTTTCTTTTTTTTTTTTTTCCCAGTCAAAAAACCCCAAACAAATTGTGTTTAGCTAGAAATTTAGAAGGCAGACTGGCTTTGTGATGAACACATTAGTGCCTCTGTCATTAGCTGAGGAACCACTCTGGTGACAAGTGATAACATTCTTACACAAATGGCAAAACAAACCTGTAATGACATGGTGCAATTACTTCATCATGATGCATCTCCAAAGAATTATCACAGATTTCCGTATATGTGCTTAAATATACAAGTGCTAAACACTACAGTGAAATTTCAACCTCTGAAACATACACTCAGTGTATTTTGTCACAGTAGAAACTGTGTGTATTTACTTGGGTTGAATTTTGCTGTGATTCAACTATTGTCTATTTTGGTCCTTACGTGCAAAAAAGCCTACTTGGAGAATTTTTCCCCCTTCTTCCTTTCTTTGTTTTTCAAAGACAGATTGATTTTTTTTTAAGTGCATGACTTTTCAAGTAACTAGTCTACAAAAATCTATAACCAGTTTAAAATACCAGAAGAAATTCCAAGGAAAAGTGTTTTCACAATCAAAGATAACATTCTGAACCTTTTTTTAAAGGCTATATAAAAAGAAATTAATAGTGTATGGATTCTCACATTTATATTAAACAAAAAAACTCCTTTTGTATTCAAAATTAGTTTCTCATCATATGCAAACTGTCTTCCCTTATTCAGAATACATTAATTTAGCCTATAAAAATACAGTATGGACAAATTCTTTTCATTCCCTGACATAAGAATTCACAATTTTGACACAAAAATTGTAAACTTTTATTACATTCAAAATACATTTCTTTAGTCTTTAGAATTTAAGTTCTGAGGTGTCAGCAGTCAGAGCTCTTGGTATACAGCAGAAGTACATTACTGCAGAGCCTTTATACAGAAGTAGCTTTCTAAAGTTAAGAGAAACTTACTCTTCCCATGTATTTTTGTTGCTACCAGGAGGAAAAGAAAGGCTTCCTGCTATGAAAGGTCTGTGTGAATGCATTACTCAGATGAACAATGCGACCCTGACTTCCAGTGCTACTTCGCTCTACAATCACACGTGGCATCTGAACAAGCTGAATGGGACTCTTTTCATCCTTTAGTGCCTGAGTAAGGTTTAGTATCTAAAAAGAGTAAAAGCAGGTGAGGTTAGGGTGCACAAATAAAACTGTGGCTAACAGGCTTATCATTTTAGATGCCACTCTTCAACCAATTCTGTAGAGGACTGTACTGCTGAATAAATTAATTTCAAAATGTCTATTGCAAGTAGAAATATTTTATTTATTCAGTAACATGAATACATCCTACTGCTGCCTACCCTTCCATTACTTTCCTATTTCATGCAGTCCTCTTCAAATTTTCAGAAAACTCTAAGAGTGAAAAATCTAAGAGCATTTTAAATTTAGCACATCTCTTGAAAGCATTGTACCTTTAGTGAAAAAAATACCTGTAAGAAAGTTACCAACATGACTTAACTTAGGATGTACCAGCAGTTTAGCTACAAATTATTTTCACATCAGAATATATTAGCTTATACCAAACCCAAGTGCTAAGACTCAAATTCAGCCCCCAGCTCCCAGGAGTCTGTTATCTTTCCTCCAAAACTTCAGTGCTCATGGACTGCCCTAACTGAACACTCCATGTTCAATGTTACCTGCTGAAAACTGAGGAAAGTATTCTATTTAGCTCTAGTGACACATTTGCATTATCCTTAATATTAAGCCTTTTTTCCCGTGCACAATGCCCCTTTTCTTCCTTGTAGGACTGGTAATCTGCTCATTCTGCTCTTTCGTGGCCAAAGATTCCCAATAAAGTCTGTTGCATTATTTATTGTAATTTGGTTCTGCCAGCAACTCCACTTGACATTTACATTCTCCAAGCTCTACAGCAATCCTTTGTAGATGTGCTACCCATTGCTTAGACTACATTCTTGAGAGAACTGTTTCTTTTGGTTTTGGAAACCCTTCCCAAATCTTCTTCCTACACTTGACAAAAATAGGCTTCTAACTATGTTTGGTATCTTAGATTTAAAGACCTTGACTCTTCCATGCAAGATATGCTTCCCTACAGTTTCTTTATCTAGATTCTTCATTTTCTAATTCTTAAATTCTCATTTTTAAGGATGTATTTAGATGTTTTGGATATCTTGCAAATTCATCCCAACTGAATGAATCCCTTAGCATGTGATCTAGCATGTGATACCCAAATCTTCTATAATACCCTCATAATATATTTGGTTTTACACCAAAAATGAGTTTAAAATCAGTGCTAAACAAATACATTGTTTGCCTATGTATTTCCAATTGCATCCAAGGATTATTCATTATCTGCATTTCTTCCATTTCCCATGGTGAAACACACTCTTACATAGCTAGAGAGAGGTAAAAAACCCCTGAAAACTAAAACAAATCTCTGCTAAAATCCACCTGAGAGACTATGTGAAGAAAGGGTCCAGATGCAGCCTTCATAGTGGAAAAATCATTTTGACAACTTCAGCTACATCACTCTCTATTATATCAGTCATGTTTTTCCAAGTGTTTTGTAAATAACAGATTCCTTGTAGCCAATTGTCTCATCAGAAAAACACTACTGAATACAGTTTAGGATGCATGAGTACTTCAAGAACCCACCTTCTAGTAACTACACAAACTTCTCAAATGAGTCCTTTCAGAAACAACTCCTATAATTCAATTTAGTGAGTAGGGTTTGCTGTCTTTTAGTTACCACACAAAAGATGTTAACTGGGATTATGTTTGACTAAGCAGAGCTGCAGTCTTCTGCAAGGTACATCTTAATATAGGAAATTCTACAGAGAAAACATTGAATTAAAACACTCTAGGAATTGTCTGGCTTAAAACTATCCGTGTTGAATTTATTAACACATGGACTAAGTCTCAATAAATTCAGGGCAAATTGGACCATTAATTTGCCTAGTCCAATTGCCTTACACTTGCAGAAATCATTACTTTATGCCTACAATGAACTAATTTAGAAAGCCCCTCCTCTCATTACAGTTTAAGAAAAAAACACACACACACAAAAAAGCCCAACAACCCCCCCCCAAAAAACGGAAAACAAAACAAAATAAGCCCAGCACTTAACTATTATCAAATTTCTAACCTGAAAATGGCTGGACTGTTTTGAAGTATGGTTTCAACAGTTGATAGGATGAAGAAATTTTATTACTTAATATTGCTTTCAATAACCAAGTCAACCCTCTAGAATAAAGTCACATTTATTTTAATAGCATGATGAAATCAGACATCAAATTTTCCATCCAAATTTATTACTCTTTTTTATTTTTAAAATCCTTGCTAAGAATATACATTTAAGTCCTCCTCATCCTCCACAAAACCAGTAAAACAGAATTAGAATAAAAGCATTTTCTGTAAAATTTTTTTAAAAAAATCAGCATACACTTTGTGCTGTTTCATCCATCCACAACTAACAACAAACCTTAGAAAGAAATTTAGTCATCTCAGACACCTTCAAATGTTGTTCAGTGTAATAGAAGTTAAGTTTTTGTAGTTCTAAAGAAAGCAGCTGAGGAGTGATGACAAATTAAATACATAAATAAAAGCGTAAAAAAGCAGTCTTACCTGCCCCCTCATAACAGACATCTGGTTTTCAAAAGTAGCCTTGTCAAATCCTTTGTCAGTCTTTATTAAGAAAACAAATGGAGTATAGTAAATAACCTCTTTATTTTTAGCTATATATTTAGCATGTAAATTCATCAGTATCATAACATGCATATTCATATTTACCCACACTATAACAGTTTTTGAAAGCTTCAAATAGAATGCTAGTATGAATCACAAAAAAGGTCTATTTATTGCATCAAGTTTACATATGTGAAAATTAAGACTGTTCCACATCATAAAATAAGATACATCAGCAGATACCACTTTTGGGCATTGGTAAATACCAACACGTGGTAGATACCAGGCTTAATATCACACAATGTTACACTTTGCTTTCTCTCATGATGACTCCAGCAGAAAAATACTTCCTCCTTCAGATTTACTAATGTTTAACTAACAAACCCAGAGGCATTTTGAACACAAATAAGTCAAAGATGCAAATATAGCAAAAATGTGTTTCAGGATCTAGTTTTGACATTACAGCTGCATTTTCATTAAAAGTTTAAAAATTCCAATTCTTTCAATCCTTAATTGGATTATTTCACTTGAACATCTGACACAAATGTTTACAAAATGTTTTAGAGAAGGACACCCTTCACATGTCAATAGTGTAGACAGTTTCAGTATCTTTAAAGTGAGTTTGAGTTTCAATATGATCAAGATTTCAGCAGCGGCTTAGCACAATATATGCATATAAAATTAAGTATATGAAAGGTACAGAGATACTTTAAGTTACAATAGATACATTATTTCCTCAGGTTGCTACAGTTTAAGCGTACACACACCACACAGGTATGTTAAATGCTGTTTTTACATAGATCTGTACTGTAAGAGTTAACTAGTTTTAATTGATTATGTGAAACTTAGATATAGAATAGGTAATTTATGTTTTCAGATGAGCAAATTACTATCAATTAACCACACTGGTGATAGTTTCTTTATAATTACATAAACCCTTTCTACCATCCCAATGTTAAAGGTAAAATAGCACAATATCTTGGCTTGCAGAAGTTAGAAGGTTATTCTTTTTATGGCTGTGACTGTCCCATTACAAGTATCAGCTGCTTCACTAATAGTCAATTCAAAGAAGCACTTGATTCACCTTAAATAACTCATAAAGGTCTTCACAAAGGTCCTGTACGAAGTTCATATCAGAAAGGTGAGGAAGAACTAGGTCTCTGGTCTCCTGAGAGAAAGGAACTTTTGCTTGAGGAAGCCAAGCCCAGTGAAAGGGATCTAATACAGAAAAACAGACCGCTCAATGATAAACAAGGAAAAATGAAATTCTGAGTCTAGTACTCTACTACCTACTGCAAGTTGTCAGTAACACCCCTTTTTCCCAACACTGTTACCCTACACATCCCTTTTGGCTACAGTTACCAGAGCAGCTTTACAACTCCTAAGCCATTTTCTCAAACAGTGAAATATATTAAGCAATACATATTTAGTTAAAGCCATAAAAGGTGTATAAATTAAACACTGTCAGCAACAGTCAAGGCCTTCCCCTAGTTTAGTTAGGCAGTTTCCTTTGGAGTAAAAAAATAGCTGCAATCAAATAGAAATCTTTCAGGTATTTGTCTCATGTGGAAGAATTAACAAAAAAAGTTACTACTTTTAATATACTTTTTAATTTTTTTAAATGCCTTCTAAGTATGTTGAGAGAAAAGCATTCATAACTTTTCATGTAATTCCTATCAGACAGCTTTCATCAAATTATAATGCAAAAGCAACTAATATTACCAGATGTTAAACAAGACACCAAACTATTAATTGCAGGAGCTGAGAAAAGTCACTAGCATCATGCCACCCCCTAAACTTCTTCCCAATGCCCACAGCCCTTTGAGTCTCACAGCCCAGCCAGTTTTCCACATAATTCATGGTCTGTTCAATTCATATCTCATGTTTCCCTACAAGAATACTATGACAAAGTGCATAGAAGTCCTGACCAAAGTCAAGGGGAAAAAAAAAAAAATCAGTTTTCACTGCCTCAGCCACTGAAGCAGTCATCATTAAAAGCTGCCTAGTTAGCAAGCACAGTTTGTCCTTGGTAAATCCATGCTTGGCTTCTCCATCATCTTCTTGTTCCTCCTGTGTCTGAACATAGCTTCCAGGAGGATTCATTCCACAGTCTTCAGAGTCTGAAGGAACCTCTCACATTACCATACTCTTTCAAGAGTGATGGGAAAACTGCATTACAAACAGCATCAGCCAGCTCCCACTGTATCCACTGCATACCATCTACTCATATGAACTTCTGTATGACCATTTTCCATAAGTGCTCCCTTTCCTCTGCTTTGGGGATTCATTCCCCAGGGGCTCTACTTATGAGCTTTTAGATCCAAGAGACAGACAGCAAATCTTACAAATGAAAACTGAGGCAAAGTCAGTATTGAGTAACTTGTTCTTTCTTATGCCTTTATGTCTTTGCTGCACTTTTCTTAAGTCCGACTCTCACCTCTAATTTTCTCAACCCTTTCTTGTTACTCTTTATGTGCTCTGCCAGCTGTACTCCAGCTGAGCTTTGACATTCCAAACTCCATTCTTGCACTTTTGGAAAAATTCTTTATTTTTTCAGGGAAGTCTCTACATATTTCCTTTTTTTAATGTAATTTTAAATTTTGCATCCCAATATAGTCAGGATTTCCCTGTTAATCCATGCTGGGCCAACTTCCTGCCTTTTGCAAATGCTGCTCTCTGGCTTTCAGAACGTTATCCTCAATGACCAAGCCGCTCTAGTCACCAAACCATGCTCTAGGGGGTAAGAGACTGCAATTTGTAAAAATTATGCTACAAGTCTACTTTTGTAAAACAATCACACACCTGTCCATCTGCAAAAGAATTCTAAAGGATCATGCAAGTTTATTCTTCTTGATGCTGAAGTAAAGATGGTATAAAATAAGCAATAATTGCTATGTTTTTAGAACAGCTACAGAAGTGACTGTAGCCAAGAGATATGTAGGACAGCATCTATTTAGTATCAAGATAGAGGCTGCACAGAGCTCTGGGTGGAGTACTTAACCAGCCCTTTGACAGCATAACTAGCCCACACTTAACTGTCAGAATCACCTGACTGGATGATAGCCCACACAAGTCATGGGCATGGAAGTTGGGCACTTCCCTCCTAATGGTAAGTAGTCAGAGATGTGGTCAAAAACAATCTCAATTTTAATAGGTCAGTAATAGGTTAGTAAAAATAGTAATAGTATTTTCAAGCAGATAGAAATTTGCCTAAGTATTAACTTCTACAAAGTAAGCTAAAGCTGAGAACAAGAAAAAAACCCAAAAACCCTGCCTACTTCTCCACCTACAACAGTACCTTTTATTTTGAAATAGAAATTTGGCCAACAGAGGAACAACTTGCAAATCCTTGCAAACAAGTTATTTTCCACTATGTTTTTCAAGAAAACATGTGTGAGAAATATGTTTCTAAATTCTTCCCAATTCTACCATTATATACAGTACTATGTTTATGAGTGTCCATGTATTAATATTGTTTGAAGATAAAAAATAGGAACAAGAACCAAATCACATATGCCATTGCAAAAATGGCATTTGTTGCTAACTTTCTGAAGAAAATTTAAAAATTCTATATATAGCTACAGTGATGATTTCTTAATTCCTTACTACCTACTACTTAACACCACAAAATTACTTCTTTGGAAGTTACACTCCCAAAGGAAAATGATTGAAGGATGCAGTACTTACATGCCCTCCACTCATCAGGATGCTTAAAAGGAAATGCTAAACCATTGTCAATTGCAGCAATTTTAATAGATTCTTTCGTTATAGTCCACTGGCTATCCTACAGAAGGAATATTCAAAAAGTAAATTATACTTACATTCTTACACAAACAGCAAAACACATTAAAAACACTAAATATACTTTGTAGCTTCACTGGTTAATTCAACTTAAACAATATAAAATACTATCCAAATAAACTTCACCACATATAATTTCTTACTCTACCACCATTAAAGAGAAGCCCCTCCCCAAACATAAGATAAGCAGAGCACAAAGGGATGAAAAAATCTGCCCGAGCAACAGTGGATATTGTTACTGTTATTATAGCCTAAGCTAGTAGAGCAAAAATACAGAATAAAAATAATTTCTAGCATTGTTCTACCTAGTCAATCAAAATAGCTTTTCCACTCATTTTGCCTACAATAATTTGTAGTTATCAAATTTTTTGAAACCATACACCAGGATTAAGGATATGCCCCAAGTTACAAAACTTAACAATTTAAAGAATATAAGTTTCAGAGTACAATTCTCTTACCTTATCTGACAGATCAAGTCCATCATCTTGTTTTTCGTACCTGACTAACCAGTTGTCATTACCTCTGTCTTTAAACAGGAAAATACATGTCACAGCATGTCACTCATAAAGAAATCATCATCTAGAGTGACATACAACAATATTGTAAACTGACACTTTACCCATGGAGTTAGGCAAAACTGTTCAAAAAGGGTTTTTCCCATCACAAGTGGTTTAGTTTCACTGAAAGGTACAGGCAACCAATTCAGTGGAAAGACCAAATTTACCATGTGTTCCTAGGTATGTATTATTTCTTTAGGTTCCCCAACTGGCTGAATATGTAGCAAAATATTAAGAAGGCCAAAAGAAACTATCTTCATATATTTTAAGCAGAAAGATTGGTTGGGGTGTGCATTTCTCCTGAAGAAAACACTATCAGACCCCAGTGACTTAATTTTTAACCTTGTTTTAATGCTGATGAGGAAATGGAGAAGGCCTCCAAAATTATAGATAATGTCATCTTTGAACTACATGGAGAAAACAGACAAAACTGAACAGAAGGACAAGAAACTGAAAATGTCTGCACTGTTCAGTCAAAACTGAGAAATTAATCACTCAGGTCTTTCAGACAGAGGATGACTGCATGGATTTGTAGGATCTTCTGTCATTTAATGTGCTCCCTTAAGTTTAATCATCATCAGATTTTCACGTTGTATTATGATTAGATATATTTGGTGAAGGTGAAATCATCCATATAATGAGGTTTTGCATTTTGAATATTTGCCTCACAATTTTAAGAACGTCAAAAAACACTAACCATTTGGAAACACTGAGGCTTATTTGATAAAGCTGACAGACTATGACAACAGCTAGCAAGTATTATGTTCTTACGAAAATTTCTTCTAGTTTGCTTCTTAAAAGAGAGTTTGAGAAAAGGAAAATGAGTTAGATCTGGTATGTCTGAAAAAAGCAAAGATGCCCACCTCTGCCAAAACACCAAAGTAAATATTTTAAACATAAAACTGCCTTTGGTTTCCTCAGTAAGTAATTCACCTACGTAGGTAACAGAAGAATCCCAGCTTCTGAGTGATAAAAACAAGAGTGCAGGAGTACTGACAGGTACACATTGCAGTGGTACCTCAGTGCCTACACAATGAACTATTGTGAGCTGGTGTGAAGCTGCACTATTATCAGCTCCAGCTTAGAATAAAAGGAATTGTAGTCACGGCTTTTCTTATGAGTCCTGAAACCTCCACCATCCTTTATCCTAATGGGGGGAACAGTTAATAGCCTATACACAGAATTAATGCACAATGAAAGCATTTTTTCTTGACTTCTGACATTGCTTAAAAATAGTGAGTAACAATCAAAGAGTTGTTCGGACTGTTGTCATACTGCAATATTAATGTATTAATCCAAAGTAATTTTTAATTTAAAATGCGTCTTTATGGCCTTCAATTGTGAGAAAAGCATCTGAAATGCATTAAAAGCCTTAAGCACCATCTTTCAGGCTGCATTGCTTTCTGCCTCACAAAAACTGATATCAAGAGATACTAACAAATACCTGTATTTCTGATGACATAATCCAAGATGACCAATCTTTCAAACTGTGACTGAAATTCTTTCCTTGTGTTCTCCGGTAAAGGATCAGCTTCAAACTTCCTGAGCCAGTAGTCAGCTTCTTTATATCCTTCAACAAACAGCTGGAAGGAGCCAACCTGAAATATTAAGAAACTGCATTTGGAAAATGCACATGGGTAGGCCACATGAGTAATCTTAACATTAACAGAAAAAATCGATTATATACTTTCAAAGTTCAGAGCACAGGAAATATGACACTGAAAAAATTAAATGAAGTAATAAATAAATTTCTCTTTCCTTCCTATATTCTTCAAAAAGGTAAAAGTCAAATCACGTGAGGATGGATTTCTAGGGTTTCTGGTGGTGGGGTTTTTTTAATAGTTGTTTAAACAATCAGTGAGTTTACCAGAAATAAAATATAGGCAGGCAGCTCAGCGTAAATGAACAGGTAGTTTTACCAGAAATACATCAGAGAAAGAAGTTAACATCTGTTCTCTTTTTCATTGGAAACACTTGCTTCAATAGTTCAGAGAACACTCACTAAAAATTACAAGAGAAAAATCTTCCTCTCTGAAAAGCTTTAAAGCTTCACTGATAAGAAAAGCACCATTAACCGTTTTCTTCAAAAAGATGCTTTTTGCAAAAAATTACTGAAATACATTTCCCAAAAGAGTCCAAGGAAGAACATGAGAGTTGGCATAGGCTCCATACGTATGTGAAAGGTGCTCATGATTGAAATTCAAGAACTCATATTTGAGAACTAAAATGCAGGCAGACAACCACACAGCATGTGGAATAACCATGCTCTTACAAGCTTGCACAACCCATGTCACATGGATCTAAAACTGCTGGGAACTGACATGAGTGGATTACCCAGACTGTACGTAACCTGTGTTTTAAAATCTTAGGATTAGAACACTGTAGTGATATTCTGGGGATACAATAAGGCTCATTAGGCAAGAAAGATGTGAGGTTTGTAGTCAGTGTAGTCTGCACATAAGACAAAAGGGCGGTAGGAAGAACACAACAAGAATAAAAACAATAGAAAGGAAAAAAAATCACAAAAAAATTTTAAAATTAGATAAACTGCAGGGAAAAAACAGACTGTCAATATCAAAACACGAAACTGAAAGGACAGGTAAGCAAGCAATCATTAAAGAGAACAAAAGTGAGATATACAAAAATTAATATGTTACTACTCCAGTAGAAAACTGGACTGTTAATTTAAATGAAAAGGTTATTAAAACAGTTCAAAAGAAAGAATGATGTAAGAGTAGAAACAGTTGTATCAAATTTCAGACAGTTTCCAACAAGCAGCAAGTTTTTTGCTTCCACCGTTGAAGTTACTTATAAATACTTTAAAAAAAAAAAAAAGTTTTATGTAAGAATCAGGAAGTGCACAAATTACTTATTTTTGATCTTACCTTAGGAGGTAGTCCAATTCGATTAAATTTTTTGGCAACTTTTGGCACTTTCTCTAAAGCATATTTTTTTCCTCTTGACTTTGCACGATCTATTGCACTGTAATTAAAGGTCTCGCTGACAAGCCAGACAACCTTAAAATATGAAAGTTAAAGACAGCTCAGAATTCCTCATTACTTCAATTGTAAATTTACAGTTAATGTTATGCTCAGTTATAAAATAATTTAAAAAAAAGAAGCAAGCATCAGGCATTTTCAACAGATAAATTTTATATTAAAAATTTGATTTACATCAAAACACTGTGCTTTTGTACTTGCAATAGTTTTCAAATGACTTATAAATAACACATGATATACAAGGCCATTTGCACAACCACAGTTCAGAGACTGACAAATATGTTGGCT
>VWYP01032722.1:55025-96578 GCA_013400435.1 Pycnonotus jocosus | reverse complement strand
GGAAATGTGTTCTAATATGACTGTTTTTCATTTTATAGTACATATGTTTGCCAAATTTTATTCCTATTGGCAAATTAAAATGACAAACTAGCTCATAGCCTTTCACTTTTTTGGGAATCCCAAAACTGCATTAACAGGCAATATTGACATCCTTAACTTCATACAATAAAAGTTTTGTGTCATGGCAACAAAAAGCAGTAAATTTGTGTTCAAAAATTGCTACAATCATTTCTGCAATGGTATTTAGTTACATTTTTGTCTCTCTCTTGTTGAATACTCCTTTTTAGTTTCAGCCATCTTACTGGAGTGCATCACAGTCTCTGTGCTGATGTTAGCAAGGAATAAAAATTAGATTGCTTCTAAATGGATGTTTAAATTGGATAACGTGCAAAATCTCTGTCTGTGTGAGACAGCAGAATGATAAATGAGCATGCTCTAGAGTGGGAAGCTCTCCAGGTTACTTGCCTCCTCAAATCCCCCTGAAGACTGAGAGCACGTCATAGACATTCTGTAGTGATAGGTATCAATAGTAATCACTTTCTAGCAAAAAGATAAATGAAACAAATATTCAGAAGGAAAGACACAACATTAAATAGTTCTGATGTAGTTAAAGAATTTACTGCTTTGTCCAGTACTTAATTTGAAAGAAAGGAAAATAATTTTCTAAGATTCTGATGTAGAGGGGAATTGAAATTATGTGATTGGTTGATTGATTGATTGATTGATTTTTTTAATTATAAAAAACTTTCATCAAAAATCAAGACATATGTCTGTACATGTGCTTAAGATTTTTGATCCCACAAAGAGTTTTCTGTTTCTGCTAAAACAGTAGAATGTTTTCCACTGAAATAAATAGAAGCTAATCTGTGCTGGAGGTAGCAGAAGGGCAGTATTGGAAAGAAAATTACCTTTGCTGTACTTGTGGTACTCATAGTACTTGTTCAATATACTGCAGTTGTGGTTGTACTGAGATCACCATCATTTCCAAAGGAAAAAAACATGAACAAAAGATTCTGCAGAGATAATAATTAGCCTCAGCATAAAAACCCACAAGGCCAGCCCCAAATGCCTTTTCTCATGTCAAGTCACACTTAATCACACTGAGAGGAACCCCATTGATTTCAGTGAGAGTGTTTCTACCAAAGAACTGCTGGGGTTGAAACACATTGGAATCTGCTCATGTGTGAATGGTCTGTTTCACAAAGCTTCCATAATCTCTGTATAAACACATTGTAAACAGTTTATAGATGCTAAGGTGAAACATCCTTAGTGCACTAAGCAGGTCCAACTTGCAGTTCTTGCTCTCTTGGTGAAGGGTGCTGGGATAGTCCTGCAGCAAACACTGGGAGTTGAAAGAAAGGTCAACAATAGATATAAAATAAAGTTCTACCATATGGTAAGTTATCGTTTTCATATGCTGTGAAGCACAGACAAGCCATAGAGTGAATTTCAGAGTAAAACTGAACCTTCTAAATCTAAGCCAAGCCCAAATCATCATGTCAATCGTTAAAAGCTAAATTAACTACAATCAAAATGGTTTTTTTCTCTTTTCAGGTATCTAGCTTATCTTTTTCAGATAGTAATTGTAACAAACTGAGTGAAGAGAGGGTTTTTATCACATTATTGGTTCAAATAAAATTTCACAAGATATCTAGTCTCATATATACATATATATTTATATAAACTGAATTGGCAATAGTCAAGAAACTCAAAAGAATAATTTCTCCTTTTCTACATGAAGCTTTGCATCATGGCCTATGTAAACCTTCATGACTCCTTTGCAAGTGGCATTTCTAATATATATAACAGATCAACAGAATGATTGGGTTGAGAAGGAAACTGGAGGTTATCTGGTGCAACACACCTTGGTGCCAAGCCTGTACACTTAGATAATTGCCTGGGATCATATCCAGACAGCTTTTGACTATCTCCAAGGAGGAGACTCCACCGGTCTCTGGGTAATCTTTATCAGTGCTCAGTCACCTTCACAGTGGAAAGTGTTTTCTGATTTTCACAGGGAACCTCTTTTGCCTTAATTAGTGCCTCTGGTCCTGTCATTATGCATCTCTAAAAAGAGCCTGGTTCCATCCTCTTTACACCCTTCCCTCAGGTTTGCACACCTTTATGTGATCTTTTCTGAACTTTCTCTTCTGCAGATATAACAGTCCCAGCTTTCTCTGCCTTCCTTCATTGAAGTTTCAGGCCCTTGTCATCTTTGTGGCATTTCACTGGGCTCTCTCCAGCAGCTCCATATCTTTCCTGTACTGGGGACTGCCGAATTAGACACAGGACTCCAGATGTGGCCTCAGTGGTGCTGAAGGAAAGGTGAATCTCGCTCTACCTGTTAGAAACATTTCTCCTTATGCAGCTCAGGACACTCTTAACCTTCAATGTAATGTTCAAGATGTTGCCTACCAGATCTCTCAGGTCCTTTTTTGCTAAGGTGACTCACAGTGAACTTGGCCTCAAAGATAGAGTTACTAAAAATTGTTTTTCTCTCCCATTTGAAGAATTCAGAAATGCAAAAAAGTTTGTCATTGTCACAAAAAAAAATAGTCTTTCCTTTTAGAAAATCTAAAAGGAGCAAGTATATGAGACTCCAGCTTTACACCACAATAATTTGGAACTAATGGATGAATGAGAGCCATTGGAAGAATATGCCTAATTAACTATTGCTCAATGTACAAGTACATTTGAATGATATCTCAAGGAGTTATTTTAGCAATTCGTCTTAAAACTCTCAGGGCAGCTAAATACTGATGAGCAGAAGCCATTAATGTTTGTGTATTTGGCTGGAATCAGGACATATCTTTTCATAAATCCACAAAGATTTTGCAGGGCACCAAGACAGAAATGATTCAGACCTTTGGTAGTGAAAGCAGCAAGGGCAAGCCATCCAGGCAGACTGCAGGGCAATAGCTGGGAATTAAAGAATATGGAAAACCTTGTTCCTCACAAGAGATCCTTTGTGCAGTTCAGCTTAGTCCACTTTGGGAGAGAGCCTGTTTAGGTTTGTCCTCATGGAGACCTCACATTGTTTTGCAACAGCTTTCCTTGCCAACAGTTTGGATTGATTGAGCCAGGCTTTGTTGATACGCCAGACAATGCAAGCACTGTCCAAAGGAAGAGAGAAAGGGATCCTGTTTGGGACCTGTCTGAAATAGCAACAGTCCATTGCCTTTTAAAGAGTTTTCTTTTACCCGCTTCAGTGGCCATAAACTTACCACAAAAGAAATCCTTTTTGTCTTAGAAAGGTCAAAACAGATGTGCAGCAAATGAAGACAAAGTAAGGACAGATCTGACTCTAGTGTCCTCACACAGCTGAACTGAAAAAGGCTTGAGTAGCTTTTCAGTCTATCTCCTCCCCTCATTTCTCTTTGGGATTAGAAGCTGAAGAGCCAGAGAAACAAAGACTCGCTGATTTAATCAAGTTTTAATCACTGCTTTAATCAAGAGTCCCAGGAGAATACCTGCTGTTCCAAGATCACCACTGTGATTTCTCAAAATGAAGCAGGCCAAGCAAGCTTCCAACGAACATGGAAAAATTTGGCACTTTATCGAAATTATTTTCTCTAACAATTTAAAGTCACCCCTATTTCAAATCCGTGATGGAATTTTAAATTCATACTGGAAGTGGATCAGAAGTATTAACTAAAGAATATTTCTGCCTTTCTCAGCATTGGCCTATCCAGGGATCACTGCTGTCTTATTACACATTGCGTGTGCTGATATGAATACTGTTCCATTTCTGCTAAAATGCTCATAGTTTAGCAGATAATTTCCTCTAAAAACCTTGATTTTTATACTGAAATTGACTCAGAGCAGTTGTGTTAACTTGAAAATTAGCAGGTGAAAACAAAGGAAAAATAAATTAACAAATAAAGACAAAACAATAAAAAATATCTTAACTGTCACTGACAAATGAAAAAAGATCATTCTTTCTGGTCCTTTACACAGAACTTCATTGCTACTCTGCTTTCTGTGGTGCAGAACTACAGGAAAACATAGCAACTGAAAGAGATTTTTCTTACTATGGAAGCAGAGCTTTATTAGTACTAAATGTGATGTTGTATATGGTGAAAGGGCATCAGTTCTAGGAGCTGAGATTTAGCTTCCTATTTTAGCATTTTCCCCCTCTTCCTGGTCACTGATAGGTATGAAAACATTTTTCCTAATGCAAATATTCTCTGACTGAGCCCTTGCTACATGAATGAGTGTGGTTTTCCTTTGGGAGCTCATTACATAGCCTTGCTCCCTTGCCTAAATATTCTGCAGCTTTCATACAGTCCCTCACACTTTACAGTTGAATTATGCAAGGAGACTACAAACATCTTCCTGAGTTGTGAATTTTCAATCCTTGTTTTAAAAATGGTCTTAGTTTTGAAAAAGTAAAGCCACCAAAAACTCATTGGAGTGCAGGGTGTGGAGTCAGTGAGAGGTTCTGCTGCAAAGAGACACCATCTCTTGTCTGCACTCCCCACCTGAGTGCAGTGATTGATGAGACCTTGTTTTCTTCCACATTCCCACCCCAGTCATGGGAGGAACTTTCAGCTGCAAAGCTCAGTTTCCTCTGACAATGCAGTATTATTCCTCTGACAGCAATTAATTTCTCCTGCAGCAATGATGCATTAACTTTTAGCAAATGCAAAATTTATTAAGGTCGGCTACCAGCTACACAAGAGTAAACAGACTGTTTCAAAGTATGAAGAATTAGTTTAATCACTGTATAGAAAACCTAACTGTAGGTCAAAATCAAAATTACCTTTCATTAGTGTCTTTCAAACATCTCCAAGCACAAATTACTATATGTTCAGATTTTTATCATGAATCAGAATTAACCTCACTAAACAAATATGCATTCTCAAGGAACAGGAATTGTAAAACAAAAATCTCACTGTGAAATGAAAAAACTATTTTTAAAATTATTAATTTAAATACAACACAGTAACATTTAATTTAAGATAAGAAATTTTATACAAAAAACCGTTGATATTTCTGCCAATGGTAATGGACCAGCTTTCAGTTCTCAGTATTTCAAGTCTTCCTATATAGGCAGTAAACATGCATTTCCAGCAGTAAATTATATCTCCCTTAAAATTCCATTCAGAAATATAAATCCTAAAAAGGTTGACTATATCATGCAGAAGATTCTAAAATGACAAGATTAATGTAGAATATGTCATCAACTTCATGCAACTGGACATACCTCTAGGATATTTGGGATATAACAGCCTATAAGAATTATAGATTATGAAAAATATTTATAAAATATTTACAGTAAGTGAATTCAACAAACATGAGGTCAGAAGAATACTAGATGATCTTTAAGGTCCCTTCCAACCCAAACCATTCTATGATCATAACACTTAATCAAGCTTTTTTTACAATTTGTAAATGATTTCTGTGTTAGACAAAGTTGCATAACTTCTCAAGAAAACTAAAAGTGTTCTAGGCTTGCCCTTAATATATAACTATGAAAATTAATATTTTATAGAGTTTTGGATAAATTTATCACATAACATAGTTTTCATTCCTCTAGGTAAGGTTGAAAACCAAATATTCAAAAATGCAATTGAAGAAGTTATGAAAAATATGAACTCAAAAATACCACACCTATTTGAAATACCACTTGAAAAAAAAATTAATTTTCCTTGAAAGAACACAAATCAATAGGCAAAAGATTAATTTTTTCCATTAAAACTTTTAAATAAGATAGAAATTAACAAGAACTCAGACACTTTCCTGCATTAAAGAGAGTCCTATCTGCAGAAATGTACAGGTGTTTGAGATTTTAAAATTTCGCTTTTACGCTTTTTTGGCATGTTCTTATATATAACATAGTGAGAATAGGACTTTTTGTTACATAGTACCACTGTAAATTACAAAATAAAAAGGTGTTAGAAAGTATCTGTTCAGTCTGTTACTTGGAAAAACTCACAAATACCATTCTCAGTAGGTGTTTGCATGAGCTGAACCTGCAAAGATCCAATGCAATATTCCACAGTATTTAATTCGTAATTTCCTTTACTAGAATCAAATTTCTATTTCTGTAATTCCTGTGATCAAGGAGAATAAATTTGTCTCTGTTCTTTTTACAATCTTTTGTCTATTGGAAGTTGCTTATGTCCCCTCTAAATGCTTTGTTTCCTGGATTAAAAAAACTCAACTCTTTTGAGCTTTTCTATCAGTAAATTGTTTCAAAACTTCTTTTCATGCTTGTTTTCTCCCTCTCAGTTCCTTCATGATGATCTATATGTTCCTACTAATATGGCAAGCAGCTGGGCACATCCATCCAGATGAACCCTTACATTTCCTGAAAAAAAATCAACTTGCTAGTTACTTGCTGCATAAAGACACAGCCCTCATCCTGGAATGAGATTTATTCAGTTCTCTTTGGAGCCCCTAATGTTATGTTCTGTTTAGTTTGTCATCAATTAACTAATTTCTGCCATAAGAAATAACTTGTTACGTATTGTGCTTTTACATTACAAACACTTAACACATGTTTTAGTGTGTTTTACTTTGTTGGTTTCAGACTGTCTCTTCAGCTCTAAAGAACCATTTTGAATCGCCTTAAGGAATTACATTACATTTAGGTCTTGTCAGTAGTTTGACTTTAGTGTTATCCTTCCATAAAAAAGATTAATTGGCCTATGAAAAGCCATTAGTGTCTCCTACAATAAATAATGCCTTTTATTTCTGCCCATGGGAGTTTAAAACAGCTATGGTCTCTTTCTTCTTCAAAGTAATAATTGATGACATCGTTGGAGCAATAAAGACAACAAATCCCAGCTACCTTACCTACACTGTTAGTTCAAATGACTTCAAAATGTTAATGGCCAGAGCAATTCAAATGGAATTTGGCCCTAGTGACATACTGGTCATTTTTATAACCATTAGGTAGAAATGTGTCTTTGTGTGAATATTAATTTTTCTCAGTTCACTTACAACCAAATTATAGCAGAATCTCAGGAAACACTTTTGTGTATACTACCATCATCTGGTGTATTCTAGGGTACAGGCTCGTGTCCTGTGGTAACAGGATGAATATTGAAACTTCTTACATGTGAACACTAAGTGATGCCTCCTAGGATTTTTCAAAGGAACAGTTCATGGCTAGAGGTGGCTTTTTTCAGTTCTCTTTTTTTTTTTTTTTTTTCTTTCTAATTCTGGAATAAACATCACCTACCTCCAAAAAATTCTAGAAGAGAGTCTTTTTTTCCGTGATCAAGAAAGATTAGGAACTTCTCAACACTGCATTTCTAGGGATAGCTGTCCTGGGATACCCATCTTATTTAGCTGGCTTCTTTAAGGGGAGGTAATCTCACAGGGTTTGGAGGGAGGAGGGCATTATCAAGTTATTACCACTGAATGTTTTGTTTATCTGCCCTCTTGATCAAATTCCCTTAATTGCATTACATAATCCCATTGTGCCTTAAAGGTTACACATCTGGAATCGAGCATAAATGGTTTATTGGATTGATGTCCCTTTTTTCTTTAAAATAAAGTACTCTAGGAAATCTCATTTTTCCGTTTGAACTGGTCTAAAAAGAACTCAGGATAAGCAGGGATGAGGGAATTTGCTGCTACAAAAATGTTATGTGTAGTAATTAAAATGCTCCATTTGTTTCACTGAGTGACTGACAAGAATATAGCATCTCTTTGATTATTTACAGACCCACCATTTCACAACCATTTACTTAAGTAAAAAGATTTGGCAGCCTTGTATCCCCTGGAAACCTACATGAGGAGATTTGGATCACAATTTTATTAAACAGTGAGAAATAGTTTAGAGGTATTTTCTTCTTGTCCTCTCAATGGGATATGAAGATATGGCTAAGGGACCTAGGGAAATTCCTTATCTGATCATAGTATTCAAAATACATAAAGTTCAGGTTTGCTTTTAACATGCAATAACATGAGACAAAGTCAACATTTTTATTCAGATATGCTTAGTTCTCCAAGTAGAATTAAAGAAATTCACTACGCTTGTTTATATTTTAACAATCAAGACCAATTATTGTTGTAGGTGTTGCATGAAGACGTCCCACTGTACTCGCCATCTCATTTAGGGTAAGATATAATTGATGTGTAAAATACAAAATAAGTGGTAAAATTCAGAATATTGTACCAAATAATCAACTTAAACTATTGTGTCAATTTTTTCTTCTTTCTTTTAGCTATGAGCTGCATGCCAATTATTAAAATGCATCTAACAGATGCATTTGTATTCAGGAAGATTTGATCCATCATCAGAGCCAAAGCAAGGTCTAATAATTTTTTACCATCTGCACCAATGATTATGTGCTGATATCAATTATATACATGATAGACATTTCAAAATTACAACAGATATATTTCCAAAAACAACTATGTTCAATACTTCACATTAATATTTAAAGAAAACATACTAGTAAACAGAAGCAAGTCTGGTAGTAGAAACCACTGAAGCACAACATTTATTGCCAACTCTGAAGCTATTTCTTCAAATCAAATTAATCCTTCCAATTCTTATATCCCATTTTCTTCTCTCATCTTTTCCTTTCCTTTTCCTGTGAGGATGCTAAGGGCATCCTATGTCAAAAAAGGTATGCAGTTCACTATGTAGAAAAATATTACCTTTCATGAATTTTAGATTCCTTAGACTTCAGTTTGTTTACATGTTTCACATTTTTAAGAGCTAGGAGAACAGAAGCTGCAGGCACTTATTTTTGTCTAATTCTTTATCTTCTTCTATCTAGTGCCATAACAGGCTGTCTTCTATGATAAGCAAAAAAAGCCTTTGAATTTCCCTTGATATAAATTGCTTTTATAGCCATATGTTTAATAATTTCATCATGCAATTCTGGTTCTCTTTTTGTTCTGCATTATTCTTTTTTTGTTTTTAAGATGGGATGGCCAATTTCACATAAAGTATCCCAGACAAAACTAGAAAGGAATCCTATAATAGCAATAATAAACTTAGCAATGAATTGTGTAATGGCAATAACATTTTTTTATAAATTTTCCCAGTTCTTATAATCTCTAGTGACTTAGGTTATCCTTCATCTGATTCCTGTCTAGCTGTCTTGAGCAAAGGTCCTCACTGTCATGTTTACAATGACATCAGATTCTCTAAACATTCCTGATGCTGCTCATTTTAGACTCTTCTAAAGTGTTTCAGGTTTTCCCTATAGTATTGTTATATATTTATGAGCATTGAAATCTGCAATAGCACTGACTTCATTTACTCCACTACTTTATCAATCTCTGAATTTTTTTACCCTTCTCCACCTGAATTACCAAAATCCTTCTCATCTACAGTTGTATTTCTTTCTACCAAATGTTTTCTAACTTATCTCAGTGTCTCTTCACCTTCCATAAAACCAATGACAGTAACACAGAAATTAGTGAACTTCTGAAAGACTTTAATACTTCCTTCTTTGGAAAGAAAAAGCCTCTTGAAATAAGATTTCCTTTTGGAATGAGTAGAAAAGAGAAAGCCATGGTGAGAAAGCCATGGTAAAAAACCTGGGAAAAAATTATTTTGTGAGGTTACAAACATTGGAGAATGTGTCTAGAAAAGGAAAACTGTTGACCAGACAGACTTGACACCCACTTCAAATCTTCAGAGCCTCATTTTGGCATTGTCTTCTTTGGTAAATAACTCTCGCTCCCAGGTTTAACTTGTTATTTTTATGTGGTTATAGAATCTGCCAACTCAAATCCTGTTCTCTTGAGTGATTCTTTTCAAGATCTTCGAGATCAGAAAGAAGACCTTAAACTCAAAGAGGAAGTCACTTGCCATGATGGACTTCTGTACAAAGTTCTTTTTTCTTTGGTGGCTGGAACCAGAAGGAAGGTAGAAAGATGTACTTCATGTCTGCTAGAACGTGCTTATGACAGTCACATTCAGGTTCTAACCACAAAGTTAAAGTAGTCTTTAAGGGAACGAGGAAGAACTGCAGACTACCTCAGTAAAATTCTCATTAGAGAGGAGGGAATTAATTTTCCCAGCCAGCTGGAGAGGCAAAAAAAAAAATTTGGAAACAAGACATTTTGATGTTACCTGCTCATCCAGTGTCAGCGAGGAGTCAAACAGAGCTCAGAGACTTTGCATTGTTTTTATGAATGGCAGCTCTATTTCTTCAGTAAAAGGTGGAAGCAATTTTTTTGACCAGATATTCAAAGATTTTTACTCTTCTGGTCAGTATTATTTCACTGTTTCCTAGGTTCAGCCTCACCAATGGGAGATGACTTTTGGCATTCTGACAGTCCAAAAGCAAGGAAGTCAGAGTCAATCATCTGACATAACCTTGTCATTTCCTTCACTCTATTGATTGCTGGTACAGGCAGTCAGCAGTGTCAATCACTATGTACTTCACAGTAATGTTCATCAATACAAATTGCCAGCTGGTGCCCAGTCTTCTCCATGAAGCTTTTGACACATCCCACCAGCAGAAGCAATGGCTTAGGTGTTGCAAGTGGAGGACATGGAGGTCTGAACCTATTAGCTGTTAAAATAGGAAGATAGATGGATAGAATTGAGAGCCACTCTGATCTAGTGCTGTCAGTTCAGGTCTGTAACCTTTCCTTTAGGCAAAAAGAACATCTTTTACATGAAATAAAGAAAGAAAAAGAAGGGAGATGTTCACAATATTTTTATAACTCCAACCTTCAAAGGTAGCCATGGTAAAAAATTAAATCAATATAATAAAAACTGTACCTGATACAACTCTCCTATTGGCAGCCTCTCTTTTTTAGGAAAACATATCAAAATATTTCCAATTATATGAAATAATTCCAGTCTTTGGAAGATGTCGACTCCATTAGGCATCTCTTGAATGATTAATCTCTATGAATTTGTTTTCAGATTTGCAGCCAAGTAGCACAGACCTCCCACATTCACATCTCCCAGCATTTGGACCTATGTCTGTTCTTAATCCTGTGCTGTTTCCAAGCAGCAAATGATGTTATGTTTTATGTGTTGGGGTTTTTTTAAATTCAAAATGCAGTGGTGAATGCAGCCTACTACAGTGAGGTTTTTTTCACAGCACAATATTGGAAGTACGTGTTACATGGCAAGGGGTAAGCTGGGGAGATATATGAATGCATTTGAGATTGAAAAGCTTTTGGAATAAACAAGGAAATATGGGTAAAATTTCAATATCTGCTGCAGTCCTGAAAATGCTGCCTGTTGGAGAGGGTCCTGGGATCATGCTTTATCCACAAATCATGCCAAGACTGTGTCTCAGAGAAAATTAGTCACCATTAGTGACTAGACAGTATGTAGAAGCATGACAATGAGGAATACAGATAGCTGACAGTTTATTTGTCTGTCTCACTGTTTTCTATTTAGCAACATAAATACAGGTTTTGTGAGGAATGTAGGACTTGGGAGGAATGCAGACACTCTGTCTGGGCATGTAGGAACCAGACGAGCCAAAGCCCAAATGGAATTGAATTTAGCTAGGATTGTCAAAGGCAGCCAAAGGGGCTTCTAAAAGTATGTAGGTGACAAAAGGAAGACTAGGAAAAGTGCAGGTATTGCTGAAGAAAATGCCAAAGTACCAAATCCTTTTTTCACTTCAGTCTTTGCTAGTAAGACCAGTCCCAGGTCCAAGAAACATAGGGGAGGACCTGGAGCAAGGAATATATACCCATGGTAGAAGAGGATCAGGACAGGGAATACTTAAGCAAATGGACTCTGATGGAATACTCACTGGTAGTGAAGGAGCTGGCATGTGTCATTGCAAGGCCACTCTCAATAATTTTCAAACAATAATGGTTAGAAATACCTGAGGACTGGAAGAAAACAAGCATCACTCATATCACCAAGAAGGGTAAGAAAGAGGATCTGGGAAATTACAGGCTCATGAAGAAGAATGGACGGGTGGGGGAGGGCGAGGTGGACTGAAAACCAGTCAGGCTCAGATGATGAGGATCAGTGGCACAAAGTCTAGCTTACAGCAGTAATTGGTGTACCCCAGGGGTGAATACTGGGTCCAGTCCTGTTTAACACCTTCATTAATGATCATCATTCTGGGACAGAGGATATCCTCAGCAAGTTTGCTGATGACACATAATTAGCAAGAGTGGCTGATATGCCAGAGGGTCCTTCTGCTGTCCGGAGTGACCTCAGCTGGAGGGAGACATGGGCTGACAAGAACCTCATGAAGTTCAAAAAAGGCCACAAAGATGATTAAGAGACAGAAGCATCTCTTGTGTGAGAGAAGGCTGAGAGAGCCAGGACTATTGGGGCTGGAAAAGATTCAGGGGGATCTCATTCATGTTTTTGAAGGGAGAGTACAGGGGACAGAACCAGGCCCTTTCCATTGGTGCCCGTGACAGGATGAGAGGCAGTGGGCACACACTGAAGCACTAAAGGTTTCCCCTGACCAGAGGAAACACTTTTTTACTGTGACAGTGACTAAGCACTGGCACAGGTCACTCAGAGGCCTGTGGAGTCTCCCTCCTCAGGATATTTAAAAGCTGTCTGGGTTTAATCCCAGGCAACTGTGTCTAGGTGCTCCTGCCTGTGCAGGTGTGTTGGACCAGAGGACTTCCAGAGCTCTCATCCTCAATCTCAACCATTCTGTGAGTCTTTGACTCTAGACTGGATCCCCCATTTGTAATCCAAGACAGCTACCTCAATGTCAGCCTTGAAAACAAGATAAATTAAAGAAGATCACATAGTAATGTTTGAGTTCATTTATAGAAAAAAAAACCCTCAATTGACAATTTAGTTTTCTTTAGGGTTTTTTTTTAGAACACTGTTGAGTACTAAATGTAAGTAGAGCATAGGGTAGTAGTTCAATATTTTAATGAAAATTGTCAATGATAGCAAGGAGTTTTGCATCTGAAATAAACCAGCAGTGCTTGTTAGCTCTCTCTGGCTGGAAAGAGGCAGATCTTCAAACATAGAAGGTTTAGAAAACTATTTAGATAGGTCACAGGATGTCACACTGTTTCGACCCACTGCCCAGTACAAGGTGGTCCCCAGACAAGCTGAGGTCAGCTTCACAGTGCTGGTGTAACACATTATAAATAATATGTACAGAGGTTTTATTTATTCCTAAATATATGTATAACATTTTAAAGAGCAACTTTATAGGGACCTAACCTGACTCATTCACTAGGTTTTAATGAAATCATATTACATCCTCTAGTCAGAGTTGACTTCTGTTGCATTATGTACAACTGCCTGGAGAATTGGCTGACTGCTGGGAAGAAAGTATGTTATACATTGCCCTGAAGTATCACAATAATAATAATATCTAGCCAACAATAAGGCTAGATATTCTTCTGTGATTTCATTGCTCTTTCAACCTCTCATTAAACATAATTTAGGAGTAAAAGTTCTTTTTATAGGCAGTCATTCTGTCCGATTAAGCCACTTTATCTTCCTCCAGATTTTCAGAGACCACCTTTTATTTCCTCCTAAAAATTTCATGTTTTGGGAGACTATCATCCTAGTCTCATCTTAAAGGACTTTCTTGCTTTGAAGAATCAGGACACCAAGAAATCAGCAATGTGAGGCTTTGGGTCAATTTATTTATTAGATTTGTTTGCCATGCTGATAATTGCTAGTTTGTCATTTGCAAATATAGTGATGAAACCAGCAGTGCCTTCTGCTTACAAAGTCTAGACTTTTGGCTACATATTAATAAAATACCAATTTTTTAGAAGAGCTAGAAGCCACAATGGCTCCTTTTAGGAATAGTTAATACTAAACCATAACAGTAAGATTCAATTCTTAAAAATTGAAACTGAAGATTTTGTTAATATTTGTGTGACAATTGAATTGTCAGTTGACACCAAGAACCAAATGTGATATCCAGATTTATAATGGTGTACTCTTGACCTAAAGAACTGAACACTGAAAGTCAGAGCTGTAATTGATTTGCATCTGGAAGGAAACAGTTGAACTCACTGGAGTTTAAGAGCAAGGTATTGAAGCTTGTCATTAAATTTCAGTTAAAAGGTAGATATTTTACATTGCATATCAGATTTTTTTCCCTTAGTGAACACTACAGAGCTATTACAATTTCTGCAAGCCAAAATTTTAGACTAAACCCCACAGCAACTATTCTAATTTTTTACAGAGGAATGACAGTATGGTTTTACTCTAGAGAAAATAATTCAGAAACTTGTTTTAAGCAGGAATGCTTTTTTAAAAAAAATTTAGATTCAGTCTTTCTGTGATGTGGGATAGCCAGTGGTGTGGACTTCAGTCTTAGCAATGGTCCACACAAATGAGCTGTGAACAGAGAGGCACATTAAATCATAGCATGAGCATGTAGAAGTTACAGGTGATCTTTACACTACAGTGACTAGAGAAACAAGTTTGCTGTGTGTTACAGAGAGATTAGACAGCTATGTCCCTGCCAGACATGGTTAGGAACACAGTGTTTTCCCATGAAAAAATTCTGAATTGTTAGAAGAATGGCATATGTTGTAGGAATGCATCCATTTCATTGTCTTCCCCTTGGAAAGGAGAGAAACTGTTTTGTGAGAGCTTATAGACCTTCTCTGCAATTGCCCCAGCTCCTGAAGCAGCTGGGCTGCTTGACATTCAGGAATCATAAGCCACCTCCTGGAAATCTGGGTGCCACAGAAATCCCCACCACGGCTGAGCTTTCACAGTTCATAGCCCTTAATATCCTTCACACTGCTCCAGGAATGAATCCCTCTGGGTTTTAATAGTTTCTAAATCACAGCCCTCATATATTTTATTTTTTACATTTTAAAATGTGTCTTGAAAAGTCTGAATGGAAGCTCTGAACAACATTTTAAATGTTCCATTTTAATTCCTACTTTGAAGTATCTCCTCTGTTGTAATAAATTTTGACATCTTGAATCAATGTGCAAAACTGCTCCATTTTAATTTCAAATAAGAGAAGAAATGCTTGGAACAAGAAAGTAAGGTGGTCTTTCACTATAGGTTACAGTAACAGCTGTTTCATTACTGCATAAAAATGCAACCAAGCTGTCATAATAAAAACAGATGTCTCTGTAAAGTGTGATGAGGACTCATCTAATTTTCAAGTTCAAAGTTTTAAAGCTTTCTATGAAACCTCTAAAGAAAAGGCACTCTGAAAATAATAAAATAACATAAACTTTATGTCAGAGCTGTTTTCTTCCAACAGAATTGTAAAAAATTGAAAAAGTGAGAGAAATTAACTAAAAGAATTTAAAATAAAGTCTAATATAAAATCACAAATTGAGTATACAATAATAATAAAATAAGAATAAAAACAGATTTCAGGTGTTAAATTATTTCTTTATTATAAAAATTTGCATGTTACAGGGATTCCAAATACAATTTACAACTTTTTGAAATAAATATTTTAGTTAATCTGAAATTTAATTCATAATGAAATCGTCTTGCCACAGAGACCTTTGTAATTTTTAGATTTATTTTCAAATTCAAATAGAAGCAAATGTCAAACCCCCTATCAATGGCTTTTTCTGCCTTAGCCTATTTCTGTGTGCAAGCACCAAAAGATTTTTTTTAACTGTGCTGTGAGAATGTATTTTCTTTGGCAATCTCAAAAGCAAGGAGATGGTCTTTGCAGATATCAATTGAGATGCCTTCTATTTCAGTCCACAGTGTATTTCAAACATATGTCTGCTACCAGGATGCCAGTTCACTGTGTATCATTCCTTTGGGATTTATTGTTACTATTTGCAAAGTACTTTTAGAAAGAAGCACATATGAAGCAGATTGAATAAGAATGAAATGAACCAACTCTGAAAAACTGATAGCTTAGTGAATCATCAAGAACTAACTGTAAAATAACAATGATGTTTTATAAACCGAGGGTCTTTGCAGGAACATTATGCATGTTAATGAGAAACTTACCAGGTATTTAATTATGAAGAATTTTTTTTCCATGTAAGCATTAAGCATCTGTCATGAAATTTCTGTACAGATGTACAGGTACAACTATAGCCAGAAAGTGTAAATTGAAAAGGTCTGACATCCCATCTGTTCTCAGAAATGTTCCCTACCCTGATTAGAAAAGCACAAGTCCCATTCTTCAGCATATGTGAAAATTTAATTTTATATCTTTAAGACCTAGATAGCTGGACATGCATTTATGGATTTGAAACACATAATGGTTCTTTTGTCCAAGACTTTTTATGATCAGACTGATTTTTTGAGATACTCAATTTGTTTAAAAATTAGAAATAAAATAGGGAGAAAATTCTGATTAGCGAGTATTTTACTTTAAGAATAAAAAATATCTATGTTTCATTTTAAACTTTACATTTTTAAAAGAAAATCCTTGCATTATTGGGAAACTACATTTATAGGATTTTGGGGGTTGTTAGCATTTAGATAACTATTCCAATATTTTTTAAAATATATAGTAATAGTGTGAAACCTTCAATGGAAATAATTATGAAAGTAACTTCTTAAAAACATAAGTTAGTCTTTCATTTGAAACACTTAATCAACATTTGATTTTTACACATATTTGGAAAAATACTGAATCCCTTTTCCACCTGCAGACCTTGTGAGCTAAAGTTAAAATACAGTAAAGGTTCTGAGTAGCACACTCTTTGTTTTTTTGGTTTTGTTTTTAACTACAGCTGAAATGTTGGGATGTATAATTTGCCTTAGGGTGTGGGAGTCTCCGGGAAAGGTATTGTCAGAGACGACTGCATGCTCAGCTGTAGCAGAAACACTGAACTCTTGTAGTTTTAAGCCTGTGGTCATTAAAGTAATGACCATGACTTTGAAAATAAGGCTGTTGAGCTGCACCACCTCCAACACCTTTTTTGCCTTTAGGCCAACAAAGTTGGAGTGCTGTTAGGCCCCTCTTTTCTTTCTTGTGCTCATAAAGATGTACATTTGTCATTTATTTACCACATCAAAGTCCTGAGAAGAATCATGTAAACCTGGTGTCCTGGTTTGAAGGAAGTCTTCCATGCCTCCCTGGTGCCATAAACCCTGCTGCAATTTGTGCCAATTCTGAGTGCAGCAGTCTGATACAATATCCTGTTTTCCAGAGCCCCTTGCAAAGTCTGGGAAAGAGTGATGATTCCTTTACAGGCTAGTGACACTCTCTTTCCCTTGAAGCATTTATTTCCTCCTCAGAAGAGGTTTCTTCATGCTCTAAAGCATGCCTTGCCATAATTTCCTGGAAGCCAGCCACATCCAACAGGTTAAAACCTTTCAAGGTTGTCCAGTCTGCAGGATTTTTTAAAGAACAGTAATAACTCAAGTATGATGTAGGTCCAAATGCAGAGTTTAAAACACTAAAGTTATCTAAAAATAGTGCTTAAGAGCAGTGGATAAATGTTTCTGTGCCTTGTTAATCTCCATTTTCACCATGGTATAGAGGCTGATTTCATAGATAGCACATCTATGTGATTTGTACATGCAACAATTGAAAAGATATTTCATGGGGGGAAAATACAGATTTGAGGAATACTTTTAAAAAGCCAGTAAAAACTACAGTTATTGGACTGCAGGAAACCCTGATCCACAGGGAGAGAGATCAGTGTAGCCCACCTCACAAATCAGGGAGTGCAGAATTATTAAAATATGCTTGTGGCTTCTTTTAGTGTGTTTGTAGAAGTTTTTCCTGCCAGGTCTAGGTTATTATTTACAGTAACACAGAGGATCTGTGATAGAACTGGGCTGTGTGGAGGTGGCATCCTGTCCTATGTCACCTTTTATGCCTTATGCACCTTATTTTCTTACTAAATAAAAAGAATCGCTTGTTATTAATCATTGCTATCAAAGCTCCCCTCTTTTTCCTCCTGCACTTACTGCCTTGTAGGCCCCCTCCCTTCATTTCAGTTCAGCACTCTTTCTACAAAGCAGCTTCTTGGAAGGTTGTCACTATGCCATAATTTCTAAATCACAAGAGTATGGTCATACAAATCTTTCAGTCACCAGTCTGGGCTAAAGAGGTTCTACTGCTCCAGTAAAAGAGAGAGAGAGAAGCAAATTCCCAAATTTGGTGCATGAGTTATGTAGCCCTTGCTCATCCCCATCAAAATATTTGGCCATCTCATTATTAATTTTATCTGAACATCAATCTAATTAGGAAATCATATGCTCTTGAGACCTCTCAAGATTTAATTTTCATTAGCTGTTGTTCATAACTTGATTTGATGGAAGGAAACAAGCCAGATTTTCACTAAACCATCTCTTAGATAAAAATGATGGGATGCCATGACACATAACCATTTGAGGAATATATTTCCAAAATTTACGTAATGACAAAGAAACCCTTTGTAATGACAAAGAAACTTGACAGAAAAAAAGTCTTCTTTTCAAGAGGTCCTGGGAAACACTCTGGACACAGACAGATTCACAGATGGAGTGTCACGGTCTATCATATATTTATTTCAGTAAGACAGTTAACTTTTGGAAACAAAATGCAACAACCATTTGAAAAAAGCATTTGCTAAATTTCAGTAGTCCTATTACTCTCTATCTGAAATAATGTCCATATATTTCACCCAACCATATCTTATTACTCTCTATCTGAGAACAGGTTAATCATGTCCATACATTTCACCCAGCCATTACCTATCTCCATTATAGGAGAGAAGCAGTAGATGGAAAAAATAAACACTGCAAATTGCAGGTTTGACTTTTGCCATATGTCTTCCTCACTGCATGTCAGGTTCCAAGTCCCATTCATTCATACCTCCAAATGTATGTGTACAAACACAAGCTTCAAGTAGGTAAAATACATCTCACAAAAGAGAAGGAACCCATATTTTTGTTCTTGTTCAAATATTACAAACATAGTAACATTAAAACACATAGATCATTACATTTTATTGGATAAGAAGCACCTCAGCATTTAGCACTCAAATCTTCATCTCAAGCTTTAAATATTTCAAAAGAAAAAAATTCTTTATGCATCTCATGTGTTAGTCAGCTAACTAAAAATCTGTAAAGAGAACCATTGAATCCTTCAAAAACTGAAATAATGTATTATTCATCTATGTTTGTAAAGCAAAATAAAATCAATCAGCCTCATATTTCAGTGGATACTTCTGCATATATATTCATATGGTCTTTAATAGTAACTAAAATCTATTTCTTATCCTACTGAGTACTGCTGAGGCAGCTGCAGACAGTGAAAGGTTGTTTGTAGAAATAGCAGATTATTTTTCTTTCTCTGGGTAAGCTAACATTTTAATTCTTTTACTCCTCCAAGTTATTTTTGGCTGAGCCAACAGAACCGGCCGTTGTGACAAAGTCTGACCCCACAGCCCTCTATTGTTGTACATGATAGCCCCAGTGTTCATTTTCAAGGAAGACTTAAACAAAAATTTCCCCTAGAAAGCCTCATCCCCACTCAGCTATGCCCATTTTTATCCAGATGTTGAATTTTCTACACACCTCAAAGCCATTCTTTGCATCTTTAATAACTAGGAAATTTTAATCACCATAAAGTGATGGTAATCTCTCATCATCCACTGATTAATCACATGCATATGTCTCTCCAACTCATAGCTGTACTTCTGGGGTTCAGGGAGAAGAATACCTCCAAGCTCATTGGAAATGAGAAAAAAGCCATTGGAGGGGACATATCATAATCAGAGTAAATCAAAATATATTATGTGCAGTTTGCTACTAGAACATTAGTCATCAGAAGTAAATTGCTGTATTTTGTGTGACAGACAGAGTCTGTAATTTTTTTGACTGATAATTGTGAAGTTCACAGCAACATTCCTTGTGTCTGACAAAACCTGCTCAGGCCAGCCCTCCGGGGATGCTGAGGGAGAGGCACACAACCATGTCCACCTCCACCAGCTCCAGCTCTAACGAGATTACGAAGTGCTCTCTGGGAGCGTATTTGTGACTTCATCTATGGAGACTCGTGTGTGGTGATGAACTGGAAATGTTTAAATCAGGGCTTCTAAAACAGGCAGATTGCTGTGCTGCTTCCAGACAAGTGTAGTTAGTAGTGATGGATATCTTTAATGCTGCCAAGATCCAGCTGGGACAGGCACTCAAAAGTACAGAGGGAAGATAGATTATGTTTTCCTCTACTGAAATTCAGTCTCTCACCTACATCGCAACAAATCTCAGATCTCTGGCATTTCAAACTGCAACAAGACTTGGTTTTAGGATGGAATATGTTTTGAAATATTTAAGAGAAATGAAGAGGACTATATAGTCCCTCTTCTTAACTTAGTACCCCTCTAGTGCTGAGGATAAGAGACACAAACAAAATATTACAGAACTTACACAAAATCTTGAAGGTGTAAATTTGGTTTTAGTAAATCTCTGTGAAGGGTATTTTATATCAAGAGGTTTTTATTTGAGTAATATAAATATGTTGCTGTGTTCATTTAATGTGTTACTTGCTAAATTTGTGTGCAAGATAAAAGAAGTTTTCTCTGGTCAAGTGGAACTTGTAGTTGACAAGAGTACTACTACCATAAAGAATCACTGGATCACACATTTAAAAACAGCAGTCTAATCTCTGAGGTATGTTTTTAACCTCTTCTCTTACTAATGTAAAAATGCTTTTACATTTTAACTTAATAAATTATTGACTTTTTTCTTCTTTTTTTCTTCTTTTTCCCTTTAAGAATAAGTCAGTTCTGTGTTGCATGCAGCAGGAATGGAGTGTATCACCACCCCTGATGTGACAAAAGTGTAAAACCACAGCATGCTGATCCAATACCAACATGAGTAAAAGCAGGAGTGGAAAGCAGCAAAATAAGAAAACCCACAGTAAGAAAATATGTATTTCTAGATGTCTGTAATATTACAAGAACTCTCTTGGAGCAGAGATCGATATTCAAGGATTTATCACATGTGAAATGCAGGCAAAACATTGACTTTATTCATTCTTCAGCACTCAGCCTTTGATTAAGTGATTTCTACAACCTGAGTTTAGTAGTATGATTATTTAACTAAAAGATTATCAGAAGCAAAAATGATAACACAAAAATGATAAATTTTTCCTTTAACCAGTAGAATATCTGCATAAACAAGTTAATTATCTAATTTTTGGAGGAAAGTAATTTGGGAAGTATTTTGCTTACATCAAAGAGAATCCCAAAGGCTTGAAATCTTAACACCAGCCAAAGTGCAGTGACCTAAATGACGGAAACAAAGCTGCTTTGCTGTTAAACACTCAGTGTGTAATGAACCATACACAAATCTTGCTCTCCCTAGAAAAATATTTGCACTTCAATTATTATTTGAAGTAAGTAAAATAATTTCATAGTAGTGTCAATAAACAGTGTAGACTTGTTGGATGTACCTTCTGTGTTACACTTCTGCCAAGTGTTCAAGCTAAAATACTGTGAATAATGTACTGTGGCAAACCAGCTGCTGACACAGCCAACAATTCCATTGGTCTTTGCCACCACTGTGTGAAAATCTTAGGTTTTGGAATACAGAAATCAGCCACTTGGATTAAACTGGCTCTATCTTTTCCATAATCTGCTTTCGACAAACAGTAGGATTCGATAATTTCAGTGAACTAAGTGTGAATCACAATAACATGCAAACTCTGCCTGTCACACTGTATCTACTAGCTCAGCTGAAAGAAATACATTGCTACCCTCTGAGGTTTTCATTGATTGAAATAAATTGGAATAGTTACTTAAATACAATAATGACCTTTTGACTTTACACTTGTAATGCCCATTTTCCCTCTTAAGAGTTGCAAAGTACTTAATAAACACCATGAGAAAAAATGAAACCTCAGTATACCTTGCTAACGAAAGGTGCAGAAAAAACATAGGGAGGTTTAATATCTGGCCAAACACTTCATATCAACACTCTGACAGTGCCAAGAACAGAACACCAAGCTCCTAGTTTTAAATTTTCAGTTTTAACATTTAGCTACTTTCTGAGAAATCTTCCTTACACACACCTTGAGCTATATCCCAACTCTGTTGGGTATAAGTCAATATGATTCATTCTGCTTTAAGCAGTTTGTGGTCTCACTAATGTGATTATATTCAGCTCATTGAGCGATACCTTCACGGAAAGTGAAACTACCATAACATACTGAATAAATATCTTGTTGAATTGCTGTCAGATATATGTTGGAGGATAAGTTTTCAGCTCTTACTCATATGAGACCACATATTTAGCTGGGTCATACTGGTGGTTTGGCTCAAATGGCAGTCTCTTACATACACACACACACGGTTTCTTCAATGCAAATAAGTTATCAAGTGTGCTTTGCTCCAGAGAATTTAAAAAATCCATGGGTGAAGAAACCTGTCACATTAGGGATTCCCTTTGCAGAATCAGGCATCAGTGAGTTACCACCCTGACAGTGCACAAGTTTTTATAAAGCCGTAGCAGCAGATAATTACACATATTTTATTTTGCTGAAGAGTTTAAAGATTTTAGCAGTGACATTCCTGAAATTATGTTTCCATAACGACTCAAGTGCTTTCCTGCATGCAGACCCAAAATACAAGATAAAAATTTGTCCAAATGTTGAAAAACCTGCAATTTTCATTTAAGCTTTTTTTAAATTAAATGCAGACATTTTTAATCAAAACATGATTTTCTTGTACATTTACAAAGACTACCATCAGCTAGGGAGACAGCATAGTCATTATGGAACTTTATATTCTCCCAACAGCAATCTCTTGTAAATTGTCAAAACCTATCTGTTTGCATATGTATCAGCAGGTGGTTTCTTTAAGGGTTTTTTTGTATGCTACAAGAACAGAAACACACCCTGCAATACAGAGTGTAAAACATCAAATGACACTATTACATATCAGGCTAGAATATTGAATACCATTATGCTGTCTCAGAAGTGCCTATTTTGCTGTTGTTAAATAGAACAATAAGAAAATTTAACTTACCTCTACTACTGTTTTCATAGTTTCTCTCAGTTCAGAGGTCAGTCATTAGTCTGACCAGCTATCACAAGTTGCAAAGGCAATTTTTTCTTTGGCTGGTCCAAATAATCATCAAACAAGTTTATTTCTGCAGCTATTCAGAAGCCTCTTAGCCAAATACTAAAGAACCAAAGGAAAGTCTTCATTTGTCTGCACACAGAGTTGCCATACTACAACCAGTTTGTTTTCATGAGGAACATAGGTTTTAAATAGTTAGATCTATTTGACCATATTTTAACTAATTTTTAACATTTAATGTGAGAATTTATACTCTATTTGAACAAAATTATTGTCAGGTTGGGATTAATTTTTGTAAATTAATACCAAAAGTTTTCCTTGTGTGTTATGTTTTTGAGTGTGCATCTGCCTTAATGACTAAATTTAATGCTTTGAAGTGAGGAGTATTTACTTGTTAATATTCTCTCCTAATGTTTCCAGAATATTTTTTATTTTGCTTCCAGTCAGGATTGAAGAAGAAGAAGCAGCAATGTTTTCAATTTAGCCTGAGGTAGGCCTCTAAGAATAATTACTGGCTTTTATGTAATTTAAATATGTTTTTAATTTAAAAAAAAGCTTTAAAAGCCCCACAACACCAATACCAGAGCAAACCTTAACCCAGTATTATAAGTCAAAACTTCTCCTGTGTATGTAGGCCAAGTGTTTGCTCCTGACATTATTTATTACAAGGATAAACTATCCCCAGTTCTAACATTCAGGGGAACTGCACATGACTGTCAGAAACTCCATCCTAATGGCTCTCGGTGACAAGATTTTGGGAATGATGAGTTTGAGGAGCAATAACAGCTTCTACCCTGGGAAAACAAGGTGTTAGGAAAGCTGTTCTGCAACTATTTCAACCTATCACAGTTTATTTCAGCTGAAACAGGTACAAATTATGAATGTTTGTTGAAATTAGCTGATTTGTCACCTCAATTTCCTTCCTCCTTCTTTCCATTAAAGTTATTCACAAACTCAGAGAAGCAGTTCACATTTAAGCCCACTAAGAAACCTTGCAAAATATGCTTTGCAACAAAATATGTTTTGACTTAAAAGAACTCCAAACAAGTATTCAGCAGCAATGCACTGTTCATTCTAATGCTAGTTATCCTAACATTATTGAATCTGTCTTATACCTCTGTCAGGAAAAATTGTACTTTTCAGATACGGCACTATGTTGAGCACAAAATTAATTCTCAAATATAAGTGAAAAAAAACCTAAGAAAACACAGAAAAAGTTGGAATTGAATTATTTCTCTTTCTGGGAAAGAATTTCTACCCAGAAGCATTACTTTACGTATAATTATTTGATAGGTAATGACAAATGACCTAATGATTGGAAAGTTGTCATCGCCATCCATTTGCCAGCGATAGGAAACATCTGTATCCCTACATGGAAATATGTGCCACAAAAGCAGATTTCAAAATCAAATGTGCAGACCATGCTTACCTCATTGCATAAATTCTTGTTGCACTTCTGGAATAATCACACATTTATGTTTTAGAAGATAGGGAAGTAATACAACTCAAGAGCTACCATCCTGAAAAATGACCGTACAACAGAGTGTGAGAACTTTAACAAGCAATGATAAGTCACTTATAGAAAGTTCTCTAAATAATATCACTCACAAGTGTATTGAAAAAAGTGGCATTAATACATGAAAGACAGGAATGTACTTTGTAATTTCAGAACAACTTTATATGTCAGACTGCCAGATAAATATTTACAACACACTCCAACTTAGCTGAACTTATATGACTTCAATCAAGGGAAACTGCTTCCAGACACGAAGGTCGTGAAACGTGTTATCAACTTTCCAGAGCCTGCCTTCAAAATCACATTGAAAGTGGAGAGCCACACGGCTGTCTAGTGTTATACAGACTTAGAAACACTGATAGGAAGTTTATTAAATCCTCCCCAGGGAAAAAAAAAAGCAGCAGGATTGTGCTGCTATCATATTATTCAATAAAAACTAGGGAAGGTTGTTCTTTGTGCATGATTCTTATAACCATGCCTGAGAACACCAACCTGTGACATGGGAGGCCATGTAGATTGCAGAGGTTTTTGAATGTGGATGGTAAAAATCACCCTGACAAGTGAGAACAAATGCAGAGAGGGTCTGTGCAGCAGGACTGTAGCCAGATCTGCAGTGACAAGTTGTCTTCTTTTAAAAGAAGCATTACTACTGCTACACAAGAGTGGAAAGGGAAAGCACATGGTTAGAAAAGGCTGAATGAAAGCAAAAACCAGCCAAAATTGTCACATACAGCCACAGTCAGAAACAGCTACAAAAAATTATAATTAATTGAGATTAAAATCTTTCAAATGTTAATGAGGAAAAAGTGAAGAATGAACAGTTTTTGTAAGAAATGCCACATTTGTTTCAACATAATTATTATTCTCTTATTAATATATTAACCCACTGTATGAAATTATCATGCAAAGGATCTTTTACCCTGCTATACTGAAGACAGGAGAAGTAAACTATTCCAGGGATCACACAACCTTGCAATTAAGGCATTAGGTCATGTACAATAAATTCTTCAAATTGCAGTTAAAAGTAGTGTTTTGGTGTTAATTACTATTTTGGAGAATCACTGGAAATGTTGAGAATTCAAAAAATTCCAAATTGGAAATCCTTCCTCTAATTAAAATGTCTGGTTTATTTTTATTTGCTTTCTGTTCTCTGAATCTTAGGCATAACAAAAAGTTACTAGAAATTACTTCTGCTTCACTTGTTTGGACTTTGGATTTTGTTAATGAAAAGCTAATAGAACATGCAATACTGATGTTCTAACCTTTCTTCATCATGAGTTTATGCTCATCTGCAAAAAGCAGAAAGGGAACAAGTAGCCTAATTATTTTTCTCGCAACACTGATGATTTATTACTTCTTTCATACCCAGTATTAGCTATTTCTTCTCCTACTTTATGCTACAGGTTACAGTTGGTTACTTCTGTTACTATTGGATAACAATGTTTCTACTGTAATAAAGACTTTAAAACATAGTAAAAAAGTAGCAATATGCACAGTAAATAAAAAGAATATTGGCACCACTGTATGTATAAGTGCATACACAAAGCAGTGAGTTTAGGAATATTACTGCCAAATGATCTGAAATTTGCTCATTGTGTCCTACATGACAATGTGGTCTATTACTACCAGCACAGTGAATGTGTCAGTTCTCAGCACCTAAGCTGATGTATGCAGTACAAGTGGTAGAAAAAAGCCAGAAAAGTCAAATCCGTAGAGTATTCACTCACTTAGTACTTTCTGTCATGAAATGCTTTTAAGTAAACCTGAAGGGTAGTGTATGTTGTTCACAGCAGCCTTATGAAACCTTTGTCAATGTTCAGCCAATTTTTCTGGGAAACACAAGTCAAGATGACTGTAATTTACATGCCCAGCTGAGACTCATTTGGAGTTCTGGAATACAGGTTGTGATGCGTAGCAAAAGAAGTATATATTGACCTAATGAAAAGGTGGACAACTTGTACTAGTTGTCTCACCCATCTAAGTTCTATTTTGACATACCTGATTGGCTCTTAATTAAATTAAATTGATTGATTTAATTTACAAAATCCCAAAGAAAAGCCTGGGAGATGTACTTCTAATCCACAGCAAAAGAGAAGAGGTGTTTTCCTTTTTCCAAAAGCAGTCATGGGAATATAGAACAAATTCATTTGTAGCCCAAATCTCCCCCAACACAATTCAGTGCTTTTATTTACTATTGAAGTAAGAGCCCATCATCAAAACTAAATACATTTGCCATGTCATTAACCAGCTATAAAAACAGTTCCCTTTGAGTTTGCTATGGTCACATGTACATCTCTGGTTTTATGTACAACAGCCATACAGATTTGACTATTTTTCTACATTTGAACTTCTTTGTCCCTCAATCTGTTTTATTTTAACACAAACTGTCAGAGGAACAAGATACTCTGAAACCCCAGTGCTGTCTCTTGTGGGTGAGATAATCGATGTTACAGGCCTGTTGCTCTTATCTTTGGGGAGTGTTTAACAGCATGATGGGAGTTCCATTTTGATTTGTGCCTGTTTCATCTGGGTGGCCCAAGCAGCCCATGAAAGGTGTGAACACACAGCTGCTGCATTTATAAAGCAAAGAGTTTGTTCTGAATCTTAGGTTTTAATTTTTGAGGCAAGTATAATCTTGGGATAAAGATTACAGCAAGTCAAACCTTGGGATCAGGCTTGTGTGTGTGCCTGCACATCACACATCTGATACTATTTGTTTAAAGGGGTGTTCAGTCATCCAAAACCCAGTCTGTCTGGAATAGTTCATCCAAGGAATAGCACCAAAAATGATGCACTAGAAGATGCATTTCCTCTTGTAGCATAAACAACAGAGTGTTGGCAGGGTCATGGGGCAATTCTGATGGTGACTCATAATTAAAAACAAACAACAAAAAAAAGACATTTTCTGTTGTTTGGTCTCTCTCAAATCTCTTTTAAAAAGATTTTTCTCTCAAGCATGGCATCTTTCACTCTTGCCTGTAATGTGATGTGAACAATGAAATGAAATAGATAGCATTTTACACAAGAGGCCTTAGGTTTCTGAAATATTTCAGGCACAATATTATATTTAAATCTGTTCAGACATATTGAAGAAATGGACAAGAAAACTATTGTCAAAAAGCCCCTCTGGACCTTGGAAAGCATAATTTTTACTTGTCATTTCAAAAAGTATGTCCAACCATAACAGCATTTATTGTTTTCTACTGAAAAGAGAAACACATTAACAGATTCTACCTCCTTTTGGTTGTTAGGGCCATTGCTCAATTAAGTGGATTTCAGCTGAAGGTTTAAGTTGTAAGATAGTTAGGAAAGTTGATGACCTACAGGAATATGTAGAGTATGCGTGGTGCTGAAAGGCAGGAGAGTGAAGTTTGACTCTATTAAGATGGATGTGGAGTGATTGATAACATGTGTGAGAATGTAGATAGGACTGTTGAACACGGAAGCAGAGGAGACAGGGAGTGTATTTTTACTCATTTCTAAATTCTAAAGGCAGGAGGGGCATTGTGCAGGTTATTTGTACTCTCCTCTAGTTTGCTGTGGCAAACATGATTTTTTGAAAATTTGTGTTACCACAACTAAACCTAGTACACCTGAAAGATTGCAACAAGAAGAAATGTTGACTGAATCTACCACACAGTCTTCTTATTTTTTAATTGAATCCTATTCCTATTGCATCGAACCACAAAAAAAGATGTCATCATCCAATAAAGACACTTTAAAACATAAAAGTTTGTGAATATCTTTTGTCTTTTTACAGAGCTGTCTTTTAATTTTCTCTGTAGAGGATCTACCTTGAGAGCTGAGAAAATAAGCTGAGAGAACTTTGAGATAAGCATACAAATAAAGAGACTCTGCCTTCTAAACCAGGTTCTTAGAAATAATTCTGTGCCTACTCCTTAAGTGTGAATTAAGCCATTTTAAAATGGTGAGTCTTAGTCTTCTACCCATAATTGAGGCATGCTATGTATATTTTTCCTAAAACCAATGAATTTAATTTATTGCAATCAGTAGACTCTCAACCACTAAAAATGGCAATCCTTTAACTTTTTTTAGTCTCAAGTATATATTAAAAGTCTAATAGAGAAAAAAAATATAATCTACACAATACAAAGCAGTCAAACATTCTCAAACTTCAACTCTCAAGTTGTTACAAGAACACATTTTTGAATCGAATCTTTCAATGCACTCCTAAAAGCTTTCATGTAAGTTGCTTTCTTGGATCTTAAGAAGCACAGAATACTTTGGGTTGGAAAGGACCTTAAAAATCACTTAGCTCCAAATCCCCTGCCATGGGCAGTGACATCTTGCATTAGACCAGGTTGCTCCAAGCCCCATTCACTCTTTCCTTGATCACTTCCAGGGATGAGGCATCCACAGTTTCTCTGGGTAACCTGTTCCTGTGCCTCACCATCCTCACAGTAAAGAATTTCTCCTAATATCCAAACTAAATCTACCCCCTTTCAGTTTAAAGTTGGTGCCCCTTTGCCCAGTCACAATTCTTCATTATGACTGTAATTATTTTGTCAGTAAAATACCTTCTCCTTTGAGCTTTTCCAAAATTCTCCATTATATCCTGAAGTAGCAGCCTGGTATCCAGGATGACCTTGAGCAGTGGTGGCTCTGCCACATTTCAGCACACAGGTTTGTGCCCCACATCAGCTGCTTTTTCTTTTCCCTCTGCACTGTGACAGCAGGCCCACGAGCTGGCTGCACTTACTACAAGAGGTAAAAAAACATGCAGAAAGATCCCTCTGCATCTTGTGGAGTGTTGAAGAGTTATTCAGGATCTTGTTATTCAAAAAGCAAGAGAAGGCATTGATCTAAAGACAGTCTTTCCTCCTTAAGTACCATAATCTTCCACTCACTCTGTCTCTAAACAAATTTACTATTTTTTACTACTGTTTACTACTATTTTACTATAATTTTTTCCTCCAAGTCATAAATTCTTCAATAAAATACATAGATTAATAAATAGATTTCAGAATTTTTTTGCATTTCACACCATGAGAAAGCATTTTTGGAAAATGTTCTAGAACTATTTGCTCCTGTCTTTTTGAGATCACTTGTCATGAAATTTCAGCATTTCACACAGTATTTTCTGCTTTATATCTACAGCTTCACTGAAAATGTACCTTAATCTGTTTTATACTTATTAGAAGCTTTTCTCTGAAAGTTGATGAAATTATCTGTTCAAAGTTAACAAATGCAAGGAAGAAAAGAACCTATGAGCTTAGCTGTGAGCTATCTTTGCATGTCCAGGTTCAGACACAGTATGCAAGTAATTTGACATTGAAAAACCTGAGTTTTGCAGTCACTTTGAATGTAAGCATCCAGATGTTTTCTGTATTATCTTTGAGGAGTGTAAATGTAAGTTTAGCAGTAAGGAGCTCCAGGTTCTTCCACTTGATTTATTGTCAGACTTGAGGAAATCAGTCCTTTAAACTTCTATTTTTTATTGAAGGTTTAAAGTACTTATCTTGAGATCACTTGTCATGAAAGTGGATGTTTTGATAATGCAGGAAAGGGTGGCTTGTTATGCTCACACTTGGCACCTCCCTGCTGCTGCTCTTCATCTGCCTCTGCTCACTGCAGAGCCTTCACAAACCCTTCTTTTTCCAGCTTCCTCCAGCCAAGGGAACCAAGCACTACAGACTTTGTGACAGAGTCCAGCAGACTGTGCATTATCCCATGGTTGTTTCTAGCCCACTGTGATTGCATTCACTCCCTCTGGGATGTTTATTATTTGCACTGTTTACTTCTTCCCTTTAATATCATCCTTTAATGATAAAGCTACACCATGTTTACATGTGCAAAATATTGCCCTCTTATGGTTGGACAGACCTTTAATTTGTTGTCTTCATCTTAACACATGCAAGCAGATTTATGAAAGCACTTCTTTTTTGGTCCTCACGAATTCTCTCCCAGCTGAACATTCTTTTTATGCTTTTTCATGTTTGGTTTAAGTCACATTGTATTATGTTAAAAACTTTTGGCTCCGTTTCATAACATTGAAGCAGAAAAGCTCATAATAAGTTGATTTATGGTCTGTACAAAGATCTTACAGAATTTAGGAGCCCTGGTCCTCATTGTAGTGTGCGCATACATGAGAAAATATGCATGCGTATGTGGGTGTGTATGTACATGTAGGTTGTACATATGTGTATATTGCGTTACTGCAATGTGTCAAGTGGTCAGGATCTGAATGTTTCCACCTATGGCAGGTCATCAGCCAAAATACACTGACAGCAAATATGTCTCTAGCACAATCAGTAGAAAAACACATCACAGTAACTGCCCCTCACTTCTGCTAGTGCAGAGATGTTTCTTGGTAAAGCCTGTGTGCAGGACTACCTTTCTGAAAGAGAGCAGCAGAGAGAAAGTGGGAAAGGGAGAAGAAAGTAAAAAACCTGTGCACTATTTAGTCTAAGCAAGTTTCTACACACCTCTACTGATTCTAACTTAAAGATTTCACTAATATTTTTAGAGGACAAAACAGCTGGCACATACTTCTCAGGGTGAAATAAATACTGTTATTTTAAGCAAAGAATATATACATGTTTTTAAAACCTCTTGCCATGTTGAGGAGTGAGACACCAGGGAAATAGAAGTGTCTTTTTTGTAAAATTCCTCTGGTTTCTACAAAGATCCTCTCTGACCACAAAGGTTTACAAGGGAAAGGAAAGTATATTGAATTCTCTCATAACTGCTTATGTCTCACAGACCTGAATTTTCTACCAATATGTCCTGATTATTAGTATAAGGTAAACTTCTTTCTTTGTATGTCTAGCAACAGGACTTACTTCACAAAAAAAAAATCAGAAACTTGGCTAAAAATAAGTAGGAATCGTTAGTACTCAGATGTTTTACTTTTCCCCTTATACAGTGACCAAGTTGATTAGCAAAGTACCTTGATGCTGCTTAATGTTTATCTGAAATTTATGCTGCACTGTGATTATTAAATGTTGAAAAACTGGTTGAAAACTTTGGTTTTTACATTGCTTTCCTGATGTACATTTCTTTATGCCTTTTACTTAAGGTATTTCAGTCTTGATCCTTGCCTTCCCAGACCTTTTTCATCTTCTATTTTACTACTCTCCAAAACCTTTTAGCAGGTGACTGACTCTATGCTCTGTTTTACATGTGAGAATGCAAAAAGTTTAAAATGTCTTGGTACTTGCTAATTTCTTAGAACAAGCAGAGAATGGTCAGCTGACTGTCCCAAGATTCATTTTAAATTATATGAATGAGACAAACCTGATACACTTCAACAGTTACCACAAATATACCTTAGTGATGGCTTTGGTCTCCAAATCTAAATATTTTATACTGTGATGTTCAGAACAAAATATAGAAAGATAAAACATTCTTGGCTTAGTCAAAACACCTTGAGGCTCTAGGATTTTGAGCCCAAATTTCAGAATGAACTGTTCATTTAGAAGTGCCATTGTGATTTGGACTTAATCAGCATCTAGTTGTTTATCAAACCTTTTCCCTTTCTGAGTTAGGCCTTTCCATATGCTTATTTTTAGGAGAGATAGGTCTATAAGCCCTGGAGGTGTAGGTGATTGTAATGCCAAACCTCTTAGCAGATCTTCTGTATTTGATGCAATTCTGAGGAAGTGTTGGCAAGCCAAAACATAGAACCGGATAATGTGGACTCGGCAGAGATTACTTTCATTACCAAAGCCAGGGCTGAATTTACAAGCCTGTCAATCAGCTAACTAGGGGTTCACTGTTCCCTAAGAAAGTTTTATGTAGCCATTGAATTGGGAAACAGTGAGTGTGCAAATTTAATCTAATGTCTTCTATATACACACACAACCTATAAATGTGCCAGTCAGAGTGCAACCATCCATGACTAATGGATGACTGCATGTCTACTAGGTAACTTAAAAACATGTAAACCCAGAAAAAAAAAGTATTTTTAAATGTTGTTATTTTTAAAATATTTATTCCATTGCTCTGGCTCTTCATATCCCTTTCATAGATACTGACTGGGTTTTTTTCTCAAAGCTTAGTGTATATTTGTGTCAAGGAACTGTGACCTGGCCTGATGATGAGGACAACAGTATAAACTGACCTAAAACACCAGTAAAATTGGGTCTGTCAGAGATAAGTCTGCTGGGTATTAAATTTGAATGAGACTACACTCTGGCAACATAAATGTTCTAATAACAGCCTTGGCAGCAGCCACACTCTCCCATCTTAATTTAACTTGTCAGGCTTTCGTGGAGAGAGACGTGTTTGTTTTATGCCAAGACAGTGTATAGCATATAGAAAACAAGATCAATTCCACACAAGAAGCTAACAAAAGAAATGAAGTAAAGCACCAGCTCAGTCTCATCATCACTTGGATTGAACTGCAGTCTACACATTTTGCCACCCACTGCTTGTAACCATAGGCAATTAAAAATCCAGCTTATGGTGACAGAAAAAAGCAGGTAAGATTCTCCTTAAAAATCACATCCACTTAGGGTTAATGGTCAAGCAACAAAAAGGGAGAATGAAACACTATTAAAATGTGGATGTGTACAAAGTTCTTTGTGACTTCTGCAAGCTACATCTTTGGGCTCCACAGATATTAATTCAGTGGGTATATGCCACTATATTCACTACTCTTTTTCTGAATGTAAAGTCATAATACTAATCTCTAGGAGCTTTTCAAGCACAGAGAGAAGTAGTTATGTGGCATAATATTGGCATGTGTTTAATACACATGGTAGAGTGACATCTACAATCTGTCATTATAGTCCACAGGAAAAAAAAAACACCACATCTAGTACATCACATTGTCTTGAGACAGGTATGCCAAAAACATGTTTCACTGTCAGCCTACTCTTTAAGGTCAATGCCTCTGGGAAGAATAGAAGTGCTTTCAGCAGCACAGCACAAATAGGCTGGAGACAATGTTCACAAAGGTATTTAGACAACTTCTCTTAATTAGGTACCTAATTTCTTGTGAAATTTGCAGACAGTGTTTGGCTAAGGTTAAGCTGTAAACCATAATCTCCTTGTAATACCTGGCTTCGGCAGTTTACATGTGGTCACACAGGAAATTTTTGACAGAGTAGGGAAGTGACTTTTGCAAATTTATATCAACACTAAAGCTACCAGGTCATCTGTCCTCTAGATTATCTCTCAGCTTTGTCTAGCTAGTGCTCCTTCCTTAATATTTATTTTGCTAGTTCTTATGTCTCCATGTCTCAGTGGGCCCACTGCTTATGAGAAAATGCCTTATATACTATCTTTAACAAAATCACTCTTACTGCAAACAAATTATTTGAAAAGCAGCATGGATATCTCCAAAGAGGATTAGCAGAGTCTCCTTCCAGCAGGCTGACAGGTCCTTCTTTGTTTCCTAGTCTTTTCTTCCCTGGCACCATTATCCTCCTTGCTGAATTCAGTCTGTAAGAATCAACACTCATCAGCATGTTACAATGTCAGCTCCACAGCTAAAACCTCTTAACCATTCAGGTAAATTTCAAAGTGGGCAAAATTCACAAATAGGAAAAAAACCCAACCAAACAAACAAAAAAAACCCAGCTTGTTCATTTTTTTTTCAGAGATGCAACTGATAAATATATTGATTGTTTCCAAACCTTGTACTCATGTACTATTGCCAGCTCTGAGGGAACAGCAGGGAATTGAGGACTAACCATAGCCCTCAGCTCTCATCCTGTTCCAACACTGGTACAAATGGTCCATCGGATGAGATAGCTCTGGTTTAGAAACTGAACAGATCTGACAGTTCAACAAATATGTCCATCTTCTGATGAGAGTTTTTTAGCTCCAAGATAATGGTATTGGATTATTATTATTGGATAGTAGCTCCATGCAACCTGAAACAACCTGTTTTTATATGATTTGGCATGGTGGAAAAAACTTTCCTGCATTTACCCATACCTACCTGTAACACCTTACATCTGTCCCTTTGTGGCATTCCAACCACCTGATGTCCTGCAGAGCTGAAGGGATTTGAGGGCTCAGGTGCAACAGATCCCAAAATTTCAGGGGAATAGAAGGCTCAGATATTCTTTCTGGTGCTCACACTGGGATTCACAGAGCCAGCAGCCCACGAGAGAGTCAAAGGATTTATCAAACTGTCTCACACTCCTCTATGTGGACAAATGAAGCTTTAGTTTCTCATGTATAAATAATTATCAAAATCCAGAGACTCTGTGTCAGCCACAAAGTGTACAGAATTCAGGCATGCCTACACAGCAAAGGTAGGAAAAGTTTGTACTTATTCAGAGTAGAAGCACTTATTTGGAGTCCAAGTATTGGTTTGGTGAGTATTTGTTTGTACATTTCCTGTCCTAGACATTTAGAGACAGAGATTATATTTCTAAAATGTGTCAAACAGCTGATTAACCTTTAAACCCTGGATAGATGCCTTCCTCGTTCTAAAAGAATAACTCTTGAAATTAGTTTTAATGACATTATAAAAGCATGGAGTGGTTTATAATTAACTGCTAATAGGTAGCTACATGATTTGGAAAGGTTTAATGGATTTAATTAAATTACTTCATTTTCATTGCTCTGAAAATGTTATGAAATTAGCATGATACTTGGGTTTATGATTAATTTAAAAAACCCTTTTATTATTACAAATAGCCTTATGGTTGAAAGTTATGTATACATTAGCAAGTGTAAAAGGTGAATGCCTGCACATCTTTTTCCTTAGGAAATGAATGTGGTTTCCTCAACAGATGTTTATAATGAACAAAAAAGTTCCTGCCTGGAAAGAATTTTACAGAAACTGTTATTGACAGAGCTAAACCCTCAGATTTTTATCTTCATTTGACCTGCTGCTTGTGCATTAAAGATGAAGGAGTAAGGCATGGCTGTTCCTTTTCCTGCCTTCTGGCAGGTTGCTGCTTTACTATGTTCAAACAAATAATTTTTTAACCACAAGTGACAAATAGACTGTTCCAAATATTACAGGTTTGGGTTAAAATTTATTACCATTAATAAAATTGCTGACTTTCATTTGCATTTCATCTTGCCATGGGAGGAGCAGCCATGGTGCCACCTGGAGCTAGACAGATGAAAAAAATTAACTGCCTCACTAGAAAAAAAAAAACTCGTGGCTCAAAGCCCAAGTAACATGAGGGATGGGTGAGTTTGGAAGAATCATGGGATATCCTCTTGTGAAGAACTATATGTCTACAAAAGTGAGGCAAGAAGCCCTCTGTGAGAATGGGAGAAAAAGGTATTAGACACTGATGTAAAGATATAGTGGTGCTGACAAAGCTTGCCAGGATCTACATCCTGATGTTGTGAGGTTAGCAAAACACCGATTTTCTGCTTCTGGAATCTTGCTGTGTCCATAGCAGAAAAAATATCATCAAAGTTATAAAAAGTACTCAGTATTTTCTCCTCCAGAGTGGCTGAGTCAACACCATGATGCTGTGAGCCAGGAATTCAGGCAGACCTCAAGAAGGGTCTTTAAGTAGCCATCAACATGGCCAACATGGCCAGCATGACCTCTAGCTCAAGAAGTCTCTAGCTTCTGGTTGCCTGAACACATTCACCTTCTCCTTTAGTCCCTATTCCTCACCCATGTAAGCAATTATTATTAATAGGCACCTATTAAAAATAAGAAAATGAGGAAGATGAACTTCAAGGTTCTTTTCTGAAAGTTCCTCAGTTTTATCCACTTTCTCAGTTTATTGAAAAAAAGGTATAATAACATGAGAAGAAACTCAGCAGTATATTGGAGCGGGCACTGCTCAATTTGAAGTTGTGGTCAATGACTTCATTCCATAACACATTGTGAAGTATTCAACATTTCTTTGAACAATACAAAGGATTACAAAGGCAACAGTGACACATAGATTTTATTTTAGGGGAGGGAAGTCATACACAAATTGGAGTTAAGTTGGATTTCGGCCTCTTAAACAATAAATAAGGTCTTCATTATTGCTTCTTTACTTTCATTCTTTGTTAATTCCTTTGAATCACAACAAATAGCAAAATCAACTGTGAAGTATGCAGACACAAAACTCTTCCCTGTATTTAAATTTCTGCACTGCCAAGTAAGCTCTACAATGAGAGTCTCAAGGCATTGCTACATTTTGACTGTGCTATATTGCACTTATGTATTTAGTTTGTCCTTTTTTTTTTTTTAATGTACCACCATAGCTCCTAAAAACAGGGTCAAATTATACCAGGTGCTTTCATGCTTTCATAGATGAGCAATAAAACAAGATTCCCAATCCCTAAACCTGGGGATTGCTTGGATACGTACCAGATCTTCAGGGACCTGCTGAAGAATAACTAGCTTCAGAGACTGGACTGTAACAGAGTAGGATTTTGAAGAATTGATTGAAAAAAAATGAGGTAAAAGCAAAGCTAAAATAATGACTGAATATTCAGAATTAATCATGTTTCACTGCGTTTGTCTTTAGGTAGGACTATGGAGTGTGTGTGGTCTTGGCAAGCTTCGAGGGGTTTACCAAAGCATTACTGTTACAGTGAGCATATGATGGAGAGATTTTAAAAACCTGCATGTCAAGTGAAAAGAAAGAAGTCTTTTAAATAAGGTAATATAATAAAATATTTTATATGGATGAAATAAGATGTCCATCTGCAAGGTGCTTTGGAGCCATATTATTCTATATTAATAACACAAATGTATTTTGTACTGCAGTGCTAAATATAAGCCAGGCATCACACAAGCTCTTATGCAAGCACCTCCATTCAACTCTGCCAGCAAATGTCAGCACTGACCCCACAACCCCCCATTTCCAGGGCCTCTCTTACACAGAAAACACCAATTGTACTGAACTGTGGGAGCACTTATACTGTAGAGAAGAGGCTAAAATGAGACTCACCAAACTTATTTTCACTTGAGATCAAAGGCAGAATGTGAGTTCCACTCTCCAGACATCAAAGACCAGAGCAGAGCCCACTGTGCCACTTCAGCCTGAAATTATGTCCTTATTATGTGCAGTGGGAAGTTTGCAGCTTTTATCTCAGACTGCAATGCAAGAAATTCAGCTAGCTAAAAATAACTAATAATAATAGTAGTAATAGTAGTAGTAAACATTATCACCATCATCTAGACTTGATGAGTAAGAGGAAAGCTAATTAAAGAAAATTTCTTTTCTCCAAGATTTCATGTTACATAGACTAGAAAATGGTTGAGTAGAAAGACTTTCTTCACAGGCAATGAAATCAATATGTGTCTTTCTAATAGAATTTGATCACACTTTCACTTGTCACATGGTTTTACCAAGTTTCATACAGAGGTACCTCAGAGCTGACTTCAAGTTACACCTACTTTACTAAATTGAAGATTATAAGCCACTGCAGCTCTGTTTCCACACCCTTTGAAATTATCATAAAGGCTCCTTACAGTTTCAGGCTGGAAAATCTTTCCATTGATGTGGTTAAGGTTATCTTTTATTTAACATCCACATTTTCCTGCAAGTGGATTTGTTGATGCCGATGTGAAGACTTCCCCAGCACAATCAAGATAGGCAAGTTACACCTGCAGTGTTTTGTTCTCCAGACAAGAAATGATTTAGACAGGTGGTTTAATAAACTGGAGGAAAGACAATAACATGCATGGAGCCAGATGATGCACATGCACAAGTCAGGCACTTGCCCAGCTTTGACACAATTTTGAAAACACACAGCAACATGTTACCATTACTTTCTTATGTGGCAGTAAGAGAAGGGTGCAAAGCACATATTTTTATCTAGTCAGATGGTATTTAGCCTTTTTTTCATTTTATTTGGGACACTATGTGAAAAAATTTCAATAGAGAGGTGTAGACTTAACTAGAGAATCATCCTACTGTGAATTTGTTCAGAGCAAACCCCTCAGAAATAATGAGGCTCATAGAAGCCCAAGGACCTGGAGAAAAGTTAGGCAATGCACCTATCTAATAAATTTTTCAGTTGAAACACATCCCATGAAATAAAACCAAATAGAAAGAAAATAGACTATTTTCTGCAGATGGAGTCCTATACTATGAATATGAGTTCTTGGTGAAGGGTTGTCTGAAAGCTTTGGTGAATAGTATTGCTCCAGTAGGTAGAAAATGTCGACTGTTATGTGTATGTGGACTGAGACTAGTTAAAGTTACAAAAGATATGCCTAGACTAGACAACAGGCACAAAAAGCTTGGGGATTTCTAAATGTCTGTACCAAGAATCTGGAGAAAGAAAAATGCATCTTCTTTCCAATAATCGACCTGTTTTCTGCTGCAGGAAAAAGAGTGTATGGGGCAGACAAGGAGTACAGCCCACACCTGGGTACAACAAACTTCGTAAATGAAAGTGTTCCAATATCCTGATGCATAGGTTCAGTGATATATGATTGCCTCTCTCATCTGCAGGGGTTTTTCACTTGTTAACTGCACCAGAAAATGTTGTGAAACTTTATAAACCAATAGTCCATAACCAATACACAAACTGAAATCTTTAACTCTGGAAAAGCTGCAAAACAGAAGGCATAGTAAGCTCAAATTACTACAAATTACTACTTAAAGTACTCAAAGTACTTTAACACTTTCTTTTGATCACTGTAATATGTGCTACAACATGCCAACTTCTGACACTGTAATCTGATGGTACAAGGGATTACTTCATGGTTCACTTCCACTCTTGTTGCCTTGTAATCACCTGGCTGGTTGGTATGGATTTCTTTACATTGACCACTTACCCCTTTGCCTGCAGCCAGGCTTGACCCAAGGCCATAAATAAATGCTGTTAGTTCAGCTTTTCTTGAAAAAGAGGATGCACAATACACTGTGATAAACAGTTGGAGTTAATAAAAGTTATAGGATAAAATAAGCATAAGAACTGAATTGCGTCGATAGAAGTCCAGCCTCCCAAGTGTGAGCCAGGCATATTTTCAAGTAGCAAGCAGTAAGTTAGTGATCACATTATGCCCACCTGCATTATATCTTGGCATTGAACATATATAAATACAAAGAAAATGCTATTTGAGCATTTCAGTATATGAATGTATAAATATAGAAGGAAAGAGTATTTTTTATATATTCTAAACTACTAGAATTTCAGAAAGAAGTTATTCTTCAGGTTTTGGCATTAGTCTGTTTCTATTATTGTATTTTATTAAATTTTTATATTGCAATATTCCTAGAAAACTAAATATTTACAAAAAGGTGCCAGTGAATTAAGACTACACACAGATTTTCATTAAATTTTTTGTGGTTTTCCTGTCCTATAAAAACAAATAAGCTTTGCTTCAACTGGCCAAAATTTGATCATTCTGAATAAGAGTACCCTGCATCATTCATCCAAGTCTGTCTTTAACAGTACCCTTTTTCTCTCTGACATAAGACTACAGTAATTGTTTTTTTGAAAATTTCCACTCTTAAATGCTTGTGCTGAAAATCTACTGAAAATATTTCACTTCTTTCAGAACACAAATAATAATGAAGCTTAATTTCAAAATCGATGTTTAATAATGACAGGGTTACAAATACTAAGCCTGAAACAAAAGATTTACAGGTAAGGGCAAAACTCGGGTGCAACCAGAACTGTGCAGCATGAGAAGCCCCAGGCTCCAGCTTGGATCCCAGACCAGCTAAGCACTGTCACCATCAGTCACACTTCCCAGGGCTACAGCCAGATTAGCCCCTTGGACATTCAAGGCAAGGTAGATGGAACAACTGGGGGAAAGGATAGATTTCTGTCAGATCCCTGTTAACACTGGGGGTTGGGTTAGGAGTAAGGAGCAGAAACTGTTTGTGCAAAAAGTTATTACACAGTGTTTTACATCACAGTGGATCGCAATTCAAGGCAGTCACCACTAAGATACATGGCTGAGAAATTAAACATAAAAAAGGCTTATTTCTGTAGAGACAAGACCTGCATCCACAGCTGACAGCAGGCCAGGCAGGCTGAACATAAGTAAGTTGTGCTAAAGTCAGCTGGACACAGCAGTCAGTAATTTCCTATCAGAAAATTGGTGACAGTAGTGCATAATATAGACAGGAGTGCCAGAGCCTCAGCTAGAATAAACAAAGTGGCACAACAACAGATTAGCTGTGGTCAGACCAGCCTTGCTGGTTTACAACAATTCAAAATCCATGATGCTTTGTAGCTCTATGCCAAAAAGCTCTGGAATAGCTCATTTTAAATACAGTTTTAAAGTAGGTGGAAAAGTTCTTGGTGGTCATAATGCCTGCATCTTCAACAAATGAAAGCAAAAAATTGTTTTAATCTCTCCTGTTAATCCCTTACTAAGTTTTGCTTTCTTTCTAAGTAATATTGTTTTAACACTTGTGCCAATGGAAGCCTTGCCAACATTTTCACAAAATGTTGATAGATTTTGCCAATATTATATTAAGAAGGACATCTAAGAAATGCAAACATTTAGTAGACTTTTATGAAAAATGATGTCTGTCCAGTGTCTCATACCACTGGATAAAAAAAGAAAACCAACCAAGAACTAGGCCTCTGGAGTATATTCAGATTTCATACAACAAAGAGGCTCACATTTCATCCTGTGAAATAATGAATACAAAATATCATTATTTGCTCTCAATTACCTAAATATGCTCACATAACCTCTTCATGGTGTCCTTATCATGAAGCCTTAGCAGTCTACAAGAGAGCACTAAAGAGACATGAACATACAGAAAAAAGTAAAGGAAGAAATAAAAAGAGTGATGATATGGAATTCTATGAGACTATCCAGGTCAGTAAACATATCTAATGAGCTAATCACTTTTTCCTTCCCTTTACCTTCTTGTTTGTTGCATGGCTGTGTACTAATTTAGAACTGGTATGTTCTTAAATGTTTTTCCAGAGAAATAGAGACTGCTACACATAAACATTTATGATGTTCTCAGAAATATGCCGAGAGAGGCAATGCAAGTCTGCAAAGAACTAAAATGTAGCGCAATTCTGATGCAGAGTGAATCCCAAAATTTCAATTTCTCCATGAAGAATAAAAGGGACTTGGTCTGCCAGCCAAGCTGAATGGCAGAACTTGGGAGATACAGATCCCTTGAAACAGCAAAGGCTCAGACTCAAAACCAAGGCAAAGGAATGGAAGAGCTTCATCCAACTCTTGCCCAGGTTCTACCAGCTCCTCGCTCAGGACAGAGTACCTGTGTATAAGGACTTGATTTTTATGATGAAGCCAATCATGATGAAAACTGATCATGTTTTGAAAAAAAAAAGGG
>VWYP01032722.1:31518-54685 GCA_013400435.1 Pycnonotus jocosus | reverse complement strand
CTTCCTCCAAGACTTTTATGAGCATTAACAACCACAAATGATTCTAAGTGGAGAGTTAACTTCTAATATTTAGAACAAATGGCATTAAAATCCTTAGCTTAAAAACATGTAGCAATGAGTTGATGAGAGAAGACACTGGCAGAAAAGACGTGAGTTCAGAAGCTCAGCATTACTGAAGAGATAATAAGGGTTGCAAAATGTTCCCTGCAGTTTGGAAGACAGGCAGGCTGGGAAAAAAAGAAGCTCTACAATATGAAGGTGTGGAATGCATTAGGAAACTAGTTTTGTACATCAACACCTTCTTGAATAGATATAAATCAAATGTTTCAAAGCTGTGAGTTAAAACTCAAGATTTGTTTTCACATGGATGAAAACATTAGATTCTTCACAGAAAGGGAACCTGAAGCTCTAGAAAGAAGGTTGAAGTTAACACAATCTCCATCTTGCAGGCATCAGGCCCAGAAGGACCATGATGACATCATGCAAATCGAACAAAGAGAACCAAAGGGGAAGGGTTAAGAATTGTTTGGGGCATTCTGAGCTTGCTCTGGTATTGAATAGTACTGAGAACACTGGAAAAGAGTTTGAGTTTAACTTTGAGTGGAAGACTAAACCTGTGAGTCATTGGCATCATCTCCTAGCTGGAGATTTTTTGCAAAGGAGATCCATGGGAGGGGAAAATAGAAGTAGGATTAAGGCATGAGTCCTGTGAGGAGACTGGGAGGAAAGCATGCAGGGACCCAAGGCAAACAATAGCAGCAAATGTTCTTTGCACATATTGTTGTAACATGTTTGAAAATTTAAAGCTTTCCTTAAGGAAATGCAATGAAACACAGCTGAAATAAGCTATAATATAGTGATAAAAATATGATATCCAAGATCTAAAGGATGGCTCTTAAATAAATTTGCTGCAGTATTTGTATCAGGCTATGAGCAACCACTGCTGTAAAGCACTCATGATATTTAATATTGTATAAGTCCTTTTTCCTTGGACTCTTTTTTTGTGTCTTCTGGTGTCTCACTGTCTCTACGTTCTTACTTCTTCCACTTAATTTAATCTAGCTTAATAACATTTTCAAGTAAGTTTGGTCAAAAGTTGTACAAGTCTCTTAAACTGAGTATGGTATTTCAAGAACTTTAATTAGAAAGAAATACAGAATTTTTACTCAGGGAGAACTAAACATAGCATTAGAAGTCAATAAGTGTTTACTAAAATCTATAATAGCTTTACAAATTACACTGATTTATTCTTTTCTGACTTAAGTATATTTCAATAAGGTTTTTTGCTTTCCATGGAAGCATTTCCCCTTCTCTTTTACACAGCTTTTCCACCTACTTGAAAAAAATTTATTCTGCAAATGACAGATTATGCTGAGCATGGTCATGATTTATTGAGACCCCATAGTCAATTGATGTTGAATGAAATGTCAGTTTTCTCTGTAAAACATAACAGATTTGGCATATTCACAGTCAATACTGAATATTGTAGTTATTTGACATGTATTTACCATACCATTAAGTGGTAATAACCTTTAAACCACCATATTTCCAGCATCTTAAACTGTAGGAACAGTTGGAATAGTCATTCTCAGGTTGCCCTCTGCTGTTTTAGGTTAAAAAGACAAGGCATGTTTTACAGAGCTGTAAAAAGCAGTTTGGTGGAGGGAGGTAGATGTGGGACTAGAACAGGAAAAAATTAAACTCACATAGAAGACTTGTATTTTTGTATAAAGACCATCCATTTTAGAAGGAATAGACACCCTCTGAAGGGTTCATGAAAAAGAAAATGTAGAAAGCTAAGAAATGTAACTTTATTTCTGTGATTGCAAAATTTTTACTTTTCCTGGAGAATCATCAGCTATAGGAGCAAATCCTCAAAGTCAATGCCACAAATCTAATTCTTAGCAGTTTGAATACTCAGATGAAATTCCTGGCTTGAAGTATTTGACCTGAGAATGTGGCAAGAAACAGTGACTTCTCTTCTTTTATATCTACTTCATAGGTGTACTATAATTTGGTACAATATGTATCAATTCATGAAATCCAAGGGCTGCACTACCTAAATAATTGAACTAAAGTGAACCCAGGTGCTTCTTGAGCCTCAGCAAAATTCAGTGATTTATTCAGAGAGGTTTTATACTTGCCCAAAGAATCAACTGACCTTTAATATTGCAACCAAGGGCAAATCAAATTTATTTGATCCAGAAAGGAGAAGAGAGGTTTGATATGTTCTGTTTAACTAGAACAGAGGGTTAGGGAGCTCCATTGGTTGGCAGTGGCTGCCAGATGTGGGATAGATCCTTTTGCTGGCCCAGCACAGTGACTGTGGACATTCAGAACATGCCACAGTGTCTTCCTTCTGGGCAGAGGAAGGTCTCAAATGAAGGAGGTTTTGGACTCAGTAACGCTCACAGAAGAATGCAATGCTGGTTTTTTTGAGTGGCTTTATCTGGACACGGTGATTTGCTGATTATATTGTTTGTTTCTTTCATCAATGAAAATATAAACCTGTCAAAGGCTGTTTTTTATTCAGTGAGAAAGTAACAAGAAAAGGCTTATTGTTCCTTGGCAATGGAGCACTAGTGGGAAAAAAATGGATGATTTTGGGTGAGTCAGGTCTGCTGGATGAAATAACTAAAGGAAACACATTTCTTTAAAAGAGTTTAATTATATTTGGGCTGCTATGAAAAAATGAAATTATTGCCACATGGCATCACTACAAAAAACAGGGGGCAGGAGGAGGCTTGAATGTCTCTCTTGTGCATTTTCTTCACCAGACCCATTTAGACTTCTTACACAGCTCTTTTTCTTGTATTTGTTCTGCATGCCCTTTGGATATCTTTATTACTTCAAATTATAGCTGCATCTTGTGACCTTAACTTGAGCTTAGCATAGTTTTTGTCTAAGATTGTGTATGTTTAAGTTCACTACCAATTAAATTCAATATAAGATTGAATTCAAATCATAAATTAAGGAGAATGTAATATATAACAAGCTTCCATTGCCTCTAAAAAAACATTCTGAACTGACCCAGATGTGCAAGAACAACACTTACTGACTACACAGAACAGGTTCTGGGGTACTTTGATCTTAGCCTCCCCCCTTCTTTTCTAAACATCTTCAAAAAGCTGCCTTTCTGAAACGAGAAGTTCACCCATCCTTATTTGCTGACAGAGTGAACAGGAAGGGCACATGGAAGCTCTTCTTATTTTATTGTGTGATTTATCTAAAAAGCAAAGGTGAAAGGTCTGACACATGTAACACTGGGATCCAGGACTCTTCAACACACAGCTCACTCAGTTTTGTATCATGGCAAACTCAGAGGAGTAAATAGCTACAGCTATACACAACAATTATTTAAGTGAGTGCAAAAAAGTGAATATTTTTTTCATTTACTACTAGTAGTCTAACAATAAAATTTCAATGTGGTTAAATCTTGTCTGAGTTGTCTCTGTCACTTACAAAAACATGAAATACAGACAGGTCTTTGAATACAGAGAAGTTCTTGTTTACTGGAAGTGGCATTATCTCCAGGTTTTATTCAGGCTATTGGAAAATCTGAAGGAAAAAGTGTAAGTACTTGACTTCTTTAGTATTATTTATAGACTAGCTGATACAGACTTCTTGAGCAACACTGCAAATATTCCTTAAGTCTATCAAGAAAATTAGGAAACAACTACTTTAGAAAATTTCTGCAAAACCAACAGAGTAGAAATCAGTATCAATACTAAAATATGATGTAGGACTGATCCTTCACAACCACTCTATGTTCTTCTTTATAACAATTCAAAGTGGATATGGTCTTACACTGTAAGGCAGTTCAGAGACTCCTTCATGAATACTTTAAAGTGTATTTATTTCTGCCCCACCAGTATCCTTGAGATGTTAGAGTCATTATTTCAACAGAGGTTCTGTATTTTCAATCATTTTACAAATGAGAAGACAGCCACTTTTCATCTTCCAAGATGAGGACAGAGGTAATCAAACAGCTTCTAAGCATGCCTTAGAGATATTAAAAAACAGATTAAAGCCATTTAGCGATGTTACTCTTCTGACTTGCAGAAAATAAACCATATATTGTGATAATGGTAGCCCTCAGATATAAGTTTGTGGAAAATTATGCTTCATAGAAGAGAAAATCCACTGATTTATGAAGTTCCAAGATATTGGGACTTCTGAAATGGAACCTTTACACCTAAACACAGACTAAATTTGGTGTCCTTACCAACTCCAACAGTAGTGGGACCACATCTGGAGTGCTGTGTCTGGTGGGAGGCTCCTCAGCACGAGAAGGACACTGGCACTCGGGAGCTGGTCCAGTGAGGGCACTGAGACAATAGGCCAGACAATAGGGCCCATGAGCAGAGCCTGAGAAACTGGGCCTGCTCAGCCTTAAAAAAAAGGTTAAAGAAGACCTTATTGCTGTCTACAAGTTCCTGAGCAGAGAGTAGGACTACTGTGAAGACAAACTCTTCCAACTGCATGGTGAAAATGAGTCAAGTTAGGAACATGGAAAGATCTGCTTAGGTATTAGAAAACTTGTTTTGCTATTAAATATTGGGAAAGATCATCCAGAAAGACTGTAAAATCTCCATCTCAGAGATGTTCTGAATACAGCCCTGAGAAATCTGGTCTAAACAGAAATGCTTTGAGCAAGGGATCACACTGGATGACCTCTAGAGGTCCTTAACACCACAAATTATGTGATTTCAGTGGGTGATGTTCTTCACCCACTTCTGTTGTCATAGTCTGAGAACTTGGGTATATTTCTGTGGGTTTGAATCCTAGCAGGTTGGAAAAGTATATTGATTTTAAGAATCTCACGTTCTGGCAAGACCTCCAACTGCTTCAGTATTACAGTCAGGAAACACAACCTCAACTGTTCTGGATAATATAGGACTAGTTTATTCTGATGTACAGTCCCAGGAGACACCTTTGCTTTATGGTAACCAAATGGGCAAAATACCTGTCCACAACCTTTATAAAAGTCTGTACAAGTTCTAAAATCAATGGTTACTCAAAACTCAAGATTTCTTGACTATCTTTCAGATCTTTTAAATTCTCCATGAGGATGTAGGTTGGTTCTGGATTTCATTTACCATTCTTGGGATTGTCCTGTGCAGAGCCTAGATTTGGACTCCATGACTCTTTTGTGTCCCTTCCAACTCAGAATATTCTTTGAATGAATTTACTTTCTTTGTTTGAGAACTGTTATTATGGACCAAACATACAACTCTTCACATTGTTTATTTATTAGAAATCCACCTGGTAGTTTTTCCATGCAAAAAACCACTCTCTCAGACAACATCTAAGAACAGTTTGAGAATAGCATAGGGTATAGGAAGAGGAACATTTAGCTATTTGGGTATAAATTGTGGCATGACATGTTCCCTAATATCCTTTTTGAATTTACTCTTAGACTCTTAGTTCCTTTCATGGATATAGTTTGTCATCATACAAACTATTTACCCATAAAAAAAGGAGGAAAACGTGATTGAGTACCTTTTAAGCTCTAGTTATATTTTATCCATGCCTGTGTCCCTGACTTAGAGGAATCTAGTCAAATACTCTGAGGATAATACACCAATGGAAAATGCCATGGCAGACACCATATGAAAGGTCCCAGTGCAGTGCCCACTGCAGCCAACAGAAAGGTTCATACTGACATTGCCAGACACACTGAATCATTTTTAAAAGAACAGAAGGTACAAACTCACTAAAGATATAAATGGAAGTCAAGAAATAAAATGCAGGAATACAGAAAAGAATGATAATAGTGAAACCATACAGCTAGTTAGGGAAGTTGTCAAAGGCACAGGAGTTGAAATTCCTCAACAAAAATTTAGTGAGAAGCCAAAGAATGTGTATTTATTTCATTCATGATGACAAGTTCAAGGCATCTACAAAAAAATAAGATGAGTGCCGAAAGATGAACTGACACAGGCTGTGCATTTCATCTGAGGAGTGTGGATGCTGCTCTTTCATGAGAGAATCATTCAGAGCACAAAGTTATTACAGACAGAACAATCACTGCTGTAATGAAATGATGTACAACTGGTCAGAGGCATACAAAAGTTGTTTCTTTTAGGAGGATAATTAAAGGCTTTTTCTGTTTCAGGAAAATAGCTGATAATAAAGTTGTCCATATTGAGAAACAGCTGAGAATCCCCAAGCACATTATTGCTGTGTGTTTTATCAGTTCCTCCCTCTGAAAGAGGGTAATGCTACAGATAGATATAAGTAGTTCCCATTGCACAAGTTTATTTTCAACATGACTTAACACTCAACATCATCTTCTTCACTGTATATAGCTGGTGACAATCTTTCTGTATTTACAAACTGTGTTAGCTAAGTTCACTAGGGGACTGAAGTGTTTGAATTGGAGGCATAGGAAATTCCAGGAATTCAAGATAAAAGTAAGCACTATTATACACTAAATGTTCATTTATAAACTGCTGGATGGCCTCAGTATTCCATCTGTCCCTCCAAAGCAGGGCCTGCTATGGGACATTTGGACACAGAGACCAGAAAAATTAATGTTTTGATGGGAATATGAAAGAGTTCTACTTGTCAACAAGAACCTAGGTTTTCGTTTTGCAGATAAAAATGTAACTGTATCTGGAAAAATTCTAAGGATTTGAAAGTACATAAGAAGTTATAAATAATTATAATTATTAAAGAACCCTCCGAACTAAAACTACCAGGTAGTACATGGAGTTAATGAAGACTTGGTTCTCACAGGCAAATTGCACTGCTTTATTGAAATGGGATGTTAAAAGACAACTTTAGCACTATCATTTTTATTGTGAGAATAGTCCCTTTTGCTTTCAATTCAGATTATTCTTAAACTCTAAATTAAACACATTTCTCATTGAGGTATGCTTTAATGCTACAAACTCCTAAGAAATTTTTTAATTGACACTAGTTCTGTTTTTATGCAGTATTTCCACAAAGCATGACTTGTTTCACAATTTCCACTCAGCTCTGTCTCCCAGCAACATCTCTTTACAAATATTCACTAAAGATTTTGATATCAGAGCTACAGATATACAGGGCAAAAAGGCAACCTGAAAAGGAATATTCAACCAAGATCTTTTTTCTGGCATATTTGAATACTGAACTACAAAAAACAAATGGTATCTTGTCATCTTGAAGAATATTCTAGTCCTTCACTGATGACACTGGGGATGGATCAAGGGCAAAAGACTTCCAATATTCTGCTCATCAATTCTATGAAATCTTATAGTATTTCAGATTTTTAAGGTTACTTTTCATTTCATATTTTTCATCTCATTCACATACTATGGAAGAATATAAGAAAGACTTCAGATAGATACACAGGAAAAAAAAGACAATATTCCTATGTAGTTTATTTGTCTACCTGTCTTATGAATTGTCTGAGAGCTTGTCTAGATTTCATCTCTAATCACTAAATTTAAACTCAGAAAGCAACAGTGACAAACTCAACCTGTATTGAATTCTGTACACACGAGCCTATGCATTAGAGGCCTTTTTTACATAGGATGTAAATGCAAGCCTAAGTTTAGAGTTTTATTAATGATTTTATTATTTTTTCCTTCATAATAAAATGAAGCCCATTTAGCTGGAAGAGCCATAACAGCATCCCACTTCAGGGAAGCTTACTCCTGTAATGAGTAGGAGGAAAATCTGGCACCTAAGGGTAATTTGCAAGATAAAGAAGTTCATGTGAAGGGAATTTCTTTGCTCTACCTGAACAGAGTTGCCCATTCTGTTGAGAGACAATAAAGTTATTTTGGAATTTTATATTAATGTGATATGAAATACATGGAAAACAAGCATCAAAAATGTTTTATTTCCTGATCAAGAACAAGCTCTGAGACTAAGAGAAGTACATACGTGTTTAATTGAACTGGAAAAATGCCATTTCAAAGGTATTCAGTAAGTGCATAGATATTGAGACACAAATAATAAAATCAGTAAAAATTGTATATTTAAATCTCATGTGCTCTATCACCTTAATAACAAAAATCCCAAACCTTCTCATTTTTAACAAATGAGAGCTGGGGCTCTGAAATCATCCTGTGCTGAGCAAAATTAAGCTGAATTTTTTAAAATATCAGAAAACTTTTAAAAATTACAAAGGCAGAAAAAAAAATCTAGGCAAGATACACTCATTAACTACTTAAGAAGCTATTTGCAAAGTATGTTTAAATCTTTGGAGGAACTACTGGAAAAATATGCAAAGTATTACTATTAGAAGATGTTAAAACAGATGTTCCCCAACAATTTGTCACAAAAATTTAAAATATTTTATTAAGTTAATTTATTTTTTCAACAGTCTTTGAAGTACAGAACAACATTTTTTAAGAGCTGTGATTAATAGGCATACTGTTTTATTTGGATTGTTTTGTAAATCATGTGGGGCTTTTTTCTGTTCCTGTAATGTGACAGCTTAACTCCTCTCTTATGTCAGAACAAACTGAAAAAAAATCCATAAATAAAGAAAAGTCTCTTTGGACTTGTAAATCACAAAGAAAATGTTGGCATGATGCACATCAGACAAAAACTATAGGCAATTTCACACGTGCTTTCTGTTCCAAAGCCTGGTGACTGGAACTATATCACTTCATTGGAAGTAAGGATCTTACACCTAGTTTACACAAAACTTGTATTAAATATTGCAATGTGATTATGCTGGACATATCTAACAGAACGTGATACATGTACAATATGTTGTGAATTCATCACCACCTCATCCTGTGTTGGCCACGGGCATTTCCTGAGCAATTAATGAACTTTCAGTGGTTTATTAAGTTTGGAGAGCCAGTCCTCCTGGCATGTCTGAGTCCAGAGGCAGTAGGGGAACTTTTCTGAACCCACCACTGGTATCTTGCTGCACCATCAACCCCGGACATGTTTATAATTCCTGAAACAAATTTCTTCCTCTTGATCATTTCCCATGTTGGTGAACACCAATATGGAATAGCCATTAGCATTAGGGCTAGATGAGTTTGTATTTCATACATTTCCTGATGCCAACAAGAAAAGTTATTTGTCTCATACAGGAACTGAAGGGGAAAGTGCTTCAAAAAAGTAATTTATCATTAATTTTTAATAAATGCCTTGGGTTTCCTTTTTTTTTTTCACACCATCCAAAATTGCTTTATCTGTTGAAAAAAACCCACTTTTTTTTCCAAAATACTGTCTTCAAATTAAACTTTTATATCAATATACAGTTGAACTTAATGTGACTCAAAATTGTCAAATATTGTCCCCAAACATGAAAAAAGCATGACATTTATCCACAGAGATCTAGCTAACAAGGAGTTAAGCAGATACAATGAATTTTATATGTATCAATTACACTAATTACCAATATTAGTAAAACCTGTAGTAAATCTAGTGACTTTTCCATACGCAGTTCCCTTAATTTGTAAAAGAGCAAACATTTATTTTCATCAGTAACATAAAACAGCTTAGCCATATCTTGACAGAATTACTTGAGAGTTTTCTTATCCTTTTGAGTCCTTTTTAGGATACTTTCCCCAAAGTGTCTGAAGAGCATACTGACTCTTCTATTGAACAGGTCCCTGTGAGAGTGGAGCAGCAAGTTAGGCTCAAAAATCGCCAAAGAATTTTGCATTTGCATTCTGTCAGCAGAAGACCTCGGTCCTGATCAGTGATGGTAAATCAAAATCTTTGTCTGCTGCTCTGCAAACAGAAGAAACTGAACAACACTTTTAATGACCTACTGGTAAGTCAGTTGAGGTCACAATATTAATTAACAAAATAGTTAACACCTGTGAGTGGCTAATTCAATTACCAGCAATACAGAAAAGCCTGAAGATCTTTATTTGCAGAAATATTCATATAGCTGTACAAATCTAATTTAGGCAATGTACAAATTTATTTAGGCAGGCACCTATGAAAGCATTAATTTTTCAAAAGTTGGAAAGTTGTGAGAGGGACAAAGCCTCCAAGTGCATTTCATGCTCATGCATTGTTATGAATTCAGAATACACTAATCTGCAAAACATATCTAAAAACCCAAAGGGGTGGCTACATTCACGTGTGTCTGCCTCTCTGTGAAAGTTCATTGACATTATGGAGGAACATAAAGAGACCCAGAATGTGCTTAGTTGCTATATTGTTCAGCATCCAGTGGAAGTTTTAAGGGTGCATTGATACAGGCCCAAAAGGATTGACTTTATTCTTTCAAGTACCTACTATAAAGTACCTACACTGGGGATCCCAAGCCAACTGCTGACAGATTATACCTTAGAAACTGAGATGCTTCAACAATGACACCATTTCAGTGATTTTATGAATAATCATAAAATTGTTGCTGTGCTTTTCTTTAATTCTACATTTATTTTTACTAAAATATTTAAAGAATATCCATGGATGAAAAGCACCACTAATAGAAATCTTCTCATGTGTCAATGTAAATTGCATGCTAAATTTTATTCTTTTTCTTTTGGGGACTAATTACCTTCTAAAATACACTTTTCTTAAAATTCTGTGGATTTTAAATGAATATTTGCATGCTCCAGTTTATCCTGTACATCTAGGATCTCTTTAATCAGTCATTTTTTTATGAGACCATGTGGAGAAATGACAGTCTTGTTCACACAACACTGCATTAAAAAGAATGCACATGTTTGCTTCATGAAAGGAATTAAAAGAGCCTAGGGATGCTGGAGTTGACTGCACGATCTGGTTACTTGAGGTTTAACAATTCTTACTATTCACAGCTGTCAGTGGTGCATGTAAGTGTTATATTTCCCCTTGTTTCCCAGCTCTTTGTACTTTTTGTAAGATTAATACTGGTTAAAGGATTTTGTATGACATACAGCTGGTAATCAACTATCTGTGATTAAAGAAGTTTTAAAAGGTACTGGATATTCTAATCCCTTTAATTCTTCATTTGCATAACAATTTGGTTTTATATTTTCCCTAGGAAGTTTAAAACTGTAATGTAAGAAAAGGAGAAAGTTTCATTTTCTAATTAAAATTTCTATTCCCTTCAGTAGTAAATCTGAACCCAGACCAACAAGAATTAGCTGTAGCTTAGGGAGTGAGGAAACTGCCCAAGCAACTCCAACAACTGTAGCCTCAAAACATGATCCAATCTTGAAAACATTTTGCTGTTTCCTAACCCTCAACATCAGCATCAACAACCTATTTCCAAAGACTCAGCAAGAAAAGGGAAGCTAGAGGGACCTGCATGAGAAGGAGACACCAGAGCACAACAGAACATTCAACATTTTTTCTCAGGCAGAAAAAAACGGTTTGAGGGCAAAAGAGAAACAACAGAAATTTCAGCCAGCATTCACCAGCAGACTTCCTCCTCCAAACAGTTAAATTTCATCCTAGGATGGATGAAAGGATAGATGAATGAGTGGATGGATGAATAGATAGATTTTTTTTTTCCCAAACAGTAATCTCTAATAGAAACATCAAAAATATAGTTAAGCTCTTACTCAATGGCAAGATGAGAAGTGACAACATATTTATTTAATTTCCTCTGTTGTCTGGCATGAAATTCTGACAATGAGTTTGAATTGTAGGATAACAAGTTCTGGAGCTATGGACTCCTTTCTAGTGTTCCATATTATGTTCAAGAAGAACAATGGTTTTGCTTTTAAAAAATAAATTTTTACTCGTGCAATGGGGAAGATCATTTTCACATCAGATTCATGTTTCAAATGCTATAACTGCCAATGTTTGTGGAGCCTGAACCATATGGCCTTTCCCATTTGAGTATTAAGTCATTGACAGAATTCAGCAAATAAGTCCTTTGTAGAAAATAATAGCATATTTTCATATTTTCTCCTAAAACTAACAAGAAGAAGTAGGAGGAAAAATTGTGTATCTGTTCCTTTAACCAATTCCAGCAAGTCAAATGCTTTCCATTAAACATGGTAATATTTTCAGCTTTTTCCACTGTTGGACAAATTACCTAAGAAAAAAAAATTCCCTATGAGTAACATCTCATTAAAATGAGATATCCTTGAAAAGTTCTCTTGGCTTTTACAAATGAGAAAATTTTTTTTAAAAACCCAAAACAAACAAAAACAAAAACAAAGAAAAAAAAACAAAAACAAAAAGAAAAGAAAAGCAAAAGCAAAAAAAAAAAACAAAAAAAACCAGAGCTGAGGAAAAGCCCAGATTAAAAGAGCCAGACCTCAGCAGACCAGCAAAAGATCTGAGTTCTGAAAGTCATCACACCAACAAGGACTCACAAACGTCCTCACATGGAGCAGTCACAGTACACTGTTGGAAATGGATCTTATATCACCCATGCAAGAGCTATATTAAATCAACAGCATTTGCACTGAGGCTGGAACATTGGAAGTGTCACTTTATGCTTTTGCTCATTTGGTGTCTACTCTAACATCACCAATTCTCAAGTTATATTGTAAATACAATATTGTTTATGTAAGGATTATTTTCTCCAACAAGTATTCTTATATAGATTCACAGAACAGTTGGAGTTGGAAAGGACCCACAAGAATCATCAAATCCAACTCTTAAATGAATGACTCATGCAGGAAACAAACCCACAGCCTTGGTGTTATTAGCACCATGCTCTAAACAACTGAGATAATCTCAAGATGCAAGTAGAGTAGCACAAAATATCATGAAGGGCTATTAAAGAGCACATTTTGTTAGTAAATTTTATTAATTTACTCCTTTAAACACAGAAATTTGAGCTAGCTTCCAGATTAGTTGAAATTAAAAGGATGCATATGACTTTTATGTTACAAATGAAACCAATTTATTTTTTAAAGAAAGAAAGAAGCAGCAAGTTATTCCTTGAAGACTCTGTGGAAGATTTATGGCAAATGCACAAACCAAATTCACTTAGTGCAACCACAGCTGAGATGCAGTATATATTGTTTCATTTCTCATACAGCTAATTCTGGCAGATACTAATTATCCACCCCAAACCTACACGTGTCCTTAATTATCTCTTTGTCTCTAAAGCTATCTAAAGATTGCCAGTAATAAAATTCAAACATTTTAAATATATTTCATTATTATTGTTAGGTACAACACAGCTTTCCTTTAAATTTCATATTTAAAATACAATTCTACTATTCTTACAAGTTGTTCTGAGAATTTCTTTCTTATCTTGGTTTTTCTCTCAAGAAAAGCCCAGCTTGGCAATCTTTTGTGAGACCAGATGCGCTTTTAACATGAAAACAATAAAATGCATGCCTGATTGAAATCATTGAAGACAAAATTCAACAAAACAAGTGCAGATTGATTCAGCTGCCTTTGGCTGAGATGCTGTAACCTCTGCACGTAGCTGCCTCATTGAGAAAATATTTGCCAGTATAATCTGGCAATAGCAGCAGAGTACACACCAGCACTAGCTGTATTCTGGCAATGAGGTAATTTTTTTCAAAGCAGTTATCTTCATTCAAGCTGTCAACGAGGCTATGCCTGCAGCAATGCCTTCCTTCCCTGGCTTTGTGAAGGCTCTCTAGCCATCTGTGCTCTGGAATTTTCTGATGTTCCTGTTGCAATCTTAAATAATCCTACTCTCTCCACAGGACTTGTCTTTCTCCTGGTGCCTTCCAGCAGTGTGTTCTTCTGTCCCTAGCAGGTGTTTGTCCAGGAGGCAGTACGACAGCACACAGTGCCGTGGGGAGCTCTGGCAGAGGAATGCAGCAGGAAAAGCATCTCTGGGAGAGGAATGCAGCAGGAAAAGCAGGCCTGGCAGAGGAATGCAGCAGGAAGAGCAGACCTGGCAGAGGAATGCAGCAGGAAAAGCAGACCTGGCAGAGGAATGCAGCAGGAAAAGCAGGCCTGGCAGAGGAATGCAGCAGGGCTGCATTTCCTGCGGCAGGAAAAGGCTTCCCTGCCCGCGGCACCTGCCCAGGCTGCGGATGCATCGGACTGTGGTGCGCCCTGGAGGAGCCTCCGGGAAGTTTCAGAGAACCGCCTGAGCAAGGGAGGGTGAAACACAAGCCCCAGTGGTCTACAAACCTGCCAATGGTTTTATGACCACTTTGCAAGAGAGAGTTGGCTCTCTTCCCAAACTGTTAGGATCGTACTGTAATTCTGGTAACAGGAGCTTCGGATTTTTCATTCCTTTCTCTGATGACCTGGGACAAAAGTTTAGCCTTTAGTACAAAGAGTCTCCAGGACACTTACTTTCTCTCGCCCTCCGCCAGTTACAGTCAGATTGTATTTCCCAAGGTTATCCCATGAAGTTTGTCCCTTGTACTCCCAACAGTGTCACAGGAAAGAACACCCTGTCTAATTCCTGCTCTGAGGCTCTCACGTGTCACTAACTAATGGAAAGCTATTCCTTAGAGTCCAACCTATCCCTCATCTGCCCAGCCACACTTCCAGCTGAGCTAGGAAGTATTTCTCTTATCAATCTATAGGAAATAATAAAAGGTGAAGAAATGGTCATAGCTGTACTTTCTAATGGGGAGAGGGGTTAAGGGCTCTCCTCTGACTGTGTCCAGTTCCTTGAGATGATGCTAGCCAGCTCTCTACAGGTTTTTGCTTGACATGAGATGTGGAGCAAAATACACAGAAAACAGACTTTCCATCTTTCAGAATGCTTTCTCTTGTGATGAAAAGAGGGATAATTTGATTTCACATCTTGGTGCTATCCTTCCGCCAATTGTTTCTCTCTGGAAACATTACTATCCATGAACTCTAGAGCTGTAAGGATTTCCAAATTTGAACAGTATCCTCTCACTAAGTCATATCTAAGCTTGTTCCTAAGGCAGACAAAGTGTTTTGAGTATTTGATTTATCCTGGTTTGAGTCATAACATTTAAGTTTGTCCTCCTTCTCTCGATGCCTTCCAAGGCTTTTCTCTTGCTTAGAGCCAGGTTTTCTATTTCTTCTCTCATTCTTACTGGCCTGCTGCTTCCCATCTCTTTTGCTCTTTCACACCTCTGTAAGAAATTTCTATAGCTCTGGAAAACCTCTTGATTTTCTGTGACTCTCTTAACAATTTCCTTGGCAAGCTGCTCTGAGACTCCTGATCTCTCTGGGTTCTGTCTTTTGATTATTTCTGGCATGGGATGGGAGGAATGACATTCTCTCCTCGCTTTACCCTGCATTTTTGACAGGGAAAATACAAAAGAAGCATCCTTAAACAAAGCTTTTTTCATTGTTTGATGCTAGACTTTTTTCCTCCTGTTGACTTTCATGTGTCCTTGACATTGAAAAAGGGAGGGGAAAGAAAGGGATTTAACTTTCCACTGGCTTTTTTCTGTTTCCTCAAGTACATTTCTACACCTGTTACCTTCTGGTGTATCCTTAATGGCACAATTATTGTTAACTACTTATAACAGCCAATGTCCCTGCCCTGGTCTAAGCTCAGAAGACAAGTTTTTCTGACATATACGATATGTGTCACCTGTGCACTCATCCTGTGTTACCAGAATGAGCAAAATTGTGGCAAAAATTAAGAGGACAGAAAGCAAGGAAAAATTATCAACTTCAACTTTCTGTAGACAGTTCTCAGTGTCAGGCTGCCAAAAATATACTCATCACTTTAAGGAGAAAGGAAATATTTTTTGATTTACATCTGTATTTAGGTTTTGAGTTTTGAAATGGACTTGAGATTTAACTAAAAGGGACGTAAAATTATATAAAAAGCTCTTCCTTCATCCATCATTTACCGTGGATGTAATTTCTTTTCTTAATTAAAGGAGTATAGAAGTCTCATTAGCTAGTACTAAGGTAGCTGGATTGTAGATGAATCAAAGGTCTTAAAATAGAAAAAATCTGTCCTAAAAAAAGAGAAAAATAATAAAAAAGAAATATTGTTATTTTGATACCATATATGTAAGCAGTAACCAGCATGAGATACATCTACATTCTGTTCCAAGTATTTGTGTTTCCACAGGAGAAAGATCAAGGTAGAGAGCAGGATTACACTGCTATGTGTGCTATACTATGATTACAGCCCTCGACTTCAGGGGAGCAGACTTTGGCCTCTTCAGAGATTTGCTTGGAGAAATATATGATATGCTCCTGGATAGAAGAGCAACCCAGGAAAGCTGGTTGATTTTTGGGGATCTCCTCCTCCAAGCTCAAAGATAGATTATCCTCATGTGCAGGAAATCAAGCAAAGGCAGCTCCCTGGAGTCCTGCATGGATGAACAAGAATATCCTGACAAAACAAAAGTATAAAAGGAAATCATAGAAGAAGTGGAAACAAGAACAGGTGAAACAGGAGGAATATAAAAACAGTCTGAGCACAGAGAGATGGGCAAGACAAACACTTTTAGAGTTAAATCTGGTGAGCTATGCAAATAGCAGGGAGAACGACTTCTACCGATTTATTGGTAGCAAAATGAAGATATGATTAGAAGAAACATAGACCCACTTCCTAATGGAATAGGGGTCCTGGTGACAAAGGGCATGGGATCAAGGTGCCTAATACCTTCCTTATTTGACTATACTGGTAAGCCCAGCCTTCTTCAAGAATCCAGGCCCCTGAGGCATATGGGAAAGTCTGGAGCAAGGAAAACTTACCCATGGAGGAGGAGCAGGTTAAGCTACATTTGATCAAATGGCATTTGCAAGTCCATGGGACGTGATGGGATGCACCAATAGATGAAATTGGGGGAGGTTCCCAAGGACCAGAAGAAAGTAAATGTCACCCCTGGAAGAGAGTTAATGTCACTTCTCTCTTAAAGAACAGTGAGAAGGTATATCTGGGGACTTATACCTTATTCAGACTCACCTCAATTACTGAGAAGGTGATGGAGCAAATAAACTCTATAACTGATGCCAAACATTTTGAGGGCATAAAGAGAAGAAGTTAACATGGGTGAAAACATGCTTGATCAAACTGACACCTTTCCACAATGAATGGTTCTACAGGCAAGAGGACAGCATTGGGTGTTGTTTGTCTTGACTTTATTTCGGTAAGCTTGTTGAACATGAATCAGTAATGTGCCTTTGCACCAAAGGATGTCAACAGCATCATATTCTGCCTCAAGAAAATAATCAACAACAGATTGCCAGAGGTGATTGTGCCCCTCTACCCAGCATTCATGAGGTACATCCTGAGCACTGGCCTTCCCTGCAAAGGAGCAAATGAACACAGAGGTGTGAGTCCAGTGAAAGGACATTTGTAGGAACATAAATATGTGATTTTGGGGGTTGTCTTGTGTAGGCCAGAGGTGGGACTTGATATCCTTTTTTGTCCCTTCCAGCTCAGTATATTCTATGATCCTATGACTAAAGGACTGAAGTATCTGTCATACAAGGTGAGGCTGAGAATTTTTGCTGTTTAGCCTGCAGAAGAGAAGACTCAGAAGGATCTTATAAATATAAGTAATTATCCATTGAGAGGGAATAAAAATTACATCTCCCAAATCTTAAATGGTGTGTAGTGAAAGGACAAGAAGAAGTAGGAAAAAACATATATAAAGAAATTCCATTTAGACTTAGAAATAGGGTAGGGGTTTTGGGTTGGTTTTTTTGTTTTGTTTTGTTTTGTAATTGTAAATGTGCTTGAACACTTTTAACAACCTGTTCCAATAGAGATATTGTAGAGTCTTAGTATGTGGAAATAATCAAAACCAGGCTGTACACAGTCTTGAGGACTCTGGTCTCGCTGACCATGCTTTAAGCAGGTGGTTATATTAGAGGTGCTCCAGAGACCCCTTCCAACCTCAACTAGTCCTTGGTTCTGTGATTCTGTTTATAAGTTTTTGTCCCTGTTTTGCAGACGAAAATTTTAAACCTTTCAGTCCATTTTAATCTTGGAAATGTAAAAGATTTTAATACTCTCACAAAACTAAAAATTCATGGCCAGCTGAGAGTAGCTAGTAAGAAAAAAGGTAGAACTTTAAAGTAAAGAGTCTCACCAGCACTTCTAACTGAGCTATTATGCTTCTCTTTTTAAAATACATATCTGGCAAATGTGAGATTCTGGACCCTGGAAGCCATATAAGCAATACTCCTTTAGGAAGACATGATGGCAACTTATGTTAAACCCTCATAGCTGAACTAAAAGCAGTTAAAGAAAGGAAACTATGCTGTATTTAATTTATATTTTATGTTTGCATACATATTGGTATGCAAAAAAAAAAATCCAAATTAGAATTGATTCAGGATCTCCTTAAATCTAATCTTAACTAAAATTTAATAATAGCATATGAAGTATTATATTCCTTAACATTAAACCAGATTATCTTGCAAAGAATGTTCAGCTCAGTTTAGTTAGAATAGAATAGTATAGAATAGAATAATAGAATATTTCAGCTGGAAGAGACTTACAATAATCTTCAAGTCTTAATATCTATATTTTTTTGAAAAATATCTAAATCCATGTACTGAGCTGATGACTCTTTCAATTAAAAGAATATACAGTCTCCACAAAATAGGTGCTTTAATGTAGGAGGATATATCCCCCGATTCAGACACAGAAAACAAAAAATGCTTCGATAGAGAAATATTGTTCAATGAAGATTTCCTAGGTTTTTCTGCAGGGGTATAAAAATATTAATCACACAGAGTATGATAAATTTCCTCATATGAAATATAATATCCCTTCAGGATTACATTCTTCCTTTGTAAAGCACCACATGTACATGAAACTTTTAGGGACCCAGCTTAGAGTGTAGATGAGGTGCCTAGGGACATGGTTTAATGGTGAACTTGGCAGTGTTAGGTGTATAATTGGATTCAATGGTCTTAAAGGTGTTTTCCAGCTTCAATAGTTTTATGATTTATATTTTTTATAGTTGTGTATTGTCAAGTATTTATCATCAGTTTTGTAGAAGTATTTGCACACACATTTTATATTATTCAACTAAGAAAGGAAATAGAATTTAAAAACAAGGTTCAAAATCTAATATACTAAATTTTCATTAACTTAGGTGAGGTGCAGAGATACACTTGCAGATGTGGACGGTGAGGGACTTCCAGCAGATGTTTTCACACTTCCATATTTCTGTTGTGCTGCTAAGTTTGGAGAGCAAGAGTTTGAAAGAAGTATTGATGAGAGTTTGAAGAGTTTGATGTGAAGTATTTCACATTTCATAAAAAAATTATATGCCTGCATATGTTGCCTTAAACTGCTGTAAAAGCCCTTTTCCCCCAGCCTGCAGAAGCACAAAATTGTTTTTCTCTGGGACTGATAAGATGGAGAGATGTGAAAAGTTTAAAAGCCACAACCTTTTTGCATCACCTATGTAAAGAAAATGCAAGGGTCCTAAGGGGTGGAAAGGTCCTCATAAATCCGTGCTACTCTTGGGAGATGAGCACAACAGGATAGCTCAGAGTACTGCGGGAATGCTCCTGCAGTGAAGGGAAAGGGCTGGTAGAGCAGCTGGAGCAATTGCAGAACCAGGAGCGGGAGAAGCAGGAGCAGAACCAGGAGCAGCAGGAGCCGAACCAGGAGCAGGAGGAGCAGAAGCAAGAGCAGCAGCAGCAGCAGGAGAAGAATCAAGAGCAGCAGAAGCAGGAGCAGCAGCAGCAGCAGGAGAAGAATCAGGAGCAGCAGAAGAGGAGCAGCAGAAGCAGGAGCAGCAGCAGCAGGAGGATAACCAGGAGCAGCAGCATCAGCAGCAGCAGGAGGAGGATCAGGAGCAGCAGCAGCAGCAGGAGGAGGATCAGGAGCAGCAGCAGCAGGAGGAGAAGGATAACTAGANTCTTGTTCAGAGATAAATCTGAAGGGTCAGTCTCCTTTTTATTAAAAATGCTCTTACTCTAATCCATAGGGGTGGGGATGGAGGAGGGAAATTAGCACATTATTATGCATTTTAGTTTCTTGGAAAAAATTCCTTAGATAAGGTTTCCTAGACTTTTTTACATTTTGTATTTGTAGAGGTATGTATGCTTTTATGTACACATGTATTCTATTCATGCAAACCCCCCAAGTCTGGTAAGATTTCTTGGAGAATTTTTCTGCATTTAACAGATGTGACCCTTCCTTTTGTGTCAGAGTGGTTTTGCAAACAAGACGTTGTTTTTTACTAAAAGCTATGACAGCAAAATCACTCATCTCTATTTAAGATGCAGGCAATTTTTCTTAAAGCAAAGAATATGGGATTCACCAGGTAATGTTCAATATGAGGGAAGTAGAAATTGTACTTTATTTTATGCATAAACTCAATCTGAATTTACAAAAATTCTGAAGTCCAAACCACCTTTGGTAAATACAACTGTTGTCTTTACCATATTTTTATAATATGATGATCAAGGAAAAAAGTGTTCTTTCCTCATTATTCCTTGCAGAGGAAGGGCTTTTTTAAAATATGAATTTAGGTGGAATGAAGTACTTCAAATTCTTTATTAACAGATAGATTTTCATTTAAAATATCAAACAATTTTGCTGCCTCCAGAGGATGCCTTTTACCCACAAATTTTCATTTGATTACTCTCAAAGGAAGCAGTGGTCACTTTTGATCAACTGCCTTATTTTCAAAAAGTGTTTATTTCAATCTTGTTCCTTTGAGAAGATCTTTTGAAGGTTTGTGTGATGTGGGTTCTTAGTGAAAATTAATCTGTTAAACTTCTAATGCAAAACTGTTAAGCTGTTAGCAAGAAGTCATACCTGAAGATAGCACCTGCTAGATAACAATGTTCTATTTTACTCTGCTGAACAGTGACAGGCTGTCTGATGATTACAGATGGGAGGAAGATGAAGACTCCTTTTGACTAGGCATGAAAGACTAGCAGTAATCTTCCTCCAGAGTGCTGAGAGTCCTGATGTCTACCTGTGGAAAATAACAGCAAATCAGTGTAGTGGAGCTGGATGGCAGCTGATCCAGGAAAGTGTTTGATGGTGTATTTATAAAAGCAGATCCGGTAAGTGCAGAAGAGAGTTAATCATTGTATCTTCATTAATGTGTAGATTATGACCTTATTAAAATGTAATGCATTTCTAATTAAGACCCTTGTATGCTAGATGAATGCAGTTATATTTTTTCATAAGACTTATGACTAAGGAAGAAGAAATGCTAGGGACATGAAAAAAAAAAAAACAAACAAAAAAAAAACAAACCTCTAAAGATTTTTATTCCTACCTGAACAAAAATGGCTGTGAGTAAAGAACAAACTGAATGGGAATCTGCTTGTTCAAACTGAAAAATAATAGTAAAATATTGATCTTTTCAAACAACTCTTTCAGAAATAGAATTCTATTGCATTAAGAAAACCTGGCATATTACTCTCGAAACAAAAGAGAGACAGTGAAACAAATGCCAAAAAATAAAATCAGGAGAACAGAGGCATAGTCAGACAAAGGGATATTCAGAAAATCCTAGGAGATGAATCCTAGGTGTGCTCAAAATAGTCCCTCTCTCCATCTCATTGCCAAAGGCAATAAGAGAGAATGTTGTGGAAAAGACTATCATTAAAAAGGAATAATTTTCACACTTCTCGAAGGAAACATTTGACATCAGTAAGAGAAGGGACTCCAACACAGCTCTTTGCTGCTGCTCTATCTGCATCACGCCCCTCTCCAGTAATACACCCCACAGAAGTCTCTAAACAGTCTGTGGCCTTCTGTGGGGATGGAGATGAAGCCTGTGTTCTCTTCTCAGTTTTCTTTGAGGACCTGCCAGGCCTTCTCTGGGTAAGAGCTCTCTTCTTCATATGGGCTGTAGTTCTGGAGTTTCTAAGGGAGATGATGATAATAAGCTGAAGAACATGCTGGGCATAGTTTTCATGTTAACAAGGATGAAAATGTTTCTGCTCAGAGCTCTGGAATGTTGTTGCCCTCCTTCACCTCTGGGGTGGCTTTTTTTTTTTCACAAGTGTCTTATCCAGAAGGGTCTGGACAGACTAGGAAGAAATGAAGTGCTGCTATTCTCTTGGCAACACTTGTTACAGGCATGGAGGGCAAACAAGAGTCAGACAAGCCCTCTGAGTGCTGTGTTGTCTTCCAGTTTACATAACAAAGCAAACATCTTTTTTTTTTTTTTAATTTCTATTCAGTTTTATGATACAGATAAATCTGCATAAAGTTTAATGCAAATTTTACCATTCACATTGCAGAACTCTGTTCAACAAAACACTCCATACTTCCTCAAAGCTTTATACAGTTTGAGCCATCTCTGGTTTGATTTAAATATTTACCTCTTGAAGGTTCAGCTTTATTTAATACTACATTTATTAATGCATCTTTGGGCTAATACATCTTTCCTATTGTTTTAGTTAAAGTCTTGGTATCTTCCACTATTATAAACATTTTTGTTGTGCAATGTCTGAATATTTCCACTTATTTTGTGCAGAGAGCCTGAATTAAAAGACGGGGTAGGAGAATTTTATGACCAGATAGCAAGTCAGGGAAAATTCAGGAGAGTAAGCACCATGAGCCATGACCGAGGATTTCATGCAGAAACTGAAGATTTTGAAAATGTTAAATTCTTCACATGTGACAGCTGCTTGAACACAAAGCATTAATCTTAAGTACAGATCACAGCTTTTCTAAGTATTGCAACAGTCAGGTGATATCCAGAAGAGCCCAGTTTTTACCTCGTGCAAAAGTGAAGAGAACAGAGCATGTTTGGGATGGCCAAACTCCTCCTTCACAGCGTGCACAGCAATGATGCTCAAACTGCAGTCTGCTTAACAGGCCTGGTTGCTTTGGTAAATCTTGACCTCCCCAGATCTCCAGATCTCATGGATGAGAGCATTAGAGGTTCAGTTATGAAAAGTATACTGTCTGTGACACTTCAATGACCACCCATGTCCTCTTTGCAGACATGGATGAGTGGACACTCGTTTGTTGTTGTCTGGGCAGACAGCAACATGACCAGAGCTTTTGGCTTTTTCTCATGAGGGTATTTGTGCCACTGACCCTTTAATATGTTTTGGCCTTGGGACAAATTCCTTACTCTTTTTTAAGTTCATGACAAAAAAGTGTTATGTAGATATGTCCTTCTCTGACAATTCTCCAACTGGAGCTGGATATGTGTCTCTCCCTCAAAGACTCAGGATTTCCAGAGGGCTCCCAAAAGAAGTAGCAGAAAGCAAGAAAGCAGCAGAATGTCTGCACCACTCGTTGCGTGATGTTACTATTTCTCAACATCAAGAAGAGAAATTCCTCTCTTATCACTATTTTTTTAATCAGAATAATCTCACCTAGTCAAAGTGATCTATAGGCAGATGTCTAGTGAGCAATAAGAGAGCTACAGTGCTAGAGAACTGCGCTTGGGACACAGACACATCAATCTTTGGG
>VWYP01032722.1:0-26229 GCA_013400435.1 Pycnonotus jocosus | reverse complement strand
GACTAATGAGAAATCAATAACCAATAGAACACAGAATACTAATTAATGAAGTAAATTATATAATTTATAGCCAATAAACATTGTTTGTTAAAATGTATAAATAATGAAAAGTTTTGAAAGTGTGTGTGGATGTCAGGTGGAGCTATCCCCATGTACCCACAATTCTGAATAAAATTATGCTTTCTAACCTATCAAACTGGTTGGAGAGTTTATTTCTAAAGATCTACATGATGTTTAAGGTTCCTTCCAACACAAACCATTTTATGATTCCATGATATTGCACTAAAGAAATGAAAACTGGTCTGCTCTATGTCTGAAGTCCTATTCCAGATCTTAAAAAATCAATCCTAGGGTTCAAGACGGGTCTTGAATAATGCCTTGGTGGTATAGTAGTTCAGGCTGAAATGCACATATTTTCTTCATTGTTAGCAAAGAATTCATCAGCCTTAAATGATCTTTACTTGCTCAAGAAGCCATCATCTATATTTTTATCTGTTATTTGTCATTTTAATAGGGCAAAGGTAATTTTATGATAAGGTTATTTGTGGCATGAAGTTCTGTTGTGGAGCTGAGTTCTCCATCTCCTCTATCTATTCAGCACAACAATAGCAGCATTCTCAATACCACACCAATATTTTTCAATTCTAGTATGGTAAAAAAAAATTCTACTTTTCTAAGAAGTGGATTTGGAAGCTTCCCAGAAAATATTTCTGCTATTTCTTCTTGCATCACACCTAAAGTAAAGGAGCTGACCAGGGAAATAACAAGAATTGATATACTTACCTGGAATGCATGTGCTACCTACTTTCTCTCTCAGAATAACATCTGGATTTTCTTCAAAGTGCCTGGTTGTATAACTTGGAAATACATTCCAAAATGTATCCAAGTCAGCTGCATATTGCAAAGCATCTGCACCCTAGGGCTTGTGGGAATCCCTTGAATTATGGCAGACGGAGGGCAGGGAGCGGGTGGGGAGGGGAAGAAAGAGTAGGCAAAACCCCAAATCCTAGTGCTGCACTGTTAGCATGAAAGAAAAAAAAAGAAAAAAAACCACAGTAAAAATGAATATATATATTGCCACATCCAGTTAATCAGCATTGCAGAGCTGCAGTCACTTACATACAGAAGAAACACAATTTTTTTCATCTCATTACAGATTTCTCATTACAGATTTTTAAAATGCTATCATTCAGCACTCACACATATTTATCATTACTGCACATAAAATTAAGACTGAAAAATATTTCTTCCACATCTTTCTTCCTCTTGCCAGATTTCACCTTGTCATTAATTGTCATGGTTTTAGTTCAAAGTCAAATATAGGGGATAAAGACTTTTTACCTTTCCTGCTAAGATCACTGACTGCCTTTATCAACAGTCCCAGGAGAAATTATCAAAGACAATGATTTTAAAAAAACCCATTGAACTGGGATTAAACTGATTTGAATTTATAAATTCATTATGAACCAAAAAAAAAAAAAAAAAAGGGCAGAAACCCATTATCTAAACTATCTTAGTAGAGCAACAAAGACAACATACTTTTCCATAAAAGCATAAAAGAGAAGCTGTAACAAGTCAAACCAATAGCTTAATATTCTGTCTCCAACAGTGGCAATGGGCAATACTGCGTAATACTTGAGCCATTATCTGCTGTCCATTCATCTCATACTCCCTCAGCATCTGCAATCACTGGATCAGGGATGGTCATTCTATTTACCTGTACACTCACCTATTCCTGTATTAGATTATAGCTGTGAGAGGATACACACTTGCCTATTCCCCTCATCATCTGTTTAATAGACCTTTAGTCTTTGAATTTCTCTTTAACTCTCTCTAGAGAGAAAATATCTGACCACAAAATAAATTACTAGGATCAGCCTTAAGAGTTAGAAATCACATGCCCCAGCCAAGAGAATATGCAGACTAGAAGACATTTATGGTAGAAAAACTCTTCACTGCTCCTGCTGAAGCCAGGCTACAGCATAACAAGGAACATGAGGCCAAAAGGAGAGCACCAAACTGTGACACAGAAATCCTGTGGCTGCACTCCATGTCCCCAAGACTTTTCATGTACCTACCACAAGACAATTAAATAAAAGACTGAAACAATTCCAGAGCAAATATCAGGAGCCCCCTTTACAGTTGTGACCTTTAGCTTCTGTAGATGGCAACCAAGTCCATTCAGACACAAAAAGCAAACATAAAGTCTCACTGCGGTTTCTGACACAAAAAAAAAAAAAGAAAAAAAAAGAAAAAAAAAAAAAAAAAAGAGGATTTCAGGGGGAAAAAATAAAACCACACAACCCCAACTAAATCCCCAAAACTCTTATCTTTCTCAGAAAGCCCCTGTAAAGTCTGAAGCGAAGCTAAGAAACAGTTGCAAGCCAAGACATATCTTCTAACTATGACTGTTTGCTTTCTTGAACTGAATTTCTGTTTTGAAAAGTCGCAGGGGTAGAACAAACCAGCCTCATTTTCAGTGTTTATTCATTTGTGGTCTATGAACTGTTAGTTAGCTTCATCAGTATTGCCCAATTAAAATCAAGTGTTACATGAGTGTCACTAAAGACGCAATTTGGAAACAAGGAGGCTGGGAGCGTTTCTGCAGCTGGCATGACCACAGATACATTACTGGCCCTTTAAGTAAGTATACAGCTTCACTGGGGTTGAAGACATATGTTTATTAGACATAAACAGAAGTAGTTTGCATTAAAAAAAATCAGTTGAAATCTGGAAGAGCTTGGCAATGGACTAAAGGCTGGGCTCACTTTGAACACTCTCTCTAGTCACACTTTTCTTAAAGTTTTTCACTTCTGAGAGGAAACTGCACTTCAAATACTGGGCTGCTCTTCTCCCAGATGTCCTGCAGATCAGGCTGCTCTAATACATCCTAAAGTTAATGTCCTTTCCTTAGTCCTGGACAGAGGCTTCTCATAAAAGAAACAATGCCAGGTTCAGCACAGAGCTTTCGGTAAAGTACTAAACAAAAGATCTGACAGTGGTTTCTGGGTTACACTTTCAGAAGGGTACATTTTGTTCTTCTTGGTGTCAGTCCAAAATAACTTCAGTCTAGAGCTTACTGGAATTCATGCTGGCTTACACCATTGGATGTGAAAGTGAACTGGTGTCAAAAGACAAATACATTTTGTTGGTGAAGAGAGAGAGTTTGAATGCAAAAAACTCTCATACCCTCTGGTAAGTGGTAGCATCAGCCTTCAGAAACATCACCCAACGAAAAAAACAAGGCACTTGTGCCAGAAATACCTGGTTATTTTTATTCTATATTCTATTTCATCAGCATAAAAAAGCTGAAGCACTGAATTTGATTTTAATCTGTCTGGAAAAGATCTATCTTCTCATTTGGTAAGGTTTCAATCAGGATTTTAGCAGTATTTTTGTTTTAAAAAGTTAACATGGCACTTAATTGATTTTTGGTTTGTTTTAGCAAACACAGATGAAAATCTACTTTTTTTTTTCTGCTCTGCAGTTTTCTGTAACTCATATGGATATAGGGAGACACATCATGTAAGCTCTGTAACTATTCACTATTCTCTTGTTGACATCTTTATATTGAGCATACAGGTGTAAGAGAACAATTTCCTTATACTGACATTTGTAATATGGAAGATTTGCATTAACATAATGTGGAATGCAACATTGTTCTTTTCCTGCAGAAATAAACAAAAAGCCATATAACAATAATTTCTCTACTAACAAGAGCAGCTGAGATGCAATAAAGACCAGTCAACCACAAAATAATTTCTTTAAAGATGCACCTAGAGTTGTTTTTTATTTTATTTTCTTTTTCTGTTTTGTTTGGTTTGGTTTTGTTTTAATTTACAGACAGATATTAGGAGGCCAGGATAAGCTAAGGCAACCTGAAAACAGAAAGATTCTAAATACACAATGCAGTATGCAATTGTCTTTTCTGGGATGTGAATAAGATACAAAATAGTGTATACTTTTGAAAAAGCACTTTCTACTCATCACAGCAATGTAACAGCTCTTTAAAACCAATGACTACAGTATATAAAGTTCTTTGTCCTCCTAATTTGAGTCTTTTGTAGTTTAAAATAAATTTCCAATAGTGAATCATTAAACTAGGGCATAAAAGCCTTGTGAACACAAAAGCTCCACCGCTCTGAAACCTTCTGCTGTTTGAGAGAAACACATTCAAAAAGCAGTAACAGCTATGAAAGGGGGGGGAAAAGTGGCATTTGTACCTGGTCAGTTGCTTACCAGAAAAGAACTAAGATCTTTATAAGTTCACTTCTGATCAAATTTAAAGGAAGTAAGAGGCACAGTGGGCACATTTTATCAAGGCACAGTCCTTTCCACCCTCTAAAGTATGATTCTATAAAACCCCAGTGCCATGAACACACTGACAGGGTCCACCATGCAATGGCAGGATGTCTAGGACAAAGGAAGAACTACACAGGGCTACTTAGGGATCATTTTTTTCATTCTACACTCCCAAGAAAACTCTAAATGTGAAGGTGACTGCAACAGGAGAAATCAATGTACATCTAATGCTCAGTGTCTTTTCAAATGAAGCAATTGTATTGAAAACCCTCACATTTTTCACTCCAGTGGAAGAACATCTGTATTTCCCCATCCTCTGCAATTTTACTACATGTATGAAATTCCAAAAGAATTTGCTATTTGAATTAAAAAGGACCAAAAATATTTTACTCAGGAGCTTGTGACACCATTTTATTGTATTTTGTAGCATTCTTTCCATGACATGCCTAATACAATATTTGTAACCACTACTGAAAGGCTTGTATGAGGGCATTAACTGCATTTACAGCCAAATAAGCACACAGTTTCAGTTCTTATTGTCTTTTTTTTTTTTTTAAGTGAGCATTTTATGTCCAAAATAGCATCTCAAGATTAGAACAATCTTACTGTCTGTAACATCATTATGTTCTAGGCAAATGTGAACATACAGTGAAAACCTTATGGTTGAGTGGAAGTCCACAAGCAGTTTGATAAAACATTCATATGTGTCTAACTACTGCACATTTTGGTAGTAACACTTGTCATAGCTAAATACAGATACATTTGTGCTTACAGATGCTTTATTTCCCTGGTTTATTTGAAAAGTATATAACCCATAAAAATAAAACTGGTATTTGTGGGATTTTTTTAAAGTATATGTCAAAAAGAGGTTTGTGGAGGTCTGGAGTCTGTTTTGCTGTTTCATTTTTTTGTGTGTAGGTTGTATGCACATTTTAGGCCTAAAAGTGGAGTAATTCCTCTTAAGTGACCTCTTAAGCTTAAACAACAGGTATTTTAGTGTAGACTTTCTCTGTCAGGTATCCAAAAATCACCTTGAATACTAGCCCAATAATGCAAGATTACCAAATTACATATCCTGAGTGATTTTAATGTCCTACACAGAAAATTGTTTCCACCTCCCCCCCAAAAAATATCCCAAAGCAAACAACAGCTGCAGAATAATTTTGTTAAGATTCTACAAATAATCAGCAATAGTGGGACATTGGTATTTTCTATACTTTTGAATAGTTGACCTCATATGACTTTTATTTTGATTCTTCCTTATTCAGGTATTTGTTTTCTTATCTGACTGCACCAGGACTAACTGAAATAAAACACTGTGCATTACAGTGGGGGGAAAAAAACCCAAACTCCAAATTAAAAAAAAACAAAATAACCAACCAACCAAAAAAAAACCAAAACAAAACAAAAACAAAACCAAACAAAAACTACACATACAGTCTTAGATACCAAGAACTTTACAAGTAATTTCTCTCTTGACACTCAAAACTTCTATCATCATCATGCCTCATCTTAAAAAACATTAAACTTCTTTTTCTGAGACAAAATACATGGCAGCTGAGACAGAAGTACTGAATAGCAGAAAGAATTTGTGGATTACTAGTCTGGCAAGTATATTTCAGAGCTGACACTCCATTGTGAGGGTCTGTGCAAGGTAGTTCTGCAAATGAGTGTGCTTTGCAAATGAGAAAAAAAATCCAGTTTGTAGCTGTTGAGGAACATGAGAAGATACTTAAAACATAGCAAAAAGTAAACATTTACTGGATTATTTAAAAGTATATTACTAGAACCAACAGGACATACCTTTAAACATGTATAAAGTATTATACATATAAATGCATAGATGTACAGTAAATATGTTCATTTATATGTAGACAGAGTAGTATGTACACACAGAGTCTGTTGTGCTTGGGTGAGTCTAAGCAGTGAACCCTGCAGCACATTGTCTTAAAGCAGTTTTATTACACAACTGTGTGGATGTAGCAGGTGTGAGAACAATGTACATTAACACTAAGTAGGTAAGTCATATCCATTTACTCTTGAAATGTACAAATATAGGAAACAAAGGCCATAAATGCAATTGTACCTACACCTCCAAGACTTCTTTTTTTTTTCTTATTTATTTAAATATGCACAAGTCCACCTACTGGTGCTGCATAGATTTCTTTCCTTGTCAACATGCTGACCAGGCACTCAGAACAATATCTCTGATGCACTTCAGGAACACTTCCACTGAACCAACTCAGTGCATTCCTGACCTTGAAGTCTTCAGGTCAAAAATGAGAGGAAAAAATAAAAAATATATAAATAAAACAAACAAGCTTGTGGGCTTTATTTTCACAAGTTATTTGCCACGAATACTGTCAAAGCAGCTGAACTGCATCCATGGGCAGGAGCATATAGCAGCTTTTGTGCACTTTGCAAAAAAATACATTAAAGAAAATCAAGTCTTTACTGGCTTGTTTTATCTGTTGCTAAAAAGATGCTGTGCTGCTTCTGAGCCCTTTCCACCAAATTCTTTTTCTTCTTTTTTTTGTCCTTCGTTTTTGCTGGCCTTCTCCCTAAAAAAAAAACAAGAAGAAGAAGAATAGCAATTAGTCAAATAGAGAATCCAGAAGTGATTAAAAACCCCAACAAAAACAACTCAGTGGTACAGAAATTATCAATAGGGACTGCAATGGTAATGCTGGCTAAAGAGCTTCAATCATCAGTGAAAACAGAAGTTTTCAGTGTGTTACAAAAGGAAGCAGGATCCCCAACTGTCATCACTTCTCCACAGGCACAATTTTTCTGGTATGAGTAACCATGTTGATGCAGGTTTCATTTTTGGCAGGGCAAGTTACACAAGCAACGTTATGCAAGTGCCCAAGGCCCTGAGCCAAATGAGTATGCAGACTCCTTACTCACTGGAAGCTGGATAGATGCCTTAGACCCTTGTGTAAATTTGCTTGAGTGAGTAATCCTATTTAAGTCATGTCCAACACATCTGTGATTTCAGTGAGAAATTAGGCATTACAGCCCAAGAGCTTGGTTGGATGCTTACATGCTTTGGCAGAGACAGTACCACCTCTGTGAGGAACTGCAGTTATTGCTTATTAGCATATTGTGCCTAAATCTCACAGTACGTAACTGTGCAGAAACAAAAATTTAATTACATGCTTCTACTATTGAAAGCTCACTGAAAAATAAACAAAATTGGGAAATCAGGATCGATTCAGAAAAAAAAAGTTTACAACCTTTTTGAATGAGAACATTTTTCCTGTTTAGCTCTAATAATAAATCAGTGCCCTTTGGTTACCTCAGCAAAGATAGCATGGACAGAAAAAATGTCAGATACAAAGGCCCTCATTGAGCAGTGCATTACCTTTTAAGTATATGCTTAAATCCTATCAAGTCTAGTAGGATTTAAGGAGTCGACCAAATGTTGTCGGATGTGAGAATGGTCTGGATTTTCTTGGCAGTATCATATACTAAAATATGTGATCAATGGTAAAAGAATAAGGTTATTAAACTCTAGAAGTGCCAACTTTGTAAACTTTCAGGAGCACTTAACGAACTTAAGAAGACAGTAAAAAGAAATTCAATTAGCAGATTACATAAAAATGTGAAAATGCATTTTTCATCTACATTGTCAGTACATTATTAATTGTGAAAAATGTTTGCCAGTCTGGCTTTGTCTGACTTCCATATTGTTTCTTAACTAAAAAGGCCCAAACCAGTGCAAAGAGTTTTTCTCTATTTGATAATAATACTGAATAAATTTGATTATAAAATTATCGAATTTTATGATTCATTAAAAATATACACATACTTCAGGTTACACATTTGTAATACACTTTCTAGGCTATTATTCTATAGAAATATTTGGAGTACTTGTATCTAAAACAGGGCAGGACATTAAGGCAATGAGCACATGAGTTTAGTCCATATTAAAAATCATAAGGGTCCTTGGAGTTTACTTCTGCTTCTCATTAAAGTCTGGCATTAAAGTTACTATGGCATTTTGCCATTTTTAAATCTAGTTAATCCTACACAATAAATCCTCCGTCCAACCAAGCATTAATCAAAGCAGCTTTTAAGTTAAAACTCTTTAGTAACAGTGTATCTAATGACAAGGCACACCTAATGAGGTCAGAGGGAAGGAACACTTGACACAAAGTGGCATTACAATACAATACAAAGTGGTTTGAATTATAGAAATTTCAAATTTTTTTAAAATGGAATTGTATTAGTTTGTATATTTTAAGGCATCAGAACTTGCATGAATGTATGGTTCAACACTGTATTCTAACTTGCACTTTCAATATTCTAGATTTTTTAGCCAAATTTTTGAAACGCTTATTAAGGAGGAGTAGATGAGGGGAAATAATATAAGAAAAGTGAGCAATTCTCCTGGTCAGTTAATTCTCACAAGACTAGCAGAATCAACAGGAGCTTGAATGGCAATTTGCTACCCAGTTTGCTCAGTGATCTTACCTTCTGGGGTTTTTCAGTAAATAGATCAATCAGTAAAAGAAATATAAACTTCAGTCAGTGTCTCATCTAGTTTCTCTATGACTTCCTCCAGAGAACTAGATTAATTGCTTACTATAAGTTTAAGGTAGTGAAAGAATCCTATTATTTTTCCTCTAAAAAATCATAAGCTGTGCTGATAAAATGACACACAACACAGTTGGTATCTCTGTCTAAGCCTTAGAAAGTAACTCCTGTGACACAAACAACAAATCAAACTGCCAGCACACTCCCCATATGATATCCTTAAAACAGAAATGAACAGGACTAGAGTTCAATGATTTGATGTCACTGTGCTACAACACCATTGCAATGCTTCTGCTGCTCTGCAGCAATTGTTTCTGTAGCTGTTCTTTTATTCCAAGGGACACCAGAGGGAAACTACCTTCTTTGACATGTGCGGTGGACTGATAAATGACAGTTTGTTCTTCTGTTAGGAGCTCTTTGGCTGCTCACTATATCTCAAATTGCCCTGTTGTACAGATTACATTCCATTATTTTCAGGACAATTTTAAACCAAAGAGAAAATCCAGATGGTTTTGTGATGCTAAGAGTCCCAAATTCCACATGTCATTTTAACCAGAAAACTGAATGTAAAAGGTATTTCTTGGGTGACCATCAGTTCCAATATTGTTAGTAGAATGCAACAGAGATTAGAAAGAAAAAACCTGATGATAAAGACTAGAGTTCAAACAAAGTATGCTGTTGAAGTCCCCATGCATGAGAACTTTTATTAGATGCAGATTTCAGTTACAGTGTTTATTTTATCAGCAGAAGCACGGTGAACAGAAGTATCTTCTGAAGATCTTGCTACAGACATCTTTCAAAGTTTATGATATGCAAAGAAGGTCCTCTGAGCGGATCTGTGAACCAAGATATTCCATTTCCCTGACTGGAAGACAGTGGGACAAGGACAGCCAATGGAGGAGACTGTCCCCTGGGGCCAGGATGGCAGCAGCTACCTTGGCTCTGTGTCACGGGCCAGGTGTGGACAACCCCACGTACAGGTTGTGCACAACCTTCCCCACACCTTGCCATGCTCCCTTCCTGCTCCCTAGAGCAAGAGCCCTGACCCCAGGTTCATCTCTGCATAGGAAGCAGCAGGGCTCTGCCACGCTTGGCTCTGTTGTGCAGTTGGAAAGGAGTGGATTTTTTTAGCAGGACTGTATTACAGCCCAGAACCTGCTGTGGCACAAAAAAGGTAATTCCTGACTGAAACAAATGAGGAGGGTGAGCAAAAGGTCTCTGTCTCTTTAGAAGGGTTTTATCACCATCAAAAACAGGCTATAATATTATTGTACAGAACAGAAAGTGACAATACAAGAGAACTGGAATGGAGTTTCTTACAAGGAAGGGCATGTTGTGATGGGGCAGGAAAAAATATCTTTAAACTAAAGGACGGTTGGTTAAGATTAGATTCAGGAAGATAAGATTTCAGGAAGAAATTCTTCATTGTGAGGATGGTGAGGCACTGGAACTTGTTGTCCAGAGAAGTTTTGCCTCCTCCACCCCTGGAAATGTTCAAGGCCAAGGATGGACGAGGCTTTGAGTAACCTGGTCTAGTGGAAGATGTCCTTATCCATGGCAGGGTGTTTGGAAGTAGATGATCTTTAAGGTCCCTTCCAACCCAAACCATTCTATGGTTATATGAGTATCTGAGACATTAAGCCTGGTCCAATTACCTTATAAACCCCTCCTGATCAGAGGCAGTATCTGAGCAAGCAAACAATCCATTGCAGCTGCCTAGGATCCACAGTCAGCACTGATCTTTTAAGTGTCATTACACCTCTCCTAGTGGAAAGATGCTCATCTGCTTGTCCTCTGGCAGATAGAATACACCTTTCTGCTTTCTGGGTTATACGTCTCCAGATCAGGCCTCATTTTCAATCTTTGTTTTATGACTGTTGTCTTTATGCTTTTTTAAGACTTTGATGTTAGCAGCAAGGGGAGCAAATACAAATAATTCATGCTAATAGCAGGATACCTGAGCACTGTTCAGGTTACTATATTCTTAAATTTACTTTGTGTTTTCTTTTGCATACTAACTAGATAACACAATTTTCCTTGAAAAGTATTTTTTATTTCTGACTGTCTAAAAACAGGCTCCTGTTTTTAGAAATTTAGAAATAAAATTCTTTTATTGAAATTAACTCTGAACATGATTTACATAATTTATTTAATTCTCTGTAAAGTCATACGTATACACTAAAATTTATAGGGCCCAAGATGTGAAACGTAGCTGAATTCAGTGTTCAACTACTTACCAAAAAAAAAGCCTTGATAGCCCAATCTATCATTCTGAATCATGCATTTCTGCACAGGCTATTTTTGCAGAAGCAATATTGGTAGAGTCATTAATTTAAACTCTTTAATCCAATTTTTAAAAATTCTGTTTTGCAATTTGCTTTATAAATTACCAATGAGTAAGTCTTTATTTTCTAAGTAACTTATCCCAATGAGAGGTGCCTTTACAGTGTTATTCATTAAACTTTCATTTGGACCACTTAGTTCTGGTAGGTAGCTGAGCAACTAATAAGCTATGCAATGAAATATTATCTTTAGCTAACCATGTACCACATCTTTTAATGGCAACATACAGGTAATGGTCCAATAATGTATAGATTATAATGCAATTATAACATGAATTCCTGAAAAAACATTATTTATGATAATATACCCAGCAATTGCCTGTACACCAAAGAGTAACAGCTACAAAAAACAAACAAACAAACAAAACCCAAAACAACAACAAGAACAACAACAACAAAAAAAAACACCAAAAAACCCACAACAAACCAACCCCAAAACAACCTTAAGCTGGATCTTGCTGGGTTATTTATCTTTGTTTTATCTTGCTTTTGTACCATTTTATTCATGCTCCTCCTACAACTCATGCAATTGTGCTCAGTTTTTTTTTCTGGTGTGTCTCATACCCCAACCTGAAAGATGCTTGGAAATACTGCATATTCCTTCTGGATGGACCCAACTGGCCAATTGGGGATACCTGGTTCAGAAGGAGCTTTTAGCACCCTCTGACAGCTGCAAAGGCAGCTTTCTCCAGACAGAATTTGGGCAGCAGATTCCTAACACCCAGGGCAGTCCTGGCTCTCCTGAGTTAAAAGGCAGAAAATGTATTCACAGGGATTCCCAGCCACATTTCTTGAGATTCTTGACTCAGGCAGACAGCATCAGTTTAGTGTCTGAACTGACCTTCATCTGGTGTATAAACACTGCTGCACTTACCGCTGTCCTAACAAATCCTGTGCATTGGGAGTTTCAGCAGAGAAAGCACAGTTTACAGCCACATGAGGGCAGCAAATTTAAAATATTTAATAAAAGGGAAAAAACTAAACTAACATCTGCAGTTTTATTTCACAGTGTAATTTCTGCATTCTTACATACAAATTGTCATATTAGAGGTATTAGAATGCTTGATACTCTCTTCCTTATTTAAAACTATTTTTTCTTCTATTGCTGATTACTGAACGATGTGATTTATATGTGTGTGCCTTTTTCCCCTTCCATGGATTTTCATACATAGAACTCTCACTGCTAGCAGCAAAGGCACAGGGGGGTCCTAAGATAACAGCAGACCCTGTGAAATACACCTTTTAGTCCTTTCTTCCCTTTCACTTGTCCTTTTAGGAGCTAAATGCTGCACATTTGTACATCATGTTCCCACAGCTGCAGTTCTACCACAGACCTCATGTGTGGCAGCATTTCATCCATGTGGGAAGCTAGAAAAGTTATTATCGAGTCATATCACTGGAGGATGGCAACATCAGGGAACTAATGACAGCAGTGGAAAGATGATAGGTACTCAATGATTAACCAGTCAATGAAATCAACTCAAGAGAAAGATGGCAGGTCACAGAATCACAGAACAGAATCATTAAGGTTGGAAAGGTCATATAAGATCATTAAGTCCAACCACCAATAAAGCACCACCACCAAGTTTGCCACTAAACCATGCCACAATCATAGAATCACAGAACATTTAGGTTGGAAAAGACCTCTAAGATTGAGTCTAGTCAACCATCAGCTTGTCAACTAGACCATAGCACTAAGTGCCATGTCCACTCTTTTCTTTAACACTTCCAGGAACGGTGAGTCCACCATCTCCCTGGTTTAACAACCCTTTCTGTCAATGAATTCTTTCTGAAGTCCACCCTAAACCTCCCCTGGCACAGCTTGAGGCAACATCTTCTAATCCTGTCACTTGATGCCTGGGGGGAGATCCTGACCCCTATCAGGCTACAGCCTCCTTTCAGGGAGTTGCAGAGGGCAGTAAGGTCTCCCCTGATCTTCCCCTTCTCCAGGGAAACCCCCCCTGCTGCCTCAGCCATTCCTCAGGTCAGCTTCTGGAGGAGCCCACTCTGGCAGGACACTGGTTATGCACAGACCCACAAATGCCTCATCATTTACTTTGCAGTTGCACCACATATTAAGCTACACATAAACACAGACTGCAAAAATCCAAAAACCAAGCAAACAAAGAATTCAGTCCAGAAATTATTCCCCAGAAATAATTTATTTCCCAGGACTTTCAGTTAAAAAATCTGGATACTGAAACTGCCAGAGAAACGCACAAATTGTTAAGAAATCTTATAAACACACATTCAATGGAAAAAAAATTCCTCACTGCTAGAGAGTCATCCTCTTCCTAAAGTGTGATTTACAAACCAACACTGACAAGTGGCCCACAACAAGGGTTTTAAAGAGCTTTCATGACTCTGCAAGCCACAATCCATGGGCATCTCTACCAATGTCACCCACTACTGAATTAATGACAGTCTTCCTAAAGTAGTTTGTAGTTGTGGATTTTCTTAATGGCACAACGTTTAGGCTGAAATTGGCCATGCTCAATATGTGCTTTAGGAAGAATATGATTTGGAGGAAATCAGCCAAAGTAAAATATCTTTTCGGACAAGGAGTCAAACACATTTGGGTCTTGGATGATGACACTGGAAAAGAAATGAGGTTGAGGAGATGCAACAGAAAGGGTTAAGTGTCAGAAACCACTTCCTCATTTTCCTGGGTGAATTTCTGATGTCATTTGACAAAGTCTTGTGAACACATATTTGCCTCTGAAGACCCTAGAGTGGATGGAATGATCACACAGAGTACATCAGCTGCCCACAATATCATTTCAAATCCCCAAAGACCAGAATGTGTAAAGGTTGGTTAATAAACATTGGCAAAGCATTGAAACATGGTAACAATGGACATCACAAAAAGTAAGGAATTCTTTAACCATTCTTTCTGCATTTGCAAGGGTTAAATAATGTTCAGCAGATGAGGTCTTAGAACAATTACTGAATAAGAATACAAAAAACCCATACCATAATTATAACCATCATCACAACAGAAAAAAATAAGAAGCAAATGAAGGTACTTCTTCAGCTTTGAAATGCCTGACTTTGCAAGCTTACTGGTCTTCTTTTATTCTTTTTTAGTGTAATACTGGTGGCTAATGGTATAAATAATACTCCTAGCCTAATTAAATTAATAATAGACTAAGAAGTGGAATTCACTTATGCAAACACAGAGTCTGATGTTTTGCATGTATTCTTGTCTATTTGATGTCAGCTTTCCTGATGACATCAGAAAAAAATGTGTCTTGAGTAAACCTTGCAATTTCTACACAAACCATGACAAAAGCACTCATTGCAAAGCTGATCTGAGTGATATCTCACTCAGCTCCTGGCATCCAGATCCTGATAGTTTATTTTCAACTTAATAATGTCACAACTTTAGGTAAATTATTATATCTACCCTGACCACCTAGTGTCGCATATACTTGATGTTTGCATACATTAGCCATCAGCTACTGAGATGAAAGCTAATTTAAAAGATTCAAAGACTAATTCTTCAATTAAAAGAAATATCAAAATATCTCAAGTTCCTGCATCTAAATCTTGCTAAGTTTTTGTTTCGACATATCTATTAAAAAATTAAAGGTATTACTACTTAGGACAACAATAAGCAAAGTGACGTATTCTTTTTCTCCCAAACTACCCATCTATTTTTCATCTGGCCTGAATACAAACTAAGCAATACCATAATCTGATGTTCTTGCCTTCTGGACAAAATAGTGTCATCAGATATTGTCATCTGTTTAACAAATACTGATTCCTACACAAAGAATGGAATTCTCACAGCCTATTGAAAGTTCAGTAGCTTTTTCCCTAAAGTTTAGGACAAGTTAACTGGGAAAAGAGTCATCTTACACAGCTGAAATGCAATGCAAAAATGCCCACAGTGCAGTTTTCCAGCATATACAGTAGATGGCAGTGAGATATGAACTGAAAACTGGCTTGCACTTCCAACATTCCCAGAAATATTATTTTTTATTTGTAGAAGTACATATTCATGAAAGAAGTGAAAGACTAAAAATTCACAAACATATTCACAGAAGAAAGCAAGAGTAAACACTCTCAGGGCAGAGAAAGACTGGTAAACTCAAGGGGACAAGGAAACTCTATAAAACTCTGATAGGAGACCCCATGTTTAAGTGAATATGTGGATGCTAAAGTGCTGGGTCCCACTGTCCTCTCAGTCACAGTTGCATGGAAATAGGCGAGTCTCCACTGCAGCCAAAATGTTTGTCTAATGTAAATTTAGCTCAGAATAAAACAATATGACTATCAGTTGCATGCACGGTACCCACTAGTCATATCCTAATCAACACCATGTCAGATCAGATACTTTGCAAGCAGAGCCAAGCAAAATATTTACAATGAAAGGTTTGGGGTTGTTTATTTTCCTTCCTGTTACAGAGAAATATAAAGCAAATTTTAAAATAATAAGAAAATTATACACTGTTAAGAGTATGCATACACATGTAAATATATTCTAACTCTACAGGCAACAGTTATAGCTAAAAACTAATTTGTTTGACCTTCTCTAGGTTTGACTGGATATTAATCTGACTTTAAACTCCCTCTGCTCTTAATTTCAAAATGGATTCTTTATTTTTCTTCCTGTTTCCAAGTGAATTTAATTAATTTTATTTTTATCTCATCATATTGGGAATAAAAATTGAATTCTATTGCAACAACATTTATTTGTGGCACCCCCAAGGTTTAATTTCATACTGGAAATTGCATTTTATTCAGTTAAGGGTTTCTTACAGAGAGGAAGATTATACTGAGAAGCTAATGTTTTTTGAAGATTTTTTTTTTCTGTGGAATACTATTCAGTCATGAAGAGTTAGTCCTTTTTTAATTCCCTTCAAGGATTCAGGTCAAGAACTGAGGAATAAATTTGTCCCGGGATCTTCTTCTTTAATTTTCTTCCTTTTTTATAACTGAAACAGCTCAAAACTTATTTATATTATCCTTCATGCCTCTCTTTAAGTATTTCACAGTAAATCCTATAGATGTTCAGGAAGAAAAGAAGCTAAATTAAACACCTGATAACAAACTACAGTCCAGCAGGAAGGCTACTTTTGAATAATACCGGAAAGTGAATATGAATGCATTATTTCTAATATGATGTAGAACTATTGCCTCACTCTTCTCATGTAGTGCAGAGTGTGGCAGGTGAGCTGCTGCACCTGCTCTGCTCACTGACACCCACTGGGTTTGTGTGGTCAGGGTGTCTGGGATATCCACAGTGCCTGCCTGAGTTTGGCCAGGCAGTCTCTGTTTATCCCTAACTCCACTGCTGAACACAATGCACGCCTTTCCCTTCTCCACAGACACTGGAGATCAGACCAATGATCCAAACTGAGCTTTGAGGGCTTCCCTTTACCTGTCCATCCCATACACTATGACCACAGACTTCTCTGTAGTAATGCCAGGCCTGCATTACTAAATCCAACAGTGTTGGAGAACATTTCCAGACCCCACCTCAGCTCTGTTGTGCATTGATCTGGGGCAGCCCTGCCCTTCCCAGAGAGGCAGCACAGGCCAGGGCTGCTCCTGCAGGCATCTCCCTGGCTTGGGAGCTCTGACCTGAACAATGTGGAGTGCACCTCCATGCAGTGTGCCCCTCAATGCAGTGCCAGGTAACACTCAACAACTTTAGTGAACTACTACAGAGATAGTGGCTATCTTCCAGCTGTGGCCAGTCAGGACTCACAGGGTGTTCTGAGTTACATGGCTTCATCCCTACACGTGTTACAGTAGATTTCTTGCTGGCTTAATGAGAAACACTTTCCCTAGACTATGAGGCCCTAATAATTCATACCTGCATATCTTTTCAATGTCTGTAGATTAAATAATAAATACATAGGCAAATTAGGTAATATATGTCTCTTTTAGAATGCCTACACTTTACATTAACATAATTGAAAACATATTTTATTGCTTAAAATTTAAGATGTTGCAGTGATTACAAATGAGAATTGGGGTCAAGAGGACCTTTAATGAGATCTCTTATGTAAACATGAGAAATGAAACATTAGCTTCATATGCTCTTGAGGCTACTAACTTGTTGAAGAAATTTTTCCAATCTAAATCTAAAGACAAGAAGAGATGGAGGGTCCAATAATTTGGTAATTATTCCAGCAGTTAATCGTTCCACCACCAAAATTTCTGTCCAGTTCCTAACTTGAATTTTATTATGCAGGTATTATTTCTCATTATTCCTTTCTGTCCTAGATCAGACTGTAGATAAATATTTGTTCATTATCTGAGAAGATAAACATATGGCAGATTTTGTGCATCTTTCTTTAAAGTTTATTTTTTAGTCATTGTATAATTCTTTTCTACTTGTACATGCAGTTTCCAACTGAAGTTTTCTGTTTATCTGTTTAGTTTTCCAGTATCTTCTATAAAATATTCTGTCTGAATGTCAGAATTCTGAAACTGATTTATTTTGGTTCTTCCTTATTACGAAAGTTATACAGAAATGAATTGCATTTGAAATTTTTGTCTATATATTGTAGTGGACTCAAACAATTTCCTTTGATAAGCACTGGTCTTTGAATGCCATTCCTTATCTGGCAGGCATGTTTTCCTAGTTCTATAACTCTTTGATTCTCCAGAATAACTTTATATTTAACTACATGAAAAGCAATTGTGATTGCTTTACAAAGTAATCTACGTGTTTCTTTGGGTCTACTCTATAGTATATTATAGGGTCTACAATCTAGTATATTACAGGGTCTACTCTATAGTATAGCTTACCATTATCCTCAGATTATTTCCTTCTCTAAAAGATGTTTATATAACTGATTAAAACAATAAGTAATGCTTACAGATACAGCTAGAGGCCATCAACACTTTTTCCTAGACATCCAACCAGCAAATGCTCGAATTTTATTTTGTGGTAAAGATAAAGAAAATTCAATAGATCTATAAATGTCCTGAGTCTGAAAACATTCAAGTATGGTAGGTAGACCTGGACATGACTCCTGTGATGCTTCTGTTAGCTTCATTTCTATGGCTGCAAATATTAGTCCAAAAGGAAAACACTATGCAGAAGCTTTCCATATGCGAATGTACAGGCTTAGTCTCACAAAAAGAAATTCTACTTTTAAAGTAAGTATGTTTGGTTAAACTCTTCTGATGGCATGACAAAACCAAGGAGAACCAAAACAACCTGGGCTGGACTTAGCCATATGCCTGTAACACCCTTCAGATCAAAAGCTGCAATAAGCAAAATGTGATCCCTCAGGGCAGTGCCGCAGAGCCCAAGCCTGTTATTTATCTTCACTATTGAACTGTATGTCTAGGAAAAGCCATTAGAAATGTATCTTGAGTGTATTTTCAGAATGAAACCAGGATTACTGCAATTACAGGGAATGCCCCTTTTCTGAATCCAGCTGCAGCTGCTGGGGACAACTTTGTCCAAGCTCTTCCTCAGTATCCACCAACCCAGCAACTACTTCTCACATCTTTTCAGGCAGAAGAGGCCGTACTAAAATTGTCAGCCCACAGAAGCAAAGTGTCATGCCTGCATGAAGGCTCAGCTCCACCTGTGCTGCTGGAGGCTGGATGAAAAGCTGTGCATGTGTGTGTCCCTTCTCCAGACAGCTGTACACTCCCATGTCCCTTCCCTTGGCACAGCTGTGCATTCCCCTGTCCCTTCCCCTGGCTCAGCTGTGCACTCCTCTGTCCCTTCCCTGGCACAGCTGTGCACTCCCCTGTCCCTTCCCTTCGCATAGCTGTGCACTCCTGTGTCCTTTCCTCTGGCACAGCTGTGCACTCCCATGTCCCATCCCCTGACACAGCTGCAGAGACACCTACAGCAGGGCAGTGCTGGCCTCACATACAGCAACCACCCAGAATTGAACAAAGGCTTATCTGAACATTTTTTTCACTAAACTGAAATAAGCCCATGACAATAAATTCATTTACAGGAACTATTCACATGCTTAAATATGCTAAATAACAAGTATGTATTTCAACCTCAAGTGCATCAATGTTTAAACATGTACTCAAAGGCCTGTATTTTTTACATTCAGCACTGACCTGAAGAACACAACCCAAAAAAAGCCTTTTTTTCCCCTTCCAGAGGTCAGAGCCTGATTTGCTAGGGGAATCACTGAATGATCTGCAGCATCTCTGTTACAGCAGCACTGTGGATGCTCTCAGCACCACAGCAGGCTCTTTCCCCTCAGATCCCCCTCATATCCACAGCAGCTGGAGACACACTTGGCATCACATGATATAAGAAGCAATATAACATGGTGTCCAATAGTATATTTGGAGTGAACAAATACGTTCTCTTATTCTGAGATGTATCTCCAAGAAAGACAGCACTACAACCTCTAGCATCAGTTTCAACAACATGTCAAAATGAAATTGGAAAACTGAAGTTTTTCTTGCATAAAACATTTTCAAGTATATATTCACTGAAAGGTCAACAGAAAGATGAAGGCAAATGTGTGGATACTTTCCTAAGAAGAAAAGGAAAAAGAATACATGAAATAAACACTAAAGGCTACTTGCCATAAAAGGCTTTTCCTGACTGGAAGTTACAGTACAGATGTGCTTAAAAAACAGATGTACATCAAAGACTGTTGATTAGAAGCACAGAGAGAAGTAATTATCAGTTTCAGTTTTTTTAAAAAAGAAATTCTTTATTCTAATACCAATAAAACCCTAGTATGTACAGAATGATTCTATGGGTTTAATTAACCATATGAAAAATATAAATGTATGTGCTATTCCAGCTCCACATCATCAGATTCTTATGGCTACATTGGGTGAGCTAATGTATGTGAGATCTTGCCTTTATTATTTTGTGACAGTATTAGCTTAAAGACTGAAACTGTTCAAGATCTCCTTTATTTTTTAAAAAAAATTTTTGCTTAGAAATACCTGATGTTAATAATTCTTTGTGCACCAGAAGTACCTCCACCAGCAGATATTGAGGCTGGCAGTCAGAGACTAGAACACAGTACAGCAGCACAAAGCACAATCCTTGCTAAACCAGTGGCCAGCTGCAAGCACTACATCTTATGAATAAAATCAGTAACCTGTTGTGGTGGGTGGCATCCCTGGCCATGGCAGGAGAGTTTGGAACTAGACAGTCATTAAGGTCCCTCCCACTCCAAACCATTCTATGTTTATATGAAAATAAACAGAGCCAGAGCACAGGTTTGAACACTGTCCTGAAACACTTGAAGGTTCCCTGGCATGTTTCTTGTGCCAACTGTCTTCCAAGAATGTTACCTTCATGTTTGTCTGCTCTTTGGAAAAGATTAAGAGATGATGAAACATTCACCTGAACCCTCAACTTCACTATTTCAAATTTACAGCTGTTTTTCAAGCCGAACAATTTTTACAGATTAGATATGTGAGTGATAAACGCCTGGAATACACGTTCCTAAAAAACAGACATGCACGTTGTGGTTTAACCCAACAGGCAGCAAAACACTGCACAGCCAGTTGCTCACTCCTCTGCAATGGGATGGGGGAGGAGAATTGGAAAAGAGTAACATTCATGGCTTGTGATAAAGACAATTTCATAGGACAGAAAAGGAAGGGAAAATAACACCAACACCACCCATGATGATGATAGAATACAGAAAACAAGTGACACATAATGCAATTGCCCAGCCAGTCCCTGAGAAGTCGCCGCTAGCCCCCAAGCAATTCCTCCCGGTTTTCTTGTTCAGGATGATGCCACGTGGTCTGGAATATCCCTTTGTTCAGATAGGATCAGCTGTCCTGGCTGTGTCCCCTCCCAGCTTTCTGTGCCCCCTCCAACTCGTGCTGGCAGGGCAGCATGAGAAGCTGACGAGTCTTTGCCTTAGTATAAGCACTGTTCAGCAATAACCAGCACATAAGTGTGCTATCAACGCTATTCTCATCCTAAATCTGAGCACTGTACCAGCTGCTAGGAAGAAAATTAACACAAATGTATGACTGTGGCTACATACTTGGACTGGCTGATATTGTTTTAAGTGCTGGAAGGAACTATAAATTTGGACCCAGCTGAGCTAAGTTATTATCAGCTTCTCACATTGAGGTATGACTGATCTCTACCAAAAGCTAATTATTTCATCATGTTAGCAAATACTCATTTCTTGGCCAGCACATTCATCACAATCTATTCCATATGTTGATTTGAACTGTCCTGTAAGATTAATAGTGGATGACAACCGGATCATTTAGGGTGTGACATACTTATCAAATTAGTTACAAGCATCCTCTCAATTGTTTATTTTCTCTACTGAGACAATTAAACTACTATTACAGCCAGTTTCCTCCTCTCTAACTCAGACTGGAAAGCATTTTCTTCTCATTTACTGACTTCACAAAACTCCTTTCAAAATCCTGTCTGAATTTATTCTCCTTCCAGTTATGTGTAATATCTTCCAGTTTCCTTCTGTGTAGCCAAATAATTACTTATGCTCCAAGACTAACTAGTTATTCTTCTTTAAAATTCTTTCCACATATAGAGGCTTTGAACATGTGACTTCTGTTGCTGCTCATTTCTGTGTAAATAAACTTCAGGTAATAGCTCTTTCCTCAAACCTGATCTCAACAGGAAATGTAAAGCACTAATACACAGTTGAAAAAAAATGTTTGTACTACAGAATAAGCATTTCTCACTGTTTTGTCTGTCAATTACAGGCAATTTAAATCTGCACAATTATTTGGATTATTAGTTAGAAATTGCCAGTGTTAAAGCTTGTCTCTATCAGAACCATGGAAACATCCTAGGTAAGAGTAACAACACAGATTAACTCTCATATCTCCATGATGAACATTTACAACTTGCATTAATCATTATTCATATGTATTTAACTAAACTAAAAAATCCTGCCACCAGCAATACAAGCATGACATCTAGAAAAAATGGTTTAAAATGCACATTAGGATGTAATATCAACATCATACCAACATTTACAGTTATTCATATATTTATATTTTTATTGATACACAGTTAGCTTTTCAAAGGAAAATATCTTAGACATTTGAATATTTTTAGAATACTGAAAAAATTTGACTATTTTAAACTATGGGTATGCCCAACAGACAAAACACACAGAAACATTTAAGAGTGATTAGTAAGGTAAGAGCAACAAATCAATTATTCATTGTCAGGAAATGTGTCTATTTAGATTAAGTGATCATAATAGTATTTGTTTCCAACAAATACAATTCTCTGGTCTTTAAACGATACATTATTTTGAAATACCTCTGATTTTATAAATTAGATGACTGATTTGTTTTTGAATATCTGTATAAACATACAAGTGAAATTTTTGTGAATCAAGACTTTCCAAGCCAAGTCTCATCTGTGAGGGATATTTTATGATTGAGTATGAATTCCTGGAAAACATGGTTTATCACAGAAAAACTGGCAAAACTTTCACAGTATTTGCCCTAACAGGCGCCACTGTAATGGGCTGCAGATCTATGAATAGGCCAAGTACAGAAGCTAAAACTAACACTGAACAATACAGTATGTTACTAAGTGGGAAGATGGGGTTTTCTTTTTTAAAATAATAATAGATGGGATTGAGTTCATCCATAATTTACATAATGAACAACTTAACTAGCCTGATCTCATCATTTCTCAAAAACATTGTTTTGATAAATTATTCTCTTCTGAAATTTCATCTGGCAATGAAATTTTGGTCATCTTTGAAGAACTGATTTATTCTCTTCTTATGCGCAAGAATTACTACTTGGAAACATAATTGAGCTTCAAACAACAGACCAGATATAAGTTACCATCGCTAGCAGAATTTTGCTCATTCCATGCTGGCCATAAGTCTTGAACAATCACTGAAACTCAAATTTCACAAATTCTTTAAAGCCTATGTGCATAACATTACGGGCTGCAAGAGTCAGCTGGTGGCATCAGAATACAAAAACATGAAAGTGGCTGCTCTGGGTCAACCAAGGATCCACCAAAACCACCACTGCAGCAGTAGCCCACAACTAAGATGTCAGTAACAGTATAAAAGTAGGACAAAGACATGCACTCCCTTTCATAAGAAGCTTCCCTAACACACATGAGGCCTGGCATGTCCATGGCCATATATATGGAGGCATTCATTGCACAGGGGCTTGGAAACAGGTTTCTGCTGGAGAGCATTTGTCCTGGAGGAACCCTTGTGAGTGAAAGCCTCAGCCTGACCTTCTGCCACTCAGGAACTTCTTCGCCACTTCATGATGCTAATCCTGTCAATCTGGTTAGGACCATGCAACTGTGACATTCAGACTTATAACTTTTCAGCTGATAATAGATTAGGACAAACTTTTTTGCACAAAAGGGACAGCTGACTTTGCATGAAACTGAAAATGTATGAAATCTAGGCTTATTAAAAAAGCAGGAGACATGGATTGAACTGGCAAGTCTCACATGTACTGCCTGAGACATAAGAGATCTGAAACAATAAGGGAAAATGTGAACTGCTGTATGAGATTGCACTAAGAGATAGTAAAAGAGTGAAGGTACAGCTCACCATAACAGTGTTTTCATGCTAAAATCAGGATATTTATTATCTTATGCCCTCAACACCAGGTCCAGTCCTGACATGATAGGTCATGAATCTACTTTTGCAATGTCAACTTATAGCATCATGTAGCCACCAAGATGCTGCCGCTCTAAGACTTGTAGCTCCATATTGTCTCATACAAAAATGTGTGCATTACTCCACCTCTCATTTAAATGCCTTGTGAATCCAGCAAATAGTGCCTGCATTTCTGTTACCTGAAGTTTACTACTATAAAAAAATAACTGCATTTTTTGCATATGGCTTTCAAGTACCACAGTTAAGAAAGACTGGCCCAGGATGGCAGTTACAAAACATGAAAGCATGTGGAGACAATAATTTCCAATAAAATGAATAGTTAAAATTCCTGTTATAAGCTGACTACATCAGACAAGACACTGAAGTAAGACTTCTATCACCTTTGGGAAAGAAAACAGAAAATTATTTTCACTGTAATTAAATTGGGTCAGAAAAGAGAAAGGCATCTGTTAATACCCTGTTGTGAGGCAAGGTTATTCAGCCAACTATTGTGCTAATGCAAATGGTAACAGTTTGTTGCAGATGTGCACTGGAATATAATGCAGCCAAATCTTCTGGGCTTTTTGAAGATGCTGGTGTGTTTAACAGCCATTATAAAAGAGAATTTTAAGCACAGTGCCCCTTGCCTCAACCACCAACACTGCAAATGTTCAGTTGCAAATGTTATTTTGAGGAGATTAAGACATAGGCTGACTAAGAAATCAAAGTCCAAAAGGCTAAGGGATTTCAAGCCTCTGTATTGACATTTCAAGGCAGACAATCTATTTAGGTTCTAGTTACTAATTGATTTTAATTATTATTGTAGCAGAGAGACAAAGATAGAGTGACTATAAAAGAGGGGAATTAATTTTGGATAGTAAAAAAGAGACACAAATGGTGCTAATATCTCAATTGTAAGAATAGAGCATCCAGAGTATAGCAAGGAACTACAGCTACATCAAGTAAACTGCAGATATTTCATTATATATCTCACGTAAGTTCTCACTATTTTTTTCCTTAGTGCTCTGCAAGTTTCAGAAATTTTCTCTACAATCATCCTCAACGTTCCGGTGAGGTGTACAGCCTCCCACCAGTCATATAAATTGCCCTTCCCTGGTAAAGCAATGGACTAAAAATGTAAGGTGAACTAAAATGTCAGGTTCTCTAAATTACATAGCATGAAAGCATATGTTACATCATTTTTTTTAAATTAATAATGGAGAACCATGTAATTAATAAAAAAGCTATGAACTTTTTACCTTTGTAAATATGCTTGCTTTTTAAGACAGCTAGTGTAAAAATTTTGATTAATTTACCACGACTTCAAATTTGAAATCAAACTATAGATAGCAGAGAATGGTTGAAGATGGAAAGGACTTTGAGCTTAAAAAGAGAGGTCATCTGGTCTAACATCTCCTGCTCAAGCAGGACCTTGCAGAGCTATTTGTCCCAAACTATGTTCAAATGGCTTTGGAACATCTCCAAGGTGGAAGACTCCACAACTTCTTTGAGCAACCTGTGCCAGCACTTGGTTTCCCCACAGTGAAAAAAGTGTTTCCTGATATTCAGAAGGAACCTCCTGTGCTTCGGTTCATGCCCATTGCCTTGTTTCCACTCTCTCTTCAGGTATTTCAACACATTAGTAAGATCCCCCTGAGCCTTCTCTCTAGGCTGAGCAGCTTTGCCTCCCTCTCTCAGCTCTTCCTCACTGCAGAGACCCCCCAGTCCCTTCAACCATCTTCACCTAACCCTTCACTGAACTCTCTCCAGTATGTCCATGTCTCTCTTGTACTGGGGAGCCCAGAGGTGCACATACTACTCCAGCTGTGGCCTCACCACTGCTGAGTAGAGGGGAAGGATCTCTCTGATCCCACTGGCAACACTTCTCCTAAAATAGCAAAGGACTCCATCAACCTTCTAGGCTGTAAAGGTTGTAATGGCACACTGCTGGCTCAAATACATAAATATACTGAGATTTCTTATTTAAAGGTTAGATAAATGTACCCCATTCAATCACTTAGATTCCTCATTAAATACCAAGTGGTATTATCACCAAACATAAAAATCCTTGGGCGGGATAAAAATTATGACTCTAGATTAATTACATCAATAAATTTATTTTATACAGATTGAAAGAGCTTGCAAAATTGAAAGAGTGAATCATAGCATTAGTGAGTAAATAGAAGAGACATACAAAGTAAAACACCTGTTTATTGAAGAAAAATAGAGTACCAGCATAGGAAGCAGAAGGAACCTAGGGAAGTGGGGAGGAATATAGTTAAACAGGGAGAAAGGTGTCAAAAACTGAAGGAAGAAGAAAGCACATGGGTGCCCAGAAATACTTTTGGAAAGTGCTAGAAGCCTGGTAGTCACTAGAAATCAACAACACCATGACAGAATAAATGTTGATGTTGACATTTTGATGAATTTATGTTAAGTAATGCTTTTTTTTAATCATCCACCAAATAAAGCAATTAATAATTTAATAG
>VWYP01032721.1:658129-669151 GCA_013400435.1 Pycnonotus jocosus | reverse complement strand
TAGCCCATTTTGGTCAAGTGAGATTTAGCACCTTCTTATCCTTGAGCTTAATTCAGGGGGCTAGAGTTTCCATTACTCCTTCTCCTAGAGGCACATGTAATGACAGAAACATAATATTAGAAATATGGAAATATTAGAAATATTTAGAAATGGAAAAATGGAATATTTAAAATTAGCAAGCATTCTTATACAGCCAATGTTGCAAAATACTCAAAAAAAAAATTAAAACTCAAATCTTTCAAAATGTCAAGATTAACACCTGGCAAGAAATTTGAGGGAATACACAAAGGGAATACCTGCTTTCATTAAAAGCCACCTGAGGCCTAGGAAGATAGTTGTTTATAATACAAGATTTCTTATGAACAGTAGCAATTTGTAGCATAACATAGGACAGCGATTCAGACATGAGCAGTTCTAACTTGACTGTATTTTGAACATTGGGTGTTTTTTAGCAAGGGTACACATTGAGTTTAACACCTTCTATATGTACAATACAATAACAAAACAAAAAAAGAATAAAATTTTAAAAAAACGAAGAAGTCTTAGCTTATTATCCATCTATTAAAATGTGCTTCATGCTTCTTAGGACGGTGACTAAGCACAATATACTCAACAGTTGTACAATCTTTCCTGTCTGATATATTTAAATTACTTTCATCAAAAGAAAGTAGGTGTTGCTACAAATCAACCTCAAATTTATCAAAAAGGCAAAGATTACTCCCCCCATCCTTCACTTCTGTGGGTACAAAACCAAGCTGTCCCTGGCTGGTTTAATGACTCTGCACAGCAATGCACAGAGTATGAAAAGAAACAGCTTGACACCTGCAAACCTCATGCATGAAAGCCCCAAAAGTTTTCAAAGTGCAAGGGATTTTAGAGAGATGAGATGCTGCTTTTTTTTTTTTTTTTTTTTTTGTGAAAGAGAAGTTGCTTTATATGGAGATTTTTATTACCTAAGGACCCAATCTTGCTTCTGCATTATTGAAAATACATATTAGAATACAGAAAACAAGCAATGATTTATTATGGAGTCAAGGGGATTAGCAACATGGTTGTGTCACTTTCTTTTATGAATAAAAGAGATTAATAACAGCTTTGCAAAACCAAGTAAGGTAGAGCATAATATACTGAGGCAGACAATAAATAAAAGTTGGAAACTTTAGTAGACAAGAATATTCATTTATGTTTCTCCTTGAAATCAGCTGTATGTATCCTTCTTAAATATTTTATATATCTCTGAAGAAACTTCATTTAATGTAGAGCTGAATCTATTTGAAGCTGAATCTACATCTTGAATATACCCTTAAATTTAAATCTGCAGCATTAACAACAAATAAATATTTCCCTAAAGGTTAATAGTGTTCTTTCCATGGTTTTTTTTAATAGGTTATGAATATTACATGCACCTGGTCAAAAATCAGGAAAATGCTTGAGTGATAGTCAAAGTCTATTACTGAAAATATGAGCTAAACACAAATTAAGTTGGAAGCACATCTGAGAAAGGATGTTTTATGTTTTTGAACTCAGATGGTGCTTTTTATCTTTATTAAACATTGTAAAATCAGGAATTATGATTACAAGTAACATTCCACATATAGTTTGTGACAATATACCATTAAATATTGCACAGTGGTTTTCCTGCTGCTGTGAATTGTATGAGAGCTCTTTTAATGGGGTATAAAACACAAGAATCCAATATTTCTTCACATGCACCAATAGTTCCCATCATTTCATTCACATAAAATCTCCTTGTTGCTAGTGAAAAATGGCTGATGAGTAAAGTAGGATATATCCCAGTATGTGGTACCTTTAATAAAACATCTGCCATTTGAACAACTGGGAACGACTTCGGGAGTAATTTCAGAAATTCTGGAAAAGAAAGAATAAGTAAATTTTTTTAAAAAAAAATTATTTAAAGAATAAATAAAAAATTTGTGGACAAGTTTTTGTTTCAAATTAAACTTTCAGATTCTGTAATGTAATTATAATGCTACCCCATATCTTTGCAGTGTTGTTTTCCTCACAAAAAATTCCCACTCTTTTACAGTTATTATGCACACCCTTTTAAAGATAAATTTAGAAGGCATTGCCATTTTTACAAACATCTACAACAGATCTGTTTGGTGTGAAATAAATACCTGCATTGCTGCACTCAGCAATCAAGTAAGCAGTATTTAACTCCTTTATTTAATCTATTAAATAATAAGGTAGTACCTGCCTAGCTGTGTGTAGTGCCTTCAAGCCAAGGCTTCCTGACAATTTACACACTTTATAACATCATTTTGCAGAGGGCCTGTGAAATGAGGAAATAACAAATATTTATTCAGTTCCTGGAACAGAAGCACAGAAAGGATGTTTTCAAAAGTGGCATCTCTGTTCCCAGCTGTGGAAAAGCAAACATTTGGAGGCTGTTTAGCACCTGTGGCTGCCCTGGAAGTGGAGCTGAGTGCAGTCCCTACCCTGCCATACCCAGTCTTGGCTCCATCCCTTTGTAAAAGCTTAATGTATGGCTTTTCTGCTGCAACTAAGTCTTATAAGCAGCCAAGTACAGAAAAGAGGCAGCATATGCTCCACCTCCTTAATACAATATTAAAATCCTGTTGCTATTTTTCTTTTTAACGTGGATATACAATGTGTCTCTTCAATGATTTATGCTATTTAAACATGCTGATTTGCATACTCTTCCTGTTATTGTGTTCAGTAAGCTGAAAAGTGTGCTGACTGATGTGAAGTTTTATCTGACAACTCTCCTACGTTAAAGTGCTGTTTGGGAGTGATAACAAGACCACCAAATGGGAGCTGATACTCTGCTTCAGCCATTGTTCTGGAAGCCCTGCATGTCTCTCCTGTTTTTCTGATGTAAAATATTTCCTTTTGGAAGATACTTCAATGACGTCAAAGATTTGTTCCCTGCTAGGTTATACCTGCTCCTGCTTTCGAAGAAAATAATTGGCAGTGTTGAATAAAGAGCTCAGGAAAAGTACATACCATCTTATAGCTTATTGGTCTCATTGCCATTTCCAGTCTGTAGATAATTATCACAGAAAAACAAAAAGTCTGAATGAAAATACAGTCGTGGGCTTCACTGGAGTCTCTGAAAGAGCCCCACAAGTTCAGTCAAATGTCTTCCCCGGAATTAGTAGTTTCTTGCTGAAAAACTGCATTGTTCTTATGGGGGTTAATAATAATATTTGTTTTATGGTATGATTTCATCACCAAGCAAACTGCTTCTACACTGCACATATCCATCATCTCACCTGATCCTGCTGTGTATTTTAAACACCTTTACTGAATCTTTTTTACTTGCAAACCAGTGTCTCACGATCAATGGGACTCCATCACATACCTGTTTTACAAAAACACATTTATTTAATAGGGTGCTGAAGTAATTTTTTGGCTGTGTATAGGAATTCATATTAGAGTTTATAAACACTTTCTTCTTTTTTCTGGTCTGTTAAACTGTGATTCCTTTCATCTTCAATTTTCTCCTGCTTTTTGGAAATTTTATATTAGTTTTGATCCATGTGTATGTCTATATTCTCTCTTTTAATAATCCTACTCCTTTTTATCTTTATCAGCTTATTTCTGCTTGCTTTTTCTCCTTGTCATGGTTATTCATTTCTCTCCTCTATATTTGCACTCATCCCCTTTCCTTCCTTTCAAGCTAACAAATGTAGACTGTATTTACAGACTGGATTTTTTAAAGAATAACATATCAAAGTCAGACTACAAATATTACTTATGCCTGATGTCAGTTATTCACTGCTTGTCACTTCCAATGCACACATCACCAAAGAGCCTCCACTGACACTCTGGCCCAAAGTATAAAACCTCTACCACTACATTTCAAAAAATAACAAATCTTTTCATGTCTGAGCTGTCAAAGGAAGCTCTTGGAACAGCCAGCATAGAAAGGGACACAGTCACTACACACACACACAATATAAGTATGATCAAATACCTACTAGCAGCAAGAGCTGATAACTCTGGGGGGTGGCAAGTCCTTTCTGTGCAGCTCCAATGCAGCAACATGCATTGATTATTTTTCCTTCTTTATTCCTAATCTGCCCTAGCCAGGGTATTTGATGCATTCTTCAAAGCAGGGCCTGGGAGCAGCAGTGTCTGGGATGCAGCTGCAGCTCCACTGGAGGAATGCTGCGGGTGAGTGCCAGGGTGGCATTGCACATTTGGGGTTAGACAACGTATAAGGCCAGGTTGAGCTGCCTGCTGGGCTGCTTGCTGAAGCCAAGTGAGAAAGAACAAGCAAGGCTTGGATAGTGGGGTACTTTCATGTTCTGCAGAACTGCTTTAAACAATCCCTCCCTGACACTACACCACAGAGGGACGTTGATGCCACTCAGCCTGTGCCCTGGTAGGATCCCAGACCAGCTGGGGTGCAGAAGTAGGGAGAGAACATTGCTGTCAGCTCTCATGCAACTTAAAACTATGAGTCTTCTGGACCCCTCCTGATGAAGGCTGGGGAAAAAAATGGGAAAGAGCTGGTTCAGGGAAGCAATTCTTGCAGCTGAAGTTCTTAAGAGAAAGGTATCTGTTCCTTTGAGCAGAGAGCTTTACAGAAGAGGAGAAAAAACATGCACACAACTGTAAAGGCATACAAGGTTTTGTGTGCCAATCTTATATTTCAGACTTTGACTAAGATTTTTGCTTGTCACATTAGTGTGTTACTGTAACTGCAAAGTACTTCAGTACAAGCAGACTGCCCTCATACTTAGCAAATTGTAGAGATACAATAGATACCATGAAATAAACATTATGATTAATTTATCTTTTATTTTGATATATCATAATTGTTTAAACAAGTTATTAATTTCTGCATATAACTCAGTTCATGCTCATCTTTTAATATTCCTTCTTTTTCTCCTTAACTGTTCTCAAGATCACTATAAATCTAACCCTCTTTTCTGAGGAAAACAAGAAGTAACTACATCTTTAAAAAAGGCTAAATCAAGCTTCCTTTCAAACACCACTTTCTGGATCAATGATTTACTAATCCAAACCATGTTTAGTTCTTGAGAGCTTGGTATGTTGTTTCATCACTTTCCTCCTGCTATTCTGAGCTAGTTCTGTACCACACACAACACTTAAATATTGAAGAGATCCTGAAATCAGACCTCACTGCTTTTGGATCTATTCACACTCAAACATCCACACTGCAATTCATCTGGCTTGGATGATATTCCCTCACACTCAGCAATTTTGACCCCTCTCAGATTTTCTAGGTCCTGGGATTTAAGGGAGAAAGCTATGCAACAGGCAATGATTCCTGGAGTCACTCTCTGCTAGTGTTTGCTGTGCGCTATAGGATCTGCTAGATCTTTCTCATCTCCCTTTCTTATCCAGACTTCCCTGATAGCATCACTTCCCATGCTGGCTTGATGAGCTGAAGAGAAGAAATGCCTGCCCCGGTGTTGAAGAGCTGTGCAACAGCCAGAGTGCTGCAGGCTGATGTGAGCACAGGAGTAGGGTGGGGGCTTTTTCCATGGATGAATTATGATCCGCAGTTTAGAGTCATCACATTTTCTATCTGTTACTGATTCTCCTGTTAGTGCCGTTCCCTAATGTGGTCATGAGTGTGTTCCTACATTCCTCTGGTACAATACTGAGAAATGTGATGCTCTGTGGTTTTAGTTCCTGTAATGAGAACAAGGCAGATCTCCTCACACACACAATTTGTAATTATACAAGACTATATCGTATTACTGGCAACTAATTATAATTCTCCATTGGAATGACATTACTTTATTACACATCATTAATATAAAATGTCAAAACCAGCATGATAGTTGCTTTCATACAAAAAATGAGCCTACTTATGTAAGTGAAAGCAACAAAATTACAGCAGTTTTAGTATCAGTATTTTAATATATATTTTAGTTAATGTGGTATGGTCAGAGGTTTTTCCATATAAAAATCACAAAAAGGGAATTTTCCCTTTAAAAAATGTCAGTGACTATCAATTTTGTCCTCTGCATTTATTATGCAGATTAAATAAGATTCAAAAAACATTAAAGGTCAAAGGTGAGGGGGTTGAACTTATAGCATAAGTTCATATTTTGCCATATATCCTTAGAGCACAGGGTACACGTTACAGCTAATTTACTCTACCACTGAAGAAGTGATATTATTATCATATTGCATACAATTAAACTGAGACGAGGAATTTACTTCCATCTGGCCAGACAGTAAGTAAAATTCTAGTGCTGGGATGAGGGCACAGGGCTCTTTGGAACAGGCTGAATGTCAGGATATCACATATATTTCTCATTTACATGCTAGGTTTGAATGTTTCTAAACTAGATAATAAGTAGGTTTTTCATCAAGGATCTGTAGGAGACATTGGTGAAATCAAGCCACAGTTGGCAAGGTACCTCCCTGTTCCTTGACAATATTAGGATGTTGGTAACATATAAAACTGATGTGAGGGTAGAATTCCCTTGGCAGCACACGAAATATGCCGCAAGTCACATAACCGATGAGTATAATTTGCAAATGTGTATGGAGAATCAGTCTTGACAGTTTTGTTTACAAAGGCAGGCAGCTATTTGCTGATAAGAGATATGACATGCTATTCATCTTGCTGCTACTAAGCCAAAGGGATTGCAACTATGATAACAAACTGTTAGATTTGATTGTTGGAATGCTTATGCAATGTTAGTAATAAAGGGTGTTTAAAAGCACATCTCATTTGTTCTTGGGCAATCATATGGTATTTCTTATAATAATTTTCCTGGGACTCTTAAAAGGACAAGCTAATTAAAGAAAAGATATCTGTCTGGCTCAGCTTTAATGGGTCTGTGTTCTCTAAGTAGGTGGATGTAGAAAACAGGAGCAGACGTGTCTTTATTTCTCTGCTTGCATGGGTTGAGGCAGGATGTCAAGTGACACAGTCATGGCCTCACAACTTTCAGTTCCTTCATCTTGGCTGGTGTTACCTCCACACGCCTTCCAAAACTGGAAAATAAACAGTCCTAAAGATAGGACAAGGGTAATGGCTTTAAACTGAGAGAGGGTAGGTTTAGATTAGATAAGGAAGAAATTCTTCACTATGAGGGTGGTGAAACACTGGAACAGGTTCCTGTCCCTGAAAATTTTCAAGGCCAGGTTGGGCTGGGCTCTGAGCAACCTTGTCTACTGGAAGGTGTCCCTGCTTACAGCAGCAGGGCTGGAAGTGGGTGACTTTAGGGGTCTCTTCCAACATAAACCATTATATGATTCCAAGTAGTGTTCGGACCTTCAAAAAGCTGAGGAGGAGATTTCTGGCTTGTTTCTCTCTCTTACTGAGCACCAGAAGAATAGGTCAGCATGACTAACACCTCTCCTTTGTCATCAGCCCCCTGCTTCAAACAATACTGAGAAAACACTTTTCCCAGCACTCCTCAATACCTGCACCATTTACAGCCTGAGTAACACGTTGCTCACACATTTTCTTACAAAGCTTATGATCAAAGTAAAAACCCCTAAAACTTATATAATCCTCTCCAGAGCAAACACAGGACTAGAGAACTCAGCCATGTTTCTGTGAAATATTGCTCACCGAGCTTTGTTGAATGTGTACATGCAGCTCAGTAATGTGCAGACATGGGCTGATCCAGCTGTGATGGCTAAAGTAGTGTTTTGTCTGGCCATCTCACTCCCACCTCAGCAGGCACAGCTGGGCTGGACAGTCTGAGCAGACAGACCAGGTTGACCATCAGAAATCATGCACATGCCTCACTAATGGATTTAACCAAGGTCAAGTACACTAAAATGCTTGGTGAGGGGGTAGCTGCTGCAGGTTACATCTTGGTCAGCTGAGCTTGTGGCTGGCCCCAGCTCACACCTCCTGGTCAGCAAACTGGAGAGAATAATTACAATGATAAATATTATACACCCTTTACAGGGGTAGGGGCAGCTAGGAAGGCTGCACCACTCAGTTCTTGAGTTGCTGTGGCTTATTCAGCCTGAGTGCCACAGTAATTCAGGCAGCAGTCTGCATTTTTTAATGTATTTGAGCATTACACATAAATCTACACAAGGAAGACATATCGAAACACCAAACTTTCCACAGCAGGGATTTTAGAGCTAACAAGTGGAAAATGAGTGGCTTTGTTCTCAGTCATTCTTACAGCTACAGGTGACTTTGTGAACAGCATATACTGTGCCAAACTACAACTGAAATTCTCTTTGAATGCAAGCAGGCCTTAGGTTTAGCAGCAGCTGTGAGATAGAGACTTACTATTAATGGCAGATTCAAGTAGCGTGAACAATAACGAGGCTCTGTTTAAGGTGGACACAGCTTGTCTGCATTAGAACTGGACCTTGAGAACCTGCGTTAATTAACACAATTTTAAGTGGTGTCAGCTGTTTGTCAGTAAATCTATTGATTAGAGCAACAAATGCTTCATTCTTGGTCTTATAAGAATATGGATTTAGGAAGAGAGTTATGATCAATAGGTAGGGGTTTAATTTTTTTATCTCAAAACCTTTTGAAAGATGTGAAATATTTTAATGGATTGAGAGGATTAATGCATTTTTTAATAACCTGTTATTTGGAAAGCACAAAGAAAAAATCAGTCTGGTATGTGATAACTTTACATTCATTTCCAGGGGTTTTTAGTTCCAGACAGCACAATTTCTTATGCACAATTTTTACTCCTATTTAGCAGCCTTATTAAGCAAGTTTAATCAGGTACATGCATGTTTATAAAATTTGTCTTAGATATGATTTATAAATCAGGGTTATGATGTTTTAAAATGCAAAGGTTTGTGTACGAGGATAATCATTTAATGTACCCTTAAATGTCATCTTAGGGCCAGGGTGCTGGTTTCATTGAAGGGATCTGGCATGTGATAAAGTCCATGGGTGTTCATGACGAGCTCAAGGCTGCAGTTTGTCTTGTATTGGGAGGACATCTCACCACTGCTTCAATGAGTTGGTCACCTGTCTAAGGCTTCTGTCACTAGTCTTGACAGTCAGAACAAAGATATTTTAGTAGCTACACTAAAATGGGAGGCATTAATTGTATTATTCCATACTTCTTCCCAGAGGCAGCAGCTGCACAGTGTGGCATAATTTAATAAAGCTATCCTTCATCTGATGCCTGGGTGTGAAAACCTTACCAGGTAGTAGCCTAAGAAACAACTCCATAGTTCTTGCTTTGCCAGAAAGGGCACAACAGAGCTGCTACGCACACACCTAGGCTTTAGCAAACATCTGTGTATTGATCTGAAGTTCAAATATTGATAAGCCTCAGTTTTGTCTAGGAATTGGGAAGTTTTCTGGCCAGAACAGGTCATCTAATTTCACATGACTGTTGCATTTACTTACTCCTCCCCTTCCTACGTACATCCAGACCAAAGAATGAAGGGTACAATGCACATCCTGTAAAAGTTGGCCACAAGAGGTGGGATGCCTGTGGACTGAACATGTGACAAATGACTATGCCATTGTGTGGCAGAGGCCATTCAGTACACACTGCAGGGCTGATGGTTGGCTTCTGGCCATAGTGCATAATGCAGCAAGCAGATCTCAACAGCACCTAGGATCTGTCTTGCACCTCTAGCACACTGGCTTTATTTAAGGCTGACTGGTGTCTTAGGCAGGCTTCTTCATGCTTACTACACTGTTTTGCATTTTCAGACTTTTTACCCCCAAGCACATAATTTTTTAATTTTAAGATAAAACAAAAAAATTATTCCCCCTACAACACAGCTACAGGAGTAAAAGTTCAAATTCACATACTTTTCATTCCCTTTTTCTGATGCAGCTATGCTAACACGTGCAAGAAGCAGAAGATCCGTGTGGGTAATGTGGAAGAGTTCACATACCACAGGTTCCTCTCCTTCCTCACATATCTCATGGACCATGCAGAAAAATTCTAGCTAATAGCTAGGGGAAGTGATAAATTATCTGCTTCTTTGGAGCACAAAAATGCAACATGGTCTAGTATTAAACCTGAGGAGCGGGCTTAGCATCTAAAGCCCTGTGCTACTGTGCCCCTCTCAGTCTGGGAAGCAGAAGCCCGCATAGTGAGAGCTCCCACGTGGAATCTTTTAACTGCTGGGGCTTAACGAACATAATGTGAAAAGACCTTTTAAAGGAGGCTGCTTAGCGTTTACTCCTGGTTTTAACAACCCTAGGGTAGTCTTTTGTTGCTGCCTTCTTAAAAGTCCACTTGTGGATATACAGTGACTGCTCTTTCCACATTTATGCAAACGACTAAAGTCTAACTATCCTTCAGAGAAGGCCTTATACAAGGGCATTTCTGTCACTTTCTTCCCAGTTAGATGTGAACAAGGGGAAATTCTCCGCCTTCTACTGTTTTAACTAGCATGACGGGACTGCACGTGTTGACCCCAGGTACCTGAATTGAATGACTAAATCGGTTAGCCTGGAGGAGATTTACAGGATGAGCACTAAGGCACTGTGAAAAAGATGGTGGGAAAAAAAAAAAAGAAAAAAAGGCAGCTTCGAGAAAGGTACCCTAATTGGACATGTAGATCAATAAGCAAAAATTAAAAAAAAAATGTAGATCAATAAGCAAAGCTACGTTTGAAAGATCTGTGACCTACCACAGACAATGGGGTGAAGGTGAATCTGAAATTCGTTTTTCAATGTTTCTTGGTTGCTGCCAAGCACGGAAAACTAAGATACCAATCTTCGCGATGCCATCTACCCTGAGCAATAAAAAACCCACCCTTAATTTAGCAGGAGTCACCAGTCAGCTCCTGAGGCATAAACAGGCAGCTGAAGCACCGCGCGTAGGCTGACTTTAGCGCTGGATGCCGAGCAGCGTTTGGCACAGGTGGAGGAGTTTTCATCACAGACCCAAATTAACTCGGGTGAAGTTGCTCCTCGCCTGCCAGCGCCGGAGGAGCAATCTCCGTGCGGGAGAAGCGCCCAGCGTGCCGCCCGTCGCCCTCCCCTCCCGGCGCCGCTCGGCCGAACAAAGGCGGCAGCGGCGGGTCCGCTTTGTGCGGCGCGGCCGGGGGAAGGGGCGAGCCCAGCGCCCGCCCGGAGCC
>VWYP01032721.1:567502-657782 GCA_013400435.1 Pycnonotus jocosus | reverse complement strand
GGCCCAGCCGGCTTCGCTCCCCACCTCTGGGGCGGCGGCTCCGACCCCCAGCCCACGAGCGGGTTCGCGGCGGAGCGGGTTTGGCTCCTCTGAAATGCCTCGCTAAATGGCAGGGGAAAACATATGGCCCAGGAGAAAGCCGCTGGAAGCGATAGCTGTTGGGCTCCGCCGAGTTATTTCCCCGAGTCGGTGCGAAGTGAGAACTTCCTCCCGGGATGCCCTTTCGGGGGGATGCGGGGCTGAGCACATGGCTGCCTCCCCTGGGTCTGTCCCGCGTCTGTCACAGCACCGCCTGCCAAGGGGCCTGCCGGCGCCTGCTCTCCTTTCGGAGTGCTAATCTGACCTCAAGAAAACTTTAGCTGGGCGAGGGAAGGGGGCTGCTCCAAAAGGTAATTTACTTAAACGCGTTGGGGTTTTTTTCCTGCTCGTCCTCCTTCCCTCGCTCAGGCCAGGCATCTGTGAAAAGGAGGGAAAGCTAGGGGATTATTTGTGTCTAAGGGTCCAGTATATATGGCAGCTGATGGTGCAGAGAAGGTTGAAATTTGCAAAGACCTGGTACTGGCAAATTAACATCTCCAGTGAATCGTAGTGTTAGCTTTTTAAGCTTGAATTTCATGGTCCTTTGCATGTTGATTCTTCCTGTTTAAAGGCTGTAGATACTCAGATATTTAAGGTTGAAGCATCTTCTTTGTGCTTGCAATGACAATGCTGTTGCATTTTGTAAACATTAGGAAAACTTTTATTTTTAATGTAGACCTTTTTATCACTCAGCTGTATTGAACTATACTAAATACTTGTACTGTTTGTATATCTGGTGCTGATTTGTTGGGTAGCTTTGCAAAGGTCACTTCAGTTCATACAATACAGGCATTTTTTCTGTAAAATGCCTGTATTGATTTAATGTGGTACAGGGTCAGACTTGGCATTCATAAATTGTTTTGTGTTTGTACTTGTGTGCCGTGAGAGCCATGCTTTATAAAGCAACTATTCCTTAGTTGTGCCTTAAAGCCTACTGGCAGATCTCGATGTGTGGTGTACAGGAGGTACGCAGCTTTATGGGCATCTAATGTTAAGTGTCCTACTTATTAAAAGTGTTGAGAGCTCTAAAAGGGTCAGTGTAATCCATATCACACGTGTGCTCAACTGACCTAGAATTAACAGGATAAAACACTTTTAAGCACTTTTGGAGTGAAAGGTAGGATGCTATTTCCTCGTGCATGGCTAATAATGACTTGCTTTTTCAAGGTGCCCAGTGCCATGCTTCCCAAATCTGGAGGGTGGCAGAACACCCACCCCGCTGCTGGAAAAGGCTTGGCTTAAACTGGTGAGACTGGTCAGGAAAGCGGAAGGCACCAGGAGCCTGGAGGTGCTCCATGGGGAGATGAACATGATGGTGTTGGTGGCCAAGGGAGGTGGGTGCAGAGACCACCATTGATCCTTCCTGGACCGTGGGCAGCCCTGGCCTTGGTGTGGGGCTGTTGGAGCTGGCAGAGCTGTGCAGCCTCTCAGGGCCCCCATTTCCTGTGGGTTAGTAACTTAGCATGTCAGTTGATATTTCATGCTGCGGTGCTGAGTTTCCCCTCTGGGTTTCAGGAGGCAGCAGGCAGGTGCCTGAGCTCTGCCATGTAGGTGCAGGCATACCAGGAATGTGGTGGTGAGTGTGATTTACTGCCTCGATGGGACTGATAGCCTGTGCCAACAAGTTCACTGTGCTGCACAGAAGGCCTGGGCTGCCTTCGTGCCAATGCATCCGTGTTAAGCAAATTGTGTCAGAAGCTAAAGTTAAGAGGGAAACCAAGTTTTCCAGATTCACCTGGAGATCATTCACTGTCACTTTGCCAGAGATGCTCTTCCTATGTTGTATTGTAGCAATTGGCCACTTGCACCCCCCTTTCCTGCCCCTCTTAGGCTTGTGGTGACCATGCTGAAGATCCAGTTGTTGCTGCAGTTAATACAGGTGCAGTCTTCCACTGGGTGGGAGATGGTTTTCTGTTAAAGGTTCATGTTTCTGTTTCAAAATCTGGAAGTCTGAGGTTGATTTACTGAGGCGAAACTCAGTCAAATTATAAGACACAACTTTGCAAATGTGTTTTGATTGCTCGGAGCTACAGAGCTCATTTTGGATAGTGTGCTAGTGTGTAAAGGGAAGGTGTTTCTCAAATTTGCTTTTGTAAGTATATTTCCCAGTGCTGACTAGTTAAGTTAGAAGTCAGTACACTGAATTATCATAGGGTAGATTTTGGCCATTAATTGTAGTGAAATGCAGAGTAAATGAAGGCTTATGTTTGCAGCCTGCCCAGAACTTGAGGGTGTATCTTTAAATTTTGGAACATCTCTGGTCTCTCACTGGCTGACAGTATGCCTTGTTTTCTGCTGCTAGATTACGGCTCCCTTCCATAAGGCCTTAAGCATGTGTGTTGATCAGCCACAAGTTAATAATTTTGAATTAAACTGAAGGGTAAGCCTATGTCAACTATAAAGTATTTTTCTTTCAAGGAAGCTTTATTTTAGTAGGGCAAGTTCTGAGAAGTTAGAAGAACTAGTTTGTGTTGTCCATGGAGCTAAAGGCGTGTAGGAGTTGGAGGTTTAAATTAAAAAAAAAAAAAAAAGCTTGGACTGTCTTAAGTGAAAGGTACAATAGCTGCTTGGAAACTGCATTTTAAGGAGGGGGAAAAGCTTGCCAAGTGGGCCTGTGGACCTTGCTGTGAGAATAAGATACTGCAAATTACCAAAAAATCTAAAAGGAATGAAGTAAAGGAGGGGATTGATTGTTGGAGAGCAGAAACTGCAGGGATAGTATGTGAACTGCCAAAAGCTAGAGGATGAAGAAATTTAAGATGGAGGGAAAAATAAAAAGAGCAGGAGAAGAGAATTTGGCTATGATGTTGTGAGGACCAAGCTCTATGAAAAATGCTTGATGCCTCTAAAATTAGCAGTTCTTGTTTTAGTTGTTTAGTTTTAGATATCCATGAGGATTTGAAAGATAGGGTGCCAAATGGAAATGACCAAAATAAATGTCTTATGTTTGCTCCCAGTCAAACTAAGTCTAAGGGTCTCTGCTTTTGGCCTCTGAAAGAGCTGGTGCAGAGCCCTGGAGCCAGGTTAAGAAACAGAATTGGGTGTTATCTGTTAGGCTGAAGGTAGCAATGGTGATAGCAAGATAGCAAAAGATGTATAGTTCCTTTTATTTTAAAAGGAGAAGAAAATAATATCTTCACACCTTTTACTCTGTGTACTTTGTTACTTCTTCCATTCCACGTTTATTCTAATATTCAAATTTATTCTTGAATTCTATTGTGACCAAAGCTAAGTGGAAAACAGGATAAAATGCATCTTGTATTTGCCACAATTAGGTCATGGGAGACTAAAGTCATATTATTATTGGTTAAATACTGAATATCCTAGACAATAGGAGAAGGCATCAGTTCCACGTATATACACCAAAAATAACTAAATTGGAAGTGTGAGGCTTAGCTAAGGGTGTCTTCTGAAGGAGAAATTGTGAGTTTGCCTGCCTGAATAAAGGAATTATTCATGCCCTGCATCAATATTAGTGGGGAGCTGGTCTCTTTACTTCACCACACTGAAGTGAACTATACAAGAAGGATGATTGCTGATGAAGCAAAGTTGGGAAACGTAGTCAGCACCGAGGTGGGTTGGATTATTGCACAGGAAGAATTGAATGTCTGTGATGACTGAAACAATAGGAATGACAGGAAGTTAAATAGCTCTAAAAGCAAAGTTATCTACTGAGTGATTGTTAACAACATATCTGCTATCAGCTGGCAAGTCATCCCTTAAAACAGGTTTGAAGGAAAAGGCCTGACTTGCCATAGTCAAACGGGGATAAATCTTATTTGATACTGACCATGAAATGGGAGCAATGGTGATGCTCAGGAAGAGCTCATCAGTGAACATAGACAAATTATTAGGCAATGCATTAGAGTGACTTTGTGTCAAATACTGTACATAGTTCTGGGCACTTATGTACAGAAAATATTAAATCCTTGTGGAACATGTAGATGGACATCCAAGCTACAAAGATCATGTAGTGTGAACAGTCTGGAGTTGGATGAGAGACCAAAACTAAAACTACTCTGGCGTTTGTGTCTTAGTGATGGCAGAGATGGGAGATAGCAGCTGCTTAGAAATTCCCTGGGGCAAATTCTTGGAGGAGAGGAAGGGTCATAAACTGAAGATTCATCTGTGATTTTGGGTTAAAAACTTGATGTACAGAAGGGTAATTTGATGAGTGAATACAAGAGTAATGTATATGGGGAATTCAAAAGGAGTAATGTATATGGGGAATTCAAAAGAAGTTTCCTTACTGCTGGATTTTGGATGCCTTCCTAGCTGTATGTATCCTGAGTCTCAGCTAAGAATCAAAGTTTGCATGTGACTGTTCAGGAATCGAGCAGTTCAGGTAACTGAAGCTGCCACATTTTATGCTTTAGTATTCACAGTTAATCAACAGAAATAGAAGTCACTTCAGTAAAGGAGGTGATGAGCAGAAGCACTTATTTTTGGGGAGTGTGAGTTGTCTAGTCACATGATGGTGGATGGAATTTATAGCAAGTAAAAACACTTATCTATGGCATTAGTAGCTGTTTTGTTCTCTTTTTAGTGCATAATGGAGTGGAATGAAGCTGAACTCATAAAATATTAAAGATAACCACAAATTAATATGTGTGGGGCAGAAAATGCGTAAATGGACATGCAAGCTGGAGGTCGGGTTGGCTGACTTGCACCCATAAATAAATAAAAGGGTTATGTTCTCCTGTCGAGTGAGTGCCCATCTTTATCCTCTGCCTGATTTCATGCTCTCTGGTCTAAGGAGTGTTTCATGGCACTGGCTGCATCCTCTTTTTGGTGCTGTGCTCCTGGGAGGAGGAGGCTGCCTGGCGAGGGCCTTGGGCAGAGCCTTGTGCAGTAGATGAAGTGCAGAGCTGTTGCAGACCCACAGTGGGGACTCCCAGCTGGGGAGATGTGTGCCTGTCTGTGGCTTCATTTTGCAGTACCTGGCCCAGGTGTTGGTGCTGAGCTATGCAAAGGCCAGTGCAACCTTACCGCTGGGAAGAAATTGAGGTATGAGGTGTGCCAGTTGAGACACTCTTTCTCTAGTGACAATGTTGAAGATTTGACTGGTACACAGTGAGGAGATGTGCCCCATTGAAAAGTCTAAAGCTGGCACGTGTGGTTTGAAGCTACATGTTGACTTTGTTTGATATTTGCTATAGCATCAGTCTCTGTCTGTTCATAAGCTGTCCTGTGGCTGGTCTGTGTATGCCCTCTGGAACTTCTGGAAGTTTTGAGATGACTTCAAAAAGAAAAATTAAAATGTCACCTGTGTGAATGTATTCTGAGAAAAGCCATTGAAAAAATAAGGTGCTTTGCATGTGTTTGTGCATCAAAGCAAGGTCAATATCTTGATATTGCTTTATGCCTATTTGTTTTGAATTTATAAGGCAGGTGTCTTACTTCCTTAGAAATAATCCAGTTGCAAACTCTCTTCCAGTGTAGTTTATTAAAAATCTGAACTATTGAATTTTAGGTTTTTGCTCTAAATGCCTATGCATTTTTTGCTTTAAAGAGGAGCTATGTAATGAACTCAATATGTCAGTATGCCCCGTAGGAAGTAATTGTGAAAAGATTGTCTTGAGCCATCAGAAGAATAATTAAACAATCCCAGGGAAAATAGAATTTATTGTCCTGGTAGCTTTTAGCACGCATTATTAGGCTGTTTGCTTACTTTTTCATTTACTGCTATTGCCCTGTTATACAACTGTTGGGTGTATAGTTTAAAAAGATGAGACTAAGACTGTGCTGGGCATTATAACATCTTTTACTTGACAGTCTTCAAGTCTCAAATATTAATGGATGAGGTGGAAAAATTATTTCATGTTTATAAGGAAGAGAGTCAGCCTAAATTCAAACAGTCTTTAGCAAATCAAAGAGCAGAGCACTTGTCTCCTGATGCTTTTCTGTGTTCTTTAAAAACAAAAATCACTTAAACAACTTCCTGTTACAATTTGAGGTCTTGGAAAAGTCTGCATTAAGAAATGGGAGGAAATGTTTTAAGATTTTATTGGACAGGGAAGATAATAGTAGAGTTGAGTATTGCCTGAGTTGTCTTCTTCATCCAGTGCCTCTCCACAGTATTAGACAAGTCTGTTTTAAGTAACTACCCAAAATCATGAGTGGACCCAGACCTTCGGATTTGTGATGACCTTTGTGTGTTGTCTCTTTCTATTTGACAAGTTAATCTCTGCCTGCTGCTACTTGGGAGGTCAGGCAACCACAAGGAAACTGTTACTTATGTATGCATGTGCATCTATAGATACATGCAGTTTAATGAGGATGGGAGAGAATCATTTAAGTAATGCTTGGGTGGAACAATTTTGAGGCAATGGTGATGATGATAATATGCATTTTATTTGTTCTTTATTTTGTATATATAAAATTTAATGTTGCTGTGATATGTTTGTCAATCTGTGATTTGTCTTCTGTTGAACTCTGGTGGGTTTAGACCATTTTTAAAATCCTACTTAAGACCCTTTTGTCACTTCTCATGCAGCCACATACTTCAAGATTATATTTTGAAAAATTCATATTTATTACTAACATTTGTAAATTGCTTATGTGACTACAAGTAAGTAACATGATACATTCCTTGTGCGTGTTGTATTTAATTGTAAGATTCTTATTATCTGTGTTGTTTTGCCTTTCTGAACTGCAATATTACTAAATTTTATTACTGTTGGGTTGTTCATGTGTTGAATGATAACTGCAGTGAGTGTCAATCCTGAATAAATTTAATTGGTAGGCAGTGTGAATAGGATTTCCTGGTTTGTTTTTGCTCCATTTGGATAGATGCTATTTTGTCACTGAAGATCACTTGTCATCCTTTCTGTACATAACAAAACTTGATACAATATGTAGGGACTTATGGATAAATTAGTTAATTTTATTGATTAGTATCTGCTAATCAGAAACTAGAATTGAAGTTCCCTAATGTGTGATTTCTGCAATGTGTTTGTACAAATGCTTGGGGAGCATTGCAGATGTGAAGGTCTGCTTATTCAGATTTCCTGCAAGGCCTCCATACATACTTTACTGAAGGATTGCAGGTGATCTAGGTAATTTTGTCTTTATTTACTGTTGCTGTGCTGTCTCCATCTTGCACAGTTTTCTGGGTTTACTCCTGTTGTAATATTGGGTCCTACTTCCTGCAAATGAAATTATGCTTAGTAGGTTGAGCTTCAGAACTTCTGGCTGAAGTGAATCCCCCAAATCTTTGCATATTTAAACCCACAGATTTCAGGTCTTTCCCCCTCTCACCCCTTTCTTTCTGTTTGATAGACTGTGAGGAAAAAGAGACACTGACTCTAATGAAATGTAGTGTATAAGAGTGCACAATGTTCTCTTTAATTTGGAGAGAAATGTTGTTTTCCTCTGAACTTTGCTGTAGTCATTTGAGGTGTTCACTTGTGGCTGAAATAAACAAATTTGTTTATTTAGAAAATAAGTCTTGATTTGTTTTCTCATGGCCTGTTTATTACAGCAAGTTTGTGCTATCAAACAAATTTCTTTTAGGACTGAGAACTCTTTTTTTTTTTTTCCCTGTTTAATTGAAAGATGATCAGTATCATTTCTCTCTTCTTTCCCTCTCAATCTCCCTTAAACCAAAACAAACCCTTCAGTCCTTAAACAAAAGTGTCTTTGTTTTTACATTTGTTTTATGAAATTGCTTGAATCCTTTGGGAAAAGCTTTCCTCTCACAGGAAGAGAGGAAGAAAACCCCCCCACCCTTCTAAAGCCAAAAACAGCAAGCCTGCTACCAGACATTACTTTGTTTTGCTATCTGAATAGTAGCAGATTGCATAAAAAAAAGGCAATTTCTCATCTTAATGAATGAAAAGTGCAATTGCAGAAGTGCCCACAAATAGATAAATGATTTTCACTCAGCAAATGTAAATGTGGTAGTATTCAGAGCAATAATTTGATGTATGCCTTTCTGGGAGCTTCTTTGCATTGTTGCTATTGGGAGTGAAATTTCAAATGGATAATTCATAGTTCTGAGAGGTGAGACCATCAACTGCTCTTTGGCCTTTCTGATTTTATTTTATTTTTTGATACTAGATTTATTCTGAAAAGTCTCTTGGCTCTACACCTTTGTGCTGTTCTGATGCTGTGGTCCCCAGTTGTGAAGCTGTCCATCCTCCTATACTAGGCAGTTGTGTGAAACACCATCTCCTGACCTAGAAACCTAGAAACTGGCAGCAAACATGAGTTAAATTAGAGACTGGACCAGGAAGACAAAGAATTATGTGAAATATCACCCTAGTAGTTTATCTACATGGGCTTTATCCAGAATATATATTAAAGAGCGGAAGTGCTGATGAGCTAGAACAAGATTATTGCAGCAGACTTTCTCCCAAACGTAATAAAAATGCAGAATTGAGTCAGTGGCCTACTATTCTTGATCACCTGTATTATTATGCAGGCTGGAGGGATCAAAAATGAAGAAAAACTTTCTGAGTAAATGCTGAATATGAATGAAAAAATAAGGAGGCTTCCCTTAACACTAGGAAGTAAGGGCTTATCTTCTGAAGAGTGAAAAATCAGCTGCTGGGCTAAAAGAATTGATATGGGACTGTCCTAGAGGACCCCTTTGTAAGCATTATATGGAGAATTAGGAGTATGGTGGCCTCTCTGGGTACCAGTGGCACGTCACATCTTAAGCAGCTCTGGAATTTTGCACCTCTGTTGGTGCCCTGCATACTGTCCCCCTTCTGTCCCCAAAGCCCATGCTGTGTCAACTTTATAGCTCATGCTGGGCCTTCATGTGTGTGCAGCCTGTGCAGTCATGGTGATTTAGATACCATGAAACAGTTGTGTCCTCATGACTGCCTTATCCATAGTGTCCTGGTGAGACCTGCATGTCATTTCCTGGGCTTACTTTTTATATCCTAACCTTACAGGTATACCTGCTTGTGCTTCCAGTGCCTGGGAAGAGAACTGTGGGCTCTGCAATGCCTTCTGGAGTAGCATCCATACCTCTCATAAACAGGCATCTGCAGGGATGATTATATGGATGTTCATCTTATGTCTGAAACATTTTTAAGTGCTCTTCATGGAGACTAGACCAGAGAAATTATAGGCTTTGAAGAGATAGAAGCTGAATTAACTTGTGCTTTGCTGGCTAAGCTGCATTAATATTTTCATTATTTCATTGGCCTAAAATGCAGTAGGCAAAAGCTGTAGGGAGAGGCCCTGTCCCCCAGCTATGCTGAATTTAATAAAATATAGGATTTCTCCTTCTAAACTTTCATTATCCAATAGCCTCTATGAACGTATCAAATGATGCTGATTGTTGCAATCAACTCATTTGATTTCCGTATTACTTCTGGATGACTGTTGCTGAAAAGATTTTTTTTTTTTTTAATAAGGTGCCTTGCCCCAGTGTGAAATCAGATCCTCACACTCCACCTCCTACATCTATTTTACTAGATTGTGTGGGCTGTGCTACTGAGCCAGAGAGCAGAGACGAATATTTGTCTCTTGTGCTGTTGTTGTGGTCAAGGCTAATCAAATGCTACTAGTGACAGTAAGGCTGGCTGTACTGATGAATAGCAGGATGGTGTTACATATTTTGCTCAGAGGGGATCAGCATAGATGCTGAGCAGAAGAGCTGCCCACCCAACAGATCCATGCTCACCCTTGCAGTACCCTTTGTTCGAGTTTGCAGTGTGCCCACAGCACTTTCCCTGAAAATGCTGTTTCCTGTAGGTGTTGCAGCTGACCTGGGACAACAGGGAGCAGACTGGAAGGACAAAGGCTGGTATCCAAAAAGCCCTTGCAGTGGATGTGGTTGGTGTTGCAGCTCTGCAAGCCAGAGGCTGTCACCTGTTGCTGCAGGTTCAAGCCTGAAGGAATTGCTGTGTGAGTTGGACGTGAAGGCAAGGAGGCAGCTTGTATTATGGTAGTTGTGATACAGATACTGTCTAATGCAAAGTTGCCTGCTCTGAGGTTCCAGTCTTTCTCCTACGTCTTTCCCATGTCTTGAACTTCTACTAATTTAAAGCTGAACTTCTAATGAGAAGCGAAAAAAACCTGTTCCTTAATCAGTGTAATTTGCTTTCATGGAATACTTCATTCAACTTAGTGCAAATTGTGAAAGCCATGTTATATTTGAAAATTATGTCAGCTATTCTTGACATTGAACCAGACAGAAGAGTGCTGACAATCCCCATGAAGTCTGGCTTCAATGAAGTGGAATTTAGTACCATAATATATTGAGCTGAAAGAAGCAATAGTATAGTTCTCCGTGTAGTCCTTTTTGCATTACAGTTCTGGACTTGCAACTGTGGATTTCCCATTGTTTCCTTAATGCTGTTCTCTTCTTAATAGGCAATATATAGAATACCAAACTCCTAAAATTCACTTGAAGTGTTATTAGAGTAACTGATATGTTGGAGTCAAGATAATGGCCTCTTGTTCTTCTGTAGAACAGTCACATGGGCACAAGTTCTTTTTATCTTTCTTTCTTTGAAGTTGTCTTGCAGAGTTACACAGAAATGCAGTGATGTTCCTAGGATGGGATTTTTCTCAAGTCAGTGTCAGAACTCATTTTTTTGTAATTGCAAAGATTGCAATCTCTGACAACAAGATAAACAGAACTGAGGTAAGGTATATCTTGTTCACCAAGCTGAACAGCTCTTACAAATTTTCCACAATCAACTAACTAATTGACGTGGCAATTAATAAAAGTGTAAGAGGATGTCAGAAACTCACTGCCCTATGAGCTTCACTGGCACCTATAGTGCGTGTTCTCCAAGGGTAAGGAAGAAGCAGAGCTTGGATATGGAGGAGGGAATTACAGTGCTAGAGTATGGCTGAGTTAATTGTGGCTTCTGTGCTTTGTATCTCTGAGGGTTTCTGACAGTGAAAGGAGTGTGCCATTGGGTTGTTGTCCAGTTTCCCTTTTTTTTAAATATTATGATATCTCTGATCACAAATTCATAGACCTTGGCAGCTTAAAGTATAGGAGAACTTCTTTTTGCTGATGAGAAATTACAGAACATACTTGCTTATGTGTTCTCAATTACATGATGGTTTTTGTTTCAACCAATTCTCTTCTGACTTGGGAAGAAAGGGGGAATGTTTTTCATCAAAAGAGATGTATTCTACATGGAAACCATGTACAAAGTTTTCAGATGATTTAAAAGCACATTTCAAGACAGATCAGAGTTATCTTGATTTATATATTTGGTCTTCAGTCTGACTACGTACAAAATGTAAAGTGAAATAAAATTAAGATGTCTGGTTTATTATGTTGTCTACTCATAAAATACATCTAAGTGTTCACAAGGGAAAATTTTCTTGGGAAAATCTTTTGGGAAAATGATTAAAATGAAGTACTGCCTTACTGTCTCTGTTGTTACTTTTCTGTTGTCTTAAATTTTTTTAGTTTTTTTTTTTCCTTCTAACAGTGCCTAGGATGTGTGTTTGAGGTAACCATTAATGCTTCATTTTTGATGTCTGTAGTACCTTTACCTGTATGCTAATGTATGTAGATGAACAGGCCAGGACTTGACCTATATAAGTGCCTTCATTTACTCTTCTGTACATTCCAGGGTGTGGGCATTTAAATAAAAAGGGAAAAGAAAAGATGAGCTGGTGCCTGGTGCAGTAATTCTAGCTGGAGACTGATACTCGTGATAGGAGGGCAGTTATCAAAATAGCCACCATCTGATGCTGTTTTTTCCCATTCCTGCTGTAAGAGCAGCTCCTGGAGACTCATCTGCAGCCAGGCAGAGGCCAAGGCCTGCTTGGGCAGTCATTCCTCACTCCTCTGTTCCATCTTGATGGCAGGATGCAGGTGTTGGGCTTGTGCTGGCAGCAGGAGAGTGCACCTTGCAGCTGTGCTTCCCGATGATCTTGGGAAGAGGCAGCCCCTGGAAAGCACGGAGCCTCCCTGCTGTGCCCCAAGTTCAGGATTCCTGCAGGCGCCACAGCCTGGCCTGCTTCTCCCCTGGATTAGGGCATGGCTGGCCTTGGGGTTGGACCATGGGATGAACCTGGCCATCCCTCTTGAAACCTTTGGTGTCTCATCTCTGGTTACATGACAAACACTTAACAGGAGAGCCACAGATGATGCATTGGATGCTGTGCCAGGAATTCAGCTGTGAAGAGCGCTTGCAGGTCATAGTTGAGATTTTGCATCTTAAATAGAGAGCAATAACAAATCCTTCACATTAAACAGCATGAGAATACACAAAAGAACATTTTCAGGAGAGCATGCATGCATGAAATGCAGAAGAAGAATTGATCTGGTTTCTGATTTGTGGCATTAACTGTGGCATCTGCAACCTTCCTCAGCAGTCGAGAAACTATTGTGTGGATGTCTGCAGGTAGTCTTGAGTCATCTTGGAGACAGAAGACTGAATCCTCCTCTCTATCCCTTGGTGTTCTTTCTGTAGCATGATGGTGTCCACACACAAATAATATTCTTTGTTTAAAAGTCCTGAATGTTTCTGTGGGGACCTGATCTGATCTTCTAGATGAGCTTTCCCTTTCTCCAGCTGCTTTGGACTGAATCTGGGAAAACAGTTCCAGTACATGGTCTGCATCCAAAGGAGAAGTGTTGCTCCTCTGAGGACTGTTAGCTATGGTAGGAACGCAGTCCTTAGCAGAAGGGCTGGGCTCAAACTCCTCCCGTGCCCTGCACTTTGAGAGGGTGTCCATGAATTCTGAGCTGCAGCATTGCTCCCCCGCATCTTCTGAAGAGTGCTGAACAGACTGGTGACAAGGCAGACTGAGGTGGGCATCCAGTGAAATGTATTTCCCAGGTCCCTCTCTCAGGTTCTCGTAAAATTCCTGAAATGCTCTTTCTTTTATCTTCCTGTTGATCCTCGGAGTTGGATTGTCTGGAAATAGTTATTTTCTTGTGGAAGTTCTTGCTGGTGGTATAAGATAGCTTGGCAGCATCTATGAGAAAATAGTTATATGGGGAAGAGGTTATTTTGAGATTTTTGTCTTAACTGGAAAAGTACCAAAAGCTGGGAAGTGCAAAATACATGTGGGGATTTTTTTTCCTGAGATTTCACACCACTTTTCAAAATAAATTCTTCTGCCTATAAGTGGGTGAGTCCTTGCTCTAAAGTAGTGATTCCCAAATGTTCATATTTGAGCCAAGAATAAAATCTCTTTTTATGCAATCTCTTCAGAGCCTGCCTTTGAGAAAGAAAGAATTTAGTCTTCTTTTAGAGACTTTATTCTCTTTATAGAACATAATGAGTTTGTTTTTCAAAGGAAAAACTGAGAATTGCAATAAAGGGGCTCTGTTGTATCTTGGCTTGATTTTATGCAGGATAAAGCTGTTTAGTATTTAATACAGTAAACTGTTTAAAAGGATAAGTTATATAATTACCATGAACATTTAAATAATGATTAGTATTAGTACTTGATTGTCAGTCAAGGCTGTGACTTTGTAAGTAGAAAAATGGTTGCAGATATAGTTAGAGCTTTTAAAGATTTTTTCCCTTTCTTTTTGTTTATCCTTATTTGCATATCTTAATTATGTAAATAATTGTGTAAACACCTTCAGTTTGGAAGCTGAAATGCTGTTTTAATGCTATCTCCAGGTATCTTGTCATATCAGCTCAGTGAGTTCCAATTTTTAGGAGCTTGTTAACTTGCCTCTGACAGTTTCTTCATAGTCAGATATGGCAGCTGATGTCTGACAGCTTTAAAATAATAATGAATGCCATAAAATTCTTTGTTTACTTAGTGATATGATCCTGTAGCTTGATTTCAAATGAACAAACATCCATATGGTGTATGGGAATGAGTAGGCTGTCCCTTGCTCTGTGGTACCTGTTGGACTGCAGCTGACTCTTCAGGCAATAAAAGAACCTAGTGGTGAAGTATGAAGTGGTATGAAACTACTTCTGATGGCAATCAGCTTGTCATGTATGCCTGAAGGAAAGGGTCAGAAAGTAGCCTGCAAGCATTTCTACTTCAGTATTGAATTGTGGTTTTATTATTGTCAGTATTTGGCTACTAATGGGGTAGGTGTTGAACCCAGTTTATGGGTACAGCTCACCAAATTCAGTTCTGCTTTACTTCAAGAGAAACAGCACCAAATGTAAGCAAAATATCTCTTGCTCTGTTAGTATTTAAACTTTTGTAACAAAATGACTTAGGACTGAAAGCAATAGCTTTGGTTTCAGAGGTGAACAGATGCTTCTCAAAACTGCTGCACTGGAAAGTGTATTGGTCTCTGGGTCTCTTTTTGTTCTACTCTATGCTAAACTTATAATCACAGGACTTAGAAACTCCTCCCTGTGCACTTTTTAGTCGTGACCCAATCTTTCCATGATATAGAATGGACCTGTGGACTTGAGAATGTTCACTTAGCTCCCCGGTGCACCAGAAGAGCTCCCAGATAGCTGGAATTCCTGAGGTCCCAAGCCCAGCTGGAAGTTTCCTCCTGCAGTACCTAATGTTGTAGTACAAAAGTATCAGAAAAGGTTGTGTGAAGCAAAAGGAGATAGTATTTGAAGATTAGCCTTGTCCTTCTGCTAGTCATTTTGCAGCACCAGATAAATGATGTAATATTACTTAATTGCTAGGGGAAATCTATTGTGTTTGAAGGATTCTTCTGCTCCTCAGTTTGTGGAGGCCTTTACCAAGTGCATAGCCTTCATCAGTTATTAGAGGACTTTACATAAAGGTGATGCAAAGTTCACAGAGTAGTAGTGTGGTATGGCTCTCAACTTGAACTGTTTAATAAAGTCACAGCAAGAGGGTTTTTGTTTTGGTTTGTTTTTTTGGTTTTTTGTCATTTATTGAGCTTTTTCCCAGTGTCAAGTCAATCCTCAGGAATGATGGGTTGTGCGTGCGCCACATCCAAGTTCTCATTCTGGCAAAATCACTGATAAGCTGATGTGATATTGTTTGTTTTTTGGAGAAGGCAGATAGTCCACTTCCCAAGCTAAAGAGAAACTTTTCCCAGACAAAACCTGATCTCTTTGTAAGTACTTTTAAATCCTGCCTGTGTGTTGCAGGTGCATGCCCAGACCACATGCTGCCTGGTGACCGCTACTTCTGTGAACAGAAGGATTAGAATAAACTTTCAGCCTTAATCCTGCGTTCCCTGCACTGATTCACTTTACAGTCTTATTCCTGTTTAGTTGACTGTGTGTTAAAAAGCATATTTTTATTTATACTTGCTGCCACAAAAAAAAAAGGTCTTTACTGTGGTATTTTGGTTTTTATTGTTGATGAACTGTGTAAAGATTTATGCCTTCCCCCCCCCCGACTCTTCACAAGAGAGTAATTAGCCATGTGCTATGCAAATTCATGCAGAAAACAAATTTGTTATGTGTTAATTAAAACTAAATGACAGCAATTTTATATTTAGGTTATTCTAAAGTGTCAAAATTATTTTGGATTTGAAGTCTTAAGTGTTTTTTCAATGCATGCGTTAGTCCCCTCTTTGTTACTTTCAAACTATAGTAAATATATATGGTTTCTTATGTACAGAATTATATGCTATAATTTAAAAAATTGAAACAACCAGCGTTTGTCTTCTTTAGGGCTTGAACTGACCTGCAAATTTTGTGAAATGTGAAAAATAATAGTTCACTTTTTTAGTGGTCTTGCTTTTTTGTACTTTTATGATCTTTGCATCTTTTTTTGTACATTTATGATCTTTAAATGGGATGTGCAGAAATTGAATTGCATCTAAGCTTTTATGTTGGCCAGGACAAGATCTTGCAGCTGAATTTGTTCAGCAATATGTTTAATTGACAAGAAATTGGTAAAAAGACTGCTTTCTCTTTATGCAGTTTTTTGTTTATCCTTGAAATTTTGCATTTAGGGAGCTATTTAAATCATCTGTCTTTATAAGTTAAATCAATAGCAAGCATACAAGATAGTTTAAGCAACAGGAAAATTTCTTGGTGTTCTAACAGATTTAAAAGAAATATTTTTGAATTGTGTAGCAATGGCATAAGATGGGTTTTGGATTAATGAAAACATACTAGAATCATTTGTTTGTGGTGGGTGATTTTTTTTTTTCAGGTTTTTATGTCTTAATTTCAGTTTCTTTACCAGTCTGTTGCAAAACTGGGCTTGGTGCCCTGGTGACTCCTCTGAGAGTTGTGTGAAAATCTAAAGTCAGAATTTCAGGGGTTTCAAAACCACTAAATCAATAAGATGTTTGCATGGAGTTGGAGTTAATTTATATTTGGGTGCTCCAAAAGTATAAATCCATGGCTGAGGTGTACAGGAAAATGTATGGAGGTAAATTAAGTTACAGGGGGCTGCTGGGGATAATTTCAGATGTTGACAATTTCACTGATGTGTTTCTGTGAAATGATTGCCAGTGTTCCCTCATTCTCACCACTCAGAAAGGTGCTTAAGTGGAAATTAAGCCTGTTGGGAGGAAGTGCTGATTAGCTCTTGTGTCCCATATGATGGAGTCAGGAGCTTGCCCCCCTGCGTGGGGAGGGAAGGGAGGATAGGGAATTTTTCCATCTCTGATCCATATATTTGTAATCTCCTGCTGTTATTATTCAGAGGCCTAAAATATACTGGATTCTGCTTCAGAAAGAAGATTGAATACATGTTATTGCAGGAACAGTGTTTTAGGTAGTTTAGGCAAGGAAGCAGCTGTTGTGTAAAAATGTCTACATGAGCGTAGAGTCTTCCTTTGAGACAAATAAATTTGTTTTCAATACAATTGAGTGCAGTTTGCATTTTTTTTTCAATTCTTAATAGAAGCTCAGCAGTAAGCCTTGAGCACAGAATAAGTTCTTTATCCTGTGTGATTTGTGTGCATTTGTCTTTTAAATCTGTTTAACAAAGTAGTGCAACAAATTTGGGATTAGCAACATGCTAGTTAGCTTTGCTGGAGGAAGCTGGGACAGAAAAATGGGGAAAATCGTGTTTTTTGCATTAGGTATGATGAGCTGACACAAAGATTAGCTGTATCGTGCATTTCCTTTCAAATAGTTCCTGACCTCATGGGTGCAAGGAAGTTGTGATTCAGCTGTAGCAGGATAAATTTGGCAAAGAAAATAAGCATGAGTTTTGTGCTGATTTGTATATTGGCAGGAGGATATTCTCAGCTCATAGGCTTTCCTTTTGCCTCTCACAAATTTAAAAATAAGATTGATTTAGTGCCAAATGTCTTTTGTAACACGTGCCCTTGTATTGTATTTTAGTGTTCTTTACTGTTTGTAGTGCCTTTAGTTTTTCTCTGGATTTGCTCTGACACTTATGGAGGGCCGTAAATGCAAGTAAATCAGGTGCTGCTTGCAGAAGTTTCTGATACATTATGAAATACACATTTTAAATTTCAGTAACATGAAATCCGGACTGTAAAATCCTACTTTTAATCTAGGCTTATTTGGTTAGGCTATGTTAAATCCACTCCTAAAAATACTCGAGCTTTTTCATATTATTATTATTATTTTCATTCAAGATCAAATCTCTTTGAACTATGTAGACACGCACCTGTGCTCATTTTAATCCCTGTGTAGTTTTCATCAATTATCACAGCAGGCAAGGAGAAAATCAAATTGTAAAATGCTTTTGAAAAGTAAATACATGCAACTTGGGGTTCAGGTTTCTGTTTTAATCAAACATCATCTGTATTCATGTTCTTAGACAAATCTGGGTGAGGGAGGAGCACAGAAAAGAAAGCCTTTTCTGTTTTCATTGTGAAATATCTGTTTTGAAGTGATTTGCCATATGATGAGTGTAGTATGCTCTTGTTTGTAGAGGGAGGCTGTGTTGTGTGTTTGTATGCCTTTTTTTTAAGCTGGAGAAAATCTAGGTCAAGAGATTTCATTCTTATTAATAACTTAAAGCTTTAGTCCTCAAAAATTATCCTCCATGGCTAGAAAGCTTCCTCAGTTGGGAAGCACTGTTGCTCTCAAACATGGATGGGAGCATTTTCCTTTCCATCGGTGTGTTGAGATGTTCACCTTAGAGTTGTGGAGTCATTTAGTTTTGAAAAGACCTCCAGGGTCTTTAAGTCCAACCATTAACCTAATACTGTCAGCTAAACCACGTCCCTGAGCACCACATCTACGCAGAGGTATGGTGACTCCGTCACTTCTTGGGCAGACTGTGCCAATGCTTGACAGCTCTTTTGGTGAAGTTTTTTTTCTATTATCCAATACAAACCTTCCTTCACACAGCTTGAGGCCATTTCCTCTTGTCCTGTCACTCATTACTTGGTAGAAGAGACTGACCCCCACCTGGCTACAACCTCTTCTCAGCAGTTGCAGACAGCGGTAAGGTCCCTGTGAGCATTCTTTTCTCCAGACTAGACAACCCCAGCTCCCTCAGCAGCTCCTTCGTGAGACTTGTGCTCCAAACCCTTCACCAGCTTTGTTGCCCTCTGGATGTGCTTCAGGACCCCAATATCTTTCTTGCCCTGTGTAATTTTGAGCACCATCACAGAACCTCACAGGAGCCTGTTCTTTATGTGTTTATCAGAGTGGGGCCAGGCTTGGGGACTCGTGGCATTTCCCCTTGCCTGCTGTCCAGCTCCATGCCATGTCCTCTGCCTCCTGACCCATGGGTGACCACACTTTGCCCAAAAGAGGTCTTTTGGTATTGATGTAACAAAATGGGCCACAGGACTGAATTCTTTGTTTTCCTGAAAACATAGATCCTCATCAGCAAAATAAATGAATGTGGAAGCTTGCCAATTCCTGTTATAGTTCATTGGGAGATGCTAAAACATGAAATCTCTCACTTGGCCTTGTCTAGCTTTCCTGTTCCTCTTCCTCAGCAGCTACTGGCCTGTGTGTTTAGCTGCACAACACCAGTGACTTGGCTTGGTATTATGTATCTAAACTGGAAGCACTGGGAAGAGTGCTGTTAATCTGGAAGAATAGAGAAATTCTTGGCTCTTACAGATAGAGGTTTAAACAGACTTGGGGAAAATAGTTGTATGAAGCCATTAATTTTGTCTTAATCTTTTGGGTCACCCTAGACCTGGAAGCAAAGGTAGTTAAATTAGGATAATTAATCATGGAACAACTTACACAGGGGGATGTAATGAATTTTCCATCAATCTGCAAGCTATGTAAATCAAGATAAAAGTCTTCTCATAAACATTCTGTTTGTAAGCTATGGACAAAAAAAAAAAAAGGTTAATTTAGATGCCCTCTATGTTGGCATTTTGAAGTTGTTTCTGGTATAGTTCCTTCAAATATTAGGATTTAGAACTTTAGTCTGTATTTTGATGTCTGGAACTGTATGAAAGAGGGCAGACTTCAGGCAGAAAAGGTAATTTTTATTTAAAATGTTTGTGTTAAGGATTCCTGTATTGACTTTCCTTTTCTCCTGTTCCTGCCCAAGATCTTGTGGATGTAGGAGAGATTGGACAGGAGACTGTGTGCTGCTACAGGTTTTATTGCACAAAACTGAGTTTGTGCAACAAAAGTCGAGAAATATATTCACTGCTTTCAGAGGGAGTCTTCCAACATGAGGAGTTGCAGGTCTGAGCTTCCCAAAGGGAGATGTGCTGAAGCCTTAGACGTTGTAGTCAGCCCATGTGATTATTATAATTGCATCTTCTTTGTGAATAACTTCTGTAGATGTGCAGCAGACTTTGAAGCAAGTCAGTTGACACCCACACAGAACTAAATTATAACATCCTGATTAAATTGCTATGCAGTGTAAATGCTAGAGTATTGTCAATACAAAGCAAGTTTGTTCCCAACAACTATTACGGTGTTGAAATTCACTTGAAATATGCTGGATTAAAAAGTTAACTTGCATAGTTAGGTTATTTGCATGTAAAATGAGCAAAGATTATCAAGATCATTAAAAACATAAAACATATGAAAGAATAATGTCAACTGTATTTTAGGAATACCTGTCAAATTCTGTTCACATCCCATGTATTTTATTTTAACTTTTTTTAGTTAGTGATCAAATGTTGACTTTTGGTGCACTTGAAAGTATAATAATTCTTCTCTGGTTTATATCAAGCAGATTGAAACATATTCTGCTTGAATTGCATCATATGAAACGCTTTCTCAGAAGAGTCTGAAAAAGCCTGCTTCTGAAAATTTATCTCCTTTTTATGATCATAGAGCAGTGGTGGATGCCACATCTCTGGAAAGCATTCAAGGTCAGGTTGAATGGAGCTCTGAACAATCTGATCTACTTGAAAATGTCTTTGCTCATTGCAGAGGGCTGGCACTAGATGGCCTTTGAAGGTCCCTTCCAGTGCAAACTCTTCTGATTCTGTGGTAATAACTGGACATTTAAGTGCATTGTTTGTACACTATGCAAATGTAGGAGTAGAAATTATACTACTGCAATAAAAATTAAGATGGATATGTCTTTAGATGTTGGAGTTATTTTTAAGAACATTTTGTTCCTTCTGTCTAGTGCTTTTGATAATAAAGTATAATTTTGTGTGTTGCACAAGCATCTCCTTAGATGCCTTGTACTGACTTTGAGAATGTTCAGATTCAATGTTTGGGATTTAGTACTTTTTTAGGTGCCTGTCTTTGTAAATAACTTGCACAGAATTTTCTGCAGGATCATCATTTTGTCAACTGTTACAAGGAAGAATGCCATGTCTACATTTTATTAGCCTGCTGGAATCATCAAAATGCACATCTTTAGGGATATGTGGGTGCCTCCAATGAAAAAATACCTGTTTTGATGTAGAAAAATGTTGCTTGTGTTTTTTGGAGATTTTTTATTACCATTATGACCAGCATAATTTTCTTACCTGTGGATTCTTTTGGAATTCCAAAGGTTAACCAGTATGTTAGCAGACCATCTTGTTATTTAAAAAGAATTGCTAGGTAGTTTCAGGATGAGTGACAGGATAGGGCAGTACCTCAGTTGTCCTTTGGCTTCAGAGTAGAACAGATCCTTGCTTTATGGACTGATGATGTGTGGCTGACTAGCTGCAAGCTCCCATGCATCTTTCCTTTTATGACTGATGCTTTGAAATGGCTATCTACTTCGTAAATTCTGTTTTCCATTTTGTAAAGTTTTGTGGGTTTTTTTAATACTTTCTGCTCTTTCATTCTTCCCTGGACTCGGTGCTGTTACATGAGGATAAGAGTTGTCAAAGGAAGACTATGCAGTTGGCTGTGGCTTTTTGTCCTGCAACTAGTGACATGATGTGACTGCTTGATATTTTTGAAGTATAAGCATCAAAGTTCTATGTTACTTTATGCTATGCTGAGTTATGTTTATGTCAGAAGAGTATGAGATTGTAGTCTCCTGAGTTTTACTCCTGTTGTGACATTTGACAGTCAAGTGGCCCAAATCAAGGTCAAACCCATGGAGGTATTCTGCAACTGTTGCCCCTTTCATGCTTTTCCACAGTGACCTGATACATGGTTGATAAATGTTTCTAAAAGAAGCAATAAGTGGCGGAGTCCTCAGAAAGGAAGTGTAAAGCCTGATTCAAACTGTTGATTTATGCTGCTCTTAGCAGTAGTGGTTGGTTTGGCTGCTTGCCCCTTGCTTGTTTGCCAGCTTCCTGCTACTTGGAGATGAACAGGGTCCTGGATTTGCTTTCTCTGGGGTATGCAAGTGCTGTACCATTGCTCTGAAGTTCTGGTTAGTAATAATTTGCGTAAACAAGAAACAATTTTTTTTTATAACTAGCTTTAAACAAAGAAAAGTAATCAATTGTGGCAGCTTATGTATTTTTTGCTTCTGTTCAGAATTGCCTCAAGTGGACTGTCTCTAAGCTGGAGTTGCACTGGTAGCTACATTGCTGTTTGCTTTACTGTTTCTCAAAATTGTAGTGTTCAGCACAAAAATGTTGTTATTAAATGCCTCTGATGAAGGTAGGCTTTTGCAGAGCTGGCATGTTATGTTTAATTCCTGCTTTCATGACCATCTGCTGAGTAATCTTAAGCACTGAGCCCATGGCCTGGAGATGGGCTCTACTTCTTGTCATGCAGGGAGGAAGGCTTTTAGTGAGACATCTCTTTTCCATGGTGTGCTGGGCATGATGTAAGAACTCTTTCCACAGCCTCATTAAAGTTAAATCATCGATATCCTATACACAGCACTCTTTTTCCCTGCAAGTATGTACTGTTCTATTGTTCCTATCAATGATGATAGTGTGGTATTGGAACAGGTCACAGAGGGAAGCAATAAACTCCTTGTACTTTCCTGTAGTCCAGCATTAGGTATATTTAATAAACAGCAATAATGGTTTAATGTAGTTTCTAGGAAAAGTTTTTAGTGTGTGTTTTCTGAGGTGTCTTCACTTCAGCAACAATTAATCCCCAGCTTGGTCCTGGGGTACCTGGGGTACCAGTAGTATGGGTCCTGAGGTACTCCCCAGTTATGTACTGGGGAGCTCCCCTGCTTTACAACCTGGAGGTGAGAGCCAGGCCCCCGAGCTTGGCTGGGGACAGGGATTAGGTCTGACTGTTAAAGCAGGCAGCACATCTGTGACTGGCTGACATCTGCACGCCCTTGTCCTTGCTTTTTTTTCAGTGTTGATATGTTTTCATAAATACTTCCGTACTCACTGTCTTGTCCTTTGGCAAGTAAGTTTTAGAAATAATGTCTGATTTATATCCTCTTTGTATACTTGACCCTGTGGCCTGACCCCAAGTCAAAGCTTTGTATATCTTCTTATTCCCAGCAAAGTAGACTGTAGGGTTTTGTTTTGAAGCCCGCTTGTAGATTTAGTATTTCCTATCATGGGTAATGTGTCTGTTTCATGTCTCTTATTACTAACATTTCATTTGTTGATTGATTTAAAGTCAAAACTGAGGTCACCTGTTTGTATCTTTTCCTCCTCCAGCTGTAAAACATCCAAAGAGAAACAATTACAGTTGAATAATCAGGAACCAAGTTATTCTTCCTGGTTATACTGAGTTGTGAAGAGAGAACTGACAGTCTGAGTATGAAGCAGGATAAGCAAGTGGATGCCCTCAAACAGAGATAGAATAGAGACTAAAGTGAATTCTTGCTGCTTTTAATAACTTGCTGATGAAAAGTCTTTACTCGGAAACTTGAATGTAGAAATGTGGACTGGAGAGACTTTCATGTCAGAGGAAAATTCATCTTTACAGGCTGTAATGTCCATCTTGTTTCAGTCATGTGTAATGAATTTATAAATCAATGACTGCTTACATCAGCTGATTCCTCCCTCTAGTTGTCTCTTACTCTTATGAAGTGCCTAACTTTTTTGGGCCTAATACTTCTGAAGTGTTTTGTTTGGGAGTTTTTTCATGAGATTTTTTGGGAGATGGCTAGGGGATGGGCTGGTGGGGTTTTCTCTGCATTTGCAGCTATCTCATTATTAATAATTGTGCTTGTTCTAGTTCTGAAGCTTATATTATAAATTCAGTTCTCTGTGTGTTGGCCAGTGAGCAAACAAAGGTGACCTCAAACTCCTCCAAAATGTGTGCATGGCTTGGTGTTCTGTAGCCATTTGGCAGTTTCTTACTTCCTGATTTCCTGTAGATCTGATGAAAGTGTCTTACTGCCTCTAGTCATCCAGGTACTTTGGAGAACTACTCTTGCAGCTCCCTGGCATCATTCCCTGGCAAAATTGCTTGGGCAGGTTTTGCTTCAGCATCTAACTGTGAGCTGAAAACCTGAGATCTGCCTTGAGCTGATTATTTAATGGAATTAGGTGTCACTTTTATTGCTTTGAATGTTGGTCATTGTCCCTTGGTCACATTAAGGAAGAAGTAACACATCTCATGTGGGGGTTCTCTGCCAGGAAGGGTTAGGATTCTCATGTCTCTTGCACAGATTATTTTATGCAGATCTGCCAAGATGAGGGAAAGATTAGAGGGTACAGCAAATTTGTTTTACAATTTGTATAAAAATCCTATTTCTCCTACTGTGGCTGGATTTGCAACAAAAACAATCATGAGTCCAAATATGAAGTCATTAAGGAACATTTCTGTAACTTTGATGTTGCAAAGACTTTTGAAAGTGTCTTTGTATTCCAGACTATCATTCTTAAGATGATAATGGCATCACTATTAAAAGCTAGAAAGAGGTGTCACCCTTGTTAGATCTAAAGTGTCTCGTGCATAGTTTTGCTTATGTTTCTGTGCTTTTCTTATGCTTAGTAGATTTCCAATTCTGCCCATTAAGTGCTGCTGATTTTTGTTGTGAGAATGCAGGCAAGCAGTGTAACATACATGTTTCCCCTTTGAGCTGCAAATAATTAATTGCTCTCATGTATATTTGCATCGATGTCTTCAGATTTTTTCTGAATAGCAGGCAAAGATGGTGATAGCATATGGTTGCCTCTAATGTTTGTTCCAAAGTCAAACCAATTACTTAGCTTGGTCTTATGAACAAAGTGGTTATGCTTCCATGGAGACTATGAAAAATGAATAAAGTTAAATGGAAAACTGAAAAGCAGGACAGTTCAGAATTTGGCTTACTTCTGGGGTTATGCCCAGGCTGTCATTTGGAAACCATTATATTTGGGAAATAACTCTGTGAGACAGAGTATACGGACATCTTCCCTGGATCATCAATAAGGTCTCAGAGAGTACATAACTTTTTGAAAATTTGAAAATTATCTACTTTAATTATGTCCTTTTTCAGAGCTCCATTGTATTTTTTTAAACTGGTAGAGAATTCACCAAAAACTCTTAAAAAGATCTCTTATTTTGTCTTAGTTTCAGCTTCTATTCCCTATTTTGTGGTTCTCTGTAATGTTTGCAGTAATAAGGCGCTGTGGCATTTTCCTATTCCCTTTCACAGTGAAAACTTAAGAAGCTTAATTGTTTTGAATAAACTTCCTTGTCTTATTTACTTAAAATTAATCATGGTATCAGGGCCCTTCTTAAGCCTATCTTCTGGTGTCACTTTGTGCTGGTTTTGGCTGGGATAGAGTAAATTTTCTTCATAGGAGCTGGTCTGGAGACATGTTTTGGATTTGTACTGAAATCAGTGTTGATAATACAGAGATGTTTTTCTTATTCCTGAGCAGAGCTTGCACAGTGTCAAGGCCTTTTCTGCTTCTCACACCACCCCACTCTTGAATCATTACACTTGCTTTTCATCATGTGCCTCATTTGCCTCATTTTGCAGCCTTTCTTTGAACTCTTAGTTGGCTGTTGTCACCAAACCCAGGAACATTCACAAGTTTACAGGCTTTCTTCTTTCAAGTCCCTTGGCAAGAGGTGTATATTCACAAAGACTGAAGAGGTTAGGAAGTGGTACATTAGCATATAAACATTAGTTCATAAATCCCCAGTTGCAGTTTTTAGTTGGTACTCCTTGAATTGTGTTTGTGCTTTCAGCTGGGGAGTACTTTCCATCATCTGCTGCTTTTCTGTGGAGTTTCTTGGAGTGGCTTTCTGTAATAATTGTGTTTATCCTCTTGATAGCCCCATGTTTTAGCAGACCTAATTCTGATTGGTTTTTTGTTGTCATTAGTTTGTTTGGCATCTGACTGTTGTTCCTCGGGTGCACAAAGAAAGTGACAGCATGGAAAGCATCGGGTCCATCCACGCTTCTGCTTTGTTCAAGTACTGTAATTTCCCTGCCCTTCATTCCCCTTTACAACAATTCCTTCCTCAAAAAACACACCATCTCTTTTTGCTTATCTTTGGAGCCCTGTTTTACCAGGCTACCCACTGTGGCTTAAGCACTCTAATTACTCTGTCATGATGTCTATACATATTTTAATTTATTTTTTAGCTTTAGAAAAACAAATCCTATCCTGTAGAACCAGGTAATGGGCTGGCCAGAAAACCTGTTTTTCTGTGTTCCTTTTTTTTTGTTCCTGTTATATTTTAATAACTGATACAAACTGTAAATGAAACCTTTGGTGTTGGAGAGTAGAAAAGAGAGTAGCTGAGAATATGGGCAGAAAATTAATAAAGGTAAAATGAAGATCTGCTTTTTGTCCCTTCTGGTAGGTCTGTTTCTCAGATATGCATGTGTACACACCAGCAAACAAAAGTATTGTTGTGTTGGGCTTGGTGATCTGCTTCTCATTGAAGTTTTGTTTCAGTATAATTAATGTTTAGGAGATTAGTGCACTTTTGTGCTTCTGCAAATGTGCTCTAACTTTCCCTGACAGTTTATAGTGGCTTGATAGCTGTGCTGATCCAGAGTGTCCAGTGAGATACAGCAGCAAGAATGGTGGTAATGAAGCCTTGAAACTTTTAAAGATGTTGCTGCCTTCCAGTTGTCCAGTGGATGTAACTCTTGCTTGGAAAAATCAGCAGTATTTTTTTTGCAGGGAGTAAGGCTCCTCTTAGTATCTTATAGGTATTTTACTTTGCAATGAAATTTATTAGTCTTGATCTGAATTGGGATGAACACTTCTAACAATTGGGTATCAAGTCAGAAAACATGAATATTACTCCATCTCAGAAGTAAAACCTTCAGTAATGAAGATACTTTTTACTAGCCAAGAAAAGTAATATGGAGTAATAATTAAAGTAGCAGTGTGTGAAGTATGAATGTATTAATATTAATTGTGGGAAGCGCCTGACTTGAGATTTTTCTCTATATCTTTAATTTGATTGTTCCATCTTTTCAGGGGCTTAATGCTGAATATGGGAAGAGATTACAATTTAGTCTTATTGTTGATGTAAATGAAAATTTGTCTACAGGAGTAGCAACTACCGGAGTCAGTGGATATGGACCGTTTCTAAAAAAATTCCACAAATGTTTCTGAAAATTGTGTTCTCTGAATTGACTGTACCTTTTAATTTATGCTTGATGCAAGATTTCTACCTGAAAATTACAGAGATGTGAGAGTAGTGAGTCTGTACCTTCTGCCTGTGAAAATGTAGGGTCTGCATTAGAAAGGTTATCTGGTTTTTCACAATACACATTGCTAGATATTCCCTTGTTTTTAGTTACATATAAAGCTAAGGTCTTCTCTACCTCTTCTGTTTTGTTAAATAGCTTTATTCTCTCACAGAGGTTTGGCTGCAGAGAGCATTCATATCTTTTTTTTTTTTACACAGAAAGTATAGCTTACTTATTTGAATAGCTAGATTACTCCAGCTGCCTAGTTTCAGTTTCCTGATTTATGGTTCTCCTCCACGACAGATTAAGGTAACGCCATATCAAAGCATCAAGTTATCAAATGCTTAATCATATGCTGCTGAGTTTCCATATCAGCTCCACATCTTTGTGAAGAAATCCTATGTTTTTAAAGACTTCGGTTTGGATTGTGGAAACCTCATGGTAGGCTTGAGTCAGGTTTGAAGGTTTAGATTGATGCCTTTGGGATTATTAGAATAAGAAGGCCATTCATTCATTCATGAATCCTTCTAAATTACATTTGGCTTCTCTTCCATGAGATGTATGTTTTTCTAAGTATTAAAACTTTGATTTTATACTTAGCAGGAGAGGAAGAACATAGCAATTGAGGATGAAAAGTCCTTTCAGAAAAAAAAAGCCCAAAGACTTGTTGATACTGGACAGCGAAGCAGGAAACGACATGTGTTATAAAAGGCTCCAGCTTGTTGGATAAAGGCTGAAACTCAGGATGTAGTCTATAAATACAAAATAGGTTCATAAAAATATTTTTTAAGTGCAGTTCCAAGCACTTTAGAGAAGCTGACTGATAACTGTGAGGCTATTTAATATAAATATATTTGTGCAGATGCACACATATACATACACTCAATACCATGCTTTCGTTTTTAGACATGAATATATTCAACTCAGTGATACTTATTTCCCATATGAGACCTGTAACATTACTAACACCAGATATAAATTTGGGGCCACATTTTTTGCAGATTCTAAATCAGCAATTTAGTGGAGAAGCAAAAAGAAAGAGACTCTAACTTCAACAGGCAGAAGGGAAGGAATTTGTGAAGCTGAATATTTACCTGCACAAAAAGTCACAACCTTTTTTCCCTACAGTATTTTGTCACGGGTTGTTGTTTTTAAGCAGTACATTTAACAGTCTTCTAAAGATTTTGGGCATGTCTTCTATCCTGACCACTTCATAGCTGTTAAAATTTGTCATTCAACTTGGAAATCAAGTGTTTGTACTTGAACTTGCTCAGGCTGTTGACCAAGCAATATGGCTGGAACAGATTTACTAGCTGCAGCTAATGACCATGTTCACTTTTTCCTTTTGACTTGTCAAATATGAACTTACAGGGATGCTTTTGCTCACACAGTTGCTTTGGTTTTTAGACTGAAATGAGCATCATTCAGAATTGCTGCTTAAAATACAGTAATTTGGATATCAGAATAATTTGTAATAATACAAGAGTGTGTTTCTAGCTAATCATCTGCTGTTGTGCTTTGTTGTACTAAACAAGGCAAGGTTGGAAAACATATTTTTATTTTTTTCTTGCCATGTTTTAATTTTTTTTCTTTTACCAAATACCAGAATATCACTACTACAGCAGGCTCATAATAGCTGAGTAGCTGTAATGCTACCTCATTCTGAATATGCTTATGCCTTCATCTTTCTTTTGTTATTTTTTTCTAATTTTAAGTATTTACATGCAGATACCAATCCGTCTGAAATCCCTCCTGTTGTTACTTGTTTCTGCTGTACCTCTGTTTCAAAGGCAGTCAGTCTCCCAAGTTGAGACTTCATCCACCCACCCAACACAAACAAACCCTTATCTTCAGTGTACTAATGGTAAGACCCAAACTCAGTCAGGATCCCCAAAGACTATGAGCAAAGAAGCCCAAAGTAATTGGTATCTGACAAATATTGCTGCCTGTTTGGTTTGTTAACAGCATGAGACCAAAAATGGTTTTCTTGAATTTGTGCTTAAGCTGTTCCTGCATATATTTTTGAGATTTGTAACCTGACTGCAGTCCTGTTTCTAGAGTGAATAGCTGATTAGAAAATTAAAGCAATTTGAAACCACTCAGAATTGTTTGCTTAAAGGAAGCTGTTGTGCCATCTGCTTGTGCCAGTAAGGGTGCTTGACCACCTACTGTCAAATAAAACCAAACCACAGAAATCTCATGTACCCAGTCTCACTTTTCTGTGTGATTAGAGCTGGTCTTACCTCAGGTGGCATTTTGAGGAAAAGAATATGAACAGGGATTTAGGTCACAGCTTGTAAATGACTACATTCTGTATGGTTGTTTTGCATGTAAAAAGCAGTGGTGAAATGCATTCGTTTCAGGAAGGCAATCTTGGTATCCTTCCCTTTTGATGGTGGAATTTAAGGATTTTTATTTTTATTTTTTTCTGAGCATAAGATAGTGTTCTGGAGTGGACTTTTAACAGGGAGTGCTTTGTCGGCTGGGTGGAGGTCATGTGCAGGGAGGCTGGGTGGTTTGCAGGCGGTGTTATTTGCCTGCAGGGGCACAGCACTGTGTGAGTCCCCTCAGGAGATGATGTGTCACACTTGTGCTCTTTGTCCTGAAGCATTTTCAATGCATGTCTCCGAGCAGTTTCAGTGTGGGGAAAATAATGACATGGGAGAAATTCAGAATTGATGATACCTGTTAAATTAAAGAGCTTGGAGATTATGCTGTTTGGGCTGGCAGTATAAAGGCTAGATACCATCTACAGCTGTCTGAATGCTTGCCCAGTATTGGTAAACTCTTCTTTGCAGCCTTTAGGTCTCCAAAAGAAGATGTAGGGTTCTAATTTTGGAAATTAACATTGTTTAAACCAAGATATGCAGCCTTTAAGGACACCATTCTCTTATCCATTCTAAAGCTGGCTTTAGGTGATGAAGCTAAATGCCTTCCCTGTTGCTGTGTCTCCAGGCACTGCTGCAGGGAGCCTCTGGGAGTTCCTGGGTGAAGAGATCTGCCTTCATCTGGAGACCTCTACTAAAGGTGAAGACCTCCTAAAGGGCCAGACAGCCTTGGCAGGAGTTCAGAAGTCTTATACTGAGGTAAAGTGATTCATTTTTCAAGAAAATCGAATTGTCTGATACAATTTTCAAAATAAGGATTTTTCTTCTTGCAAAATAAACACTCAAGTGCATCTCTGAGCTTTCTCCTTCTTTTGTGTGTGTAGCTCCTTGCTACCTGATACAAATGTTGTAATAGCAAAATGCTGGGGGAGGGGAGAGGAAAACAACGTAATATGCATTGTAGGTTAGAGCCAGAAGTAATTCCTTAGATTATTAGTAGAAAGATATATCTACAGTTCTTTGTTGGCAAGGGAACAGGCTGTTTCTGAGCTTTACAGCATGCTCTGTGCTTAGAAACATATCCTACTCCAAGTGCCACATTCAGAGCTCACTTTGAGTAGCCACAAAAGTATGGAAACACTCTCTGGTATCTTCAGCAATGGGAGAAGAATGAGGTTTGTATACTGATTTTCTGTTTATCAGCACTGTGATAGTTTCTTAGCATCCAGAACCCATTCTTGCTTGTACAGGATAAATACTGATGGAAGAAAAAGACATGTGACCCCAAGAACTTTGTTGAACTTATCAATGTTATAGTTGCACACCCTTAAGGAGGTTCGACTATGCTGTGGTTTTGTTTGCCAGTATTTAGAATGTAGTGATGATATATGCAGGATCTTTCCTTCATACTGACAAGGTTAATTGAACTGAGTGTAGAGAGTTGGCTGAAAAAAAGTGAGTAGTGGTGGAAATGTTTCCTACAGATTTATTTAGGATTGAAGGTAGGTGCTTCTTGAGTTTTGTCATCATCTTCACTTTCAAAAACTACCTGTTGCAAGGTGTTAACTTCCTTGTTGGAAAGCTTCTTAAATGAATATTTCTCAATTCACCTGAGAAGAATTGCAGTTTTTTCTAGTTAATCCTTTATTGATCTTAAATTAAACTGAAATCAGAGCTCTGAACTAGACCTAAGTTCATTGTCCTTCTGTCTGTGGAGTAAAATCAGTGTTGAGTGCTGCCATTAGCACAGTCCGTGCTTCAGTTCATAACCTTCCCTCCTGATCTGCTATACACATCTGGGGGTGAGTGCAGTAAGCGCAGGTAGATATTGTTTCAGCAAAACCCTTTGCTGCACCATGCCCTCCCTCTTTGCTTCACATTTCTTGGATTTCAGCTGCACCCGTGTTTCTCCAGTCCCCTAACAAGGTCATCTTGAACAACTGAAGACACTGTATTCAAACCTTGACAGAGCAGAAAAGCTGCTGATCATGATTACAAAGTGATTTCAAACTGAAGGCAAAAACCCCATCCAGAAATACTTCTCTATGTAATGGTGTCCTTTGTTACTTTTGCCTTAGGAGTACACAAAGCAATACAAGTTGAGATAACCATACATTACAAAGACACGGCATTTCTTCTGGGAGCTATTTAAACATTTATTTATTTTTGAAGTGCAGTTTTATGCATTGAGGGAGTAAAGACTTCACAAAAGGTATCTCATAATCCCATGGGGTGCATGGATGTATCTAGGTGGGATGGTGGTTAGGTTTCAAACACAGCAGTGTTACTGTAGTGTTGGGTTTTGGTGATGCACAGCATCCAGGAGTGAAATGCAGCCTTGAACACTCTCACTGCTTCCAGCAAGGCAGTTTGTTCTGTGCCTCTCTGTGTCTTGTTTCTCTTTGTTGGAGGGGTTTGTTGCTAACTAGAAACACATGATATGAGACAGCCAAATGTTCTGGTGAAAATCAAGGACATTTCATAGCTGTGAAGATTTTATATTTGCCCTAGATTCTTTTTTTTTTCTTTCTCCTCATTGATGCAGCTGTAACTGTTGTAAATTATATGAATAATTGATCAAGGAGTTCTTGTTACCTCAAATCACATTATGTTTATTGGTTTTTAGAATTGTGCTGTTCTTTGTTGTACTGCAGCATTGCTCCTATGCTGTTCTGTGTGCGTGGTTTTTATGGCCTTAAAGTTTTCTTCTGCTTCCGACCCTTTGCTCTTCCCCTCTTTAGCCTTCCCTGCAAGAACATGTTGTTTCTGCTTCAGTATATTCCATGATCTAAGTGAAAAGCAGAGCCCTTTTTAATCGACAGCAACACGTTTTAAAAAACCCTTCCTAGCCCTGGGAACTGTGCAGTGCACACATCTGGTTTCACATAAGCATGAATTGCTGGCTTCACAAACACAGAGCATGTAGTCCTTGCCACAGAGTTAGCTAAATTGTTCTGTAACTTGAGACTCTATTTGAAATAAAAACAAAATTGTATAGCTTCTTTACCATGCTAATGGAAAACATTTAATTTGCTTTTTTCAAGCCAACCAAAAGTATGACGCAATGCTGCTCAGGCAGATTTACAGTGCATTTTCTTCCCTAGAAATCAATACTGTTTGGAGGGGCTGCTGTGGGAGCTGGCTAGCTGACTGCAATCCAGCTGCATTCAAATGTAAACTTCTGTACCACAAACCTAAACTGGTGATTTTGATTTATTCAGACATCACTGCGTCTCTGAAATTGTGGTGCTGGATTTTATTCTTTGCTTTATTGCCATTAATACTAGATTGGATTTCAAAATAACAGGTTCAGTGGGCTTATGATTTTTTTTCATTAAATCATTCAGTGATTTTCTACGTTTTCTGAATTACAGTACTTAGGCTTGTGGTAGTGATACCAGCAAAAGCAGATCTATGTACGTGGCCATGTGTGCCTTTCAGTGGAGTCTTTTTTCCCCCTTTTAAAACAAACAAAAGAAAGGGCAACCCCAAAAAGCAGGCCCTCATTCAGTGTGAGCATTAAGGGCTAGCATAATAATTTTCCACTTCATACAGAATAAGCCCTGAATATTAAATGTTGTTTGATTTCTCTCCTGCTAGAAGAGGTAAAATGCAAGAGTTGTTTGTGTGAGTCCAAAAAAAGTTTTTAGAAGAGAACTATGGGATTTTTTCATAAGTGAAACCAACAGTGCAGATTTTCATAGTACACCAACTATTTTGCCTTTGTTTCCTTTCTGATTCCTCACTGCCTCCACTAATAGCTTTGACTTTATTTAAACTCTCTGCTATAAGAGGCTGTTGATGTTTCACTCGTTATTTTTTTTTTCCTTAACTGGATTGAAGTCTTTCTTTAGAACTTTACTTCTGGCAGAAGATCTTTTCTAGAATGGCCCTTAGGGATCTCTGACATTGCTTTTCTCCTCAAATGATGTATTTCTTTAGGAAGTCTGTCACTGGTGGTCTGTGTCCTGGTCATACTTAGTCCTACCAGAGGGAAAATCACAGCTTGATTGCTAGCTTGCCAAAAGGACATTTCATCTGCTTTTTAAGAAGAAAGCTTCTACTTCCATTTCTCATGCAGCTGTGATCCAGGTTTTTTTATCCTCCAGCCATTTCTCTCTCATTTACTTAACAACCTCATGGTGAACAAATAGCTTGAGAAGACAGTGTAGAGGAACTGAGGTCCTTTTTGCAGGGATAGCTCAGGATGTCATACATTAGCAAAGAGGAGCAGACACATTTTGGTAATATGTTTGACCCATAGGTTTTCTGTTTGACCATTCCAAAGTTCTTGCTAGCATGAAAGGTCTGCCATAGTTTTCCTTTTTGCCATTTTCCCTGCACTAGCACTGGCAGTCCAAGCTGGAGTATGCCATAAAGACTTGTAAAGCTACACTTTGAATAAAGCTTACATTTACTACAGAATATTTGCTTTGCATGGTTACAGTACAAGCACTGTATTCCTGTGTAAACACTGTAATGAAGTTGTTAAGATGAAAAGAAACACTTACAGCATTTGCACTAAAGTTCATGGAGCATGAGATAGCTGTGCTTAGGATGCTGGTACTTTGAAGGGATTAAAAAAAACTTCTCAGAAATAAACACAAAAAAAATAAAATTCTCAGGCTAGCAAAACAACATGCAAGTGATGGGAAGAGCAGCACTAATTATTATGTAGAGAATAATCTGATTTGAAATGCCACAGTGGAATCCACTTTATGATCTGACCTTCCTACATATGAATTGAAAAGCAGGAAAAAGTACAGGGCATGACCTAAAAATGGTAGTCTGGAAGCTTCTTTACGTGTGTTGGGTCTTATTTTTGTCTAGCCTGAAATGTAGTTTTTCCTCATGAGTCAAACCTGAATAAACTGGTTTGAATGTTCATGTTGTCCTCATGGTTCCAGCTCAGCCAGACATAGCTACTTTATTTTAAGAATTGCTCTTACTTGGAATTTGAGTCCTGCTGGAAACAGTATGCTGTCAGGAGGATGCAGTCTTGTTGTTCAGAAACTTAAATAAGATAAGGCTAATCCTATTGTATGCTTCTACTTTCAGAGGTAGTGTAGAAACTTGCCTTTCCTAGTCAGGGCACCTTACCATTCACTACCTGCTTTATGGGATTTCTTTCTCTCTCTCTCTCTCTTTTTTTTTTTTTTTTTTTTTGGTGAGTTACTGGCTTGGTTAGACATTAATATTCAAAATGTTTCATACAGTTGAGGATAGCATTATACTGTGCCAACCTTCAGACTTACAGAAAAATAAACCAGCTCTTGTGTTCTATGAGTCAAAGATGGTGAGAGAAAATAAATTTACCTATAGTCTCTTTGATAATGCCAAATTTAGGATTCCTTTATACAAGATGTTTAAATTGTTTTCTTTTATTTATGTGTCAGTACAGGTAGAGTAAGGATTAGGATAGTGAATACCTGTGAGCTTTTGCTGAGACGATTTATGGGTTTCAAAACCAGGAACTCCTTGCACATAGTAAGAATTTTCATCTTGTCAATTTGGATTGGTGTTGAACCAAACTTCATTACCCTGCTTCAGGAAGGGGTAGTATTGGCTATTAAAAAAAATCAACTAACAACAACCAAATTTAAGAATTCTCCTACAGGTGTAGGAGGATAATCTATTTCCAATATTTGGTCTTACCTTGATCTTTTGCATTTAGAGATTAAACTGCAAAATTACTTCACAATGAAGTTATCTTTTGAATTGTCTAAATCGGCCTTAGGTTTCTTAAATCTTGCAGCATAACAAATGATTTATAGAGAATTAGGCTGTTAGCACATATGTTCTTGAAATAAGTTGGTTTAGAAAAGGCACACTTTTCAAGCTCTCCTAAGAATTAGTAACTTTGTAAATCATTTAATCTTAGGTAGTGGTTAGATGTTTGTGCGTGAGTAATTAGCGGTTGTCTCTTCTCCTTTACTTCTAAAGGACCTGAAACTTTTATAAGACCAGATGGTTATCAGTAAGTTTTTACTCACTGGGAAGATCTAGATTAAGAGCAGAAACTTTTTGTTGTTAAAACAGCAGCTGACTTGCTGTGTGCTCTTGGGCACGTCCTCTTGACTTCCTTGCACCAGTTTGCCATTGTGTCCACTGCTGTTGCCACCACCATAAAGTTCTTTGTAAGCCTGTAATCAAAATACAGTTCAAGCTGTTTATTATTCTGAGTGTACTCAACTTCATTTGCTATGCAGTTCTGCATATGGCTGTGTAAAGTGCAGTGGATTTATGCAGTTTAGTCTATAAAGAACTTACACAAAATAAAACCACCTTGTGCAACATGTATTATAGTAAAGTAGATTTAAGGGGGTAAAAAAAACCCCAAACCGTCTTATTTTGGATTTACCAGAGTGTACNATGTATTATAGTAAAGTAGATTTAGGGGGGTAAAAAAAAAAACAAACCTCACACCGTCTTATTTTGGATTTACCAGAGCGTACAAAAACTGCTAGTGGGGGATAAAGCTGTTTGGTTAAAAATGGGAATGCTATGACTATAAAAGTTGAGAGGGGAAAAAAAATCTGTTCTAGAAGGGCTACGTGGCAGTCTTAATTTGCCTGAGTCTTTAGCAGAGGTTTTCCACTTCTCTTTCTGCCAAGTAAATTAGATTTATGAAGAGAAGCTAAACTCCAAGGGTTGGACTGTTAGTATCTTTTGACAAGGTTAATGTGGTGAAGCAGAATATTGATAATAATGAGCTGACATTTAACAGCAGACCAGCTGAGAGATCCTTGTGTTCCTACGTAATGTGAAGATTGAGTGTCCTGTAAGCTTATTGTTTTATGTTTTGTACTTGCTTTTGCATGCATGCCAGAGCATGCTCTGGGAAGAGGCATAAACTTTCTTCCTTTTTTTCCTTCACAAATACATTTCTTTCCTGTCTAGAGCTGGAAAAGGAGCACAAGAGGGGTTTTGTTAAATACGGCAAAATCTAATTACAGCTTGATTTAAAGCCACATTTACACAATGGCTGAGGGATGAGTTCACTTCCACAAAAACAAACTTGCTGGCTTCCTACTGTGCATCGGGGAATGTGAAGATGCATGTCCTGGAGAGCAACTGCCTCCCTCTGCTGGCACCAGCTTTTCTTACGCTGTGCTACAGCTCTGCTACATGGTATAAAAATACAACTGTTAGTCCTGTGCAAAAGAAGAGTGAATTCACTGGTGTGTGCTCATCTTACTGCGTATGCTGCAAGTGGTGCATGGGGCATCATTCCATGTTCCGTGTGATAGGCTTGATGTCTGTTTTCTATGAGCTGAAGAAACCTTGTTCCTCTAAAGGAATGGTTGTTTCCTCAATCTGTATCTTGAACAATTATGTCCCTGGTGGTTTAAAAGGGAACATGTGGGTGAACAAACTACATTTTCTTGCCATTGTGGTTTTCACTCAGTGTTCACCTCTGGAAAGTGCAAGATCTCATTTTGTTTACCTGCTGAAGTAATTGAAAATGTGGTTTTCTTTCTTCAACTGGTTCAAGTGTTCTGCTGTTCTTTTAACTCACTTTCTCAGATGACAAAGTTGCACATCTCCATCTTACTGAAAGTCCATAATTTGTAGTATGTTTTTCACTTCCAGGTATACCTTTTGCTCAAGAACCCCATCACAGGTTGTTTCCTAACAGCAGCTCATAGCTGAGACTATGGTCTTTATTCTTCCCTTTCTGGCCGATGACTGCATTTTTAGCAGGTTTTTTTTATTATTGAACTTGCACTTTATGCTGCTGCTACTCCTTCCATTTCTGCTACTCTAGTTCATAAGAATTAGAATGGCAGAGTTTAGAGATTAGGTGTATGTCCTGCCACTATCTAGAAAAATGAGGCTCTGTGGAGGTAGAAGGTTGCTGGTGGTGAGACTGAAGTTGCTGAGCCATGTTTGGAAGCTGCTTAGTGAGGAGATTTGTATTAGTGAGAGGCTGGGGCAAGTGCGTTGGTGTACGTGGGAAGTCTTGGGGAAGGAGTAACACGCCTAGGGTAGGTGGGGAGGGAAGGTGTCACTGATATTCACAGAAATTAAGGAGAGACAACAAAGCTTGCCCAGAAGAAAGCATTGCAGACACGCTGGTGGAGAGGCAAAAGTAGAGATGGAGGGCCTAGCATGGACAGCATGTGGAGGGAGACATGGCCCTCTGAACTGTGTCTTTGAAGGTCTGCAGAGGGCTTGTGAAAGAAGCGGTAAAATGAAAGAGTCTGGCAGGGTATTTCTGGCAGTTAAAGAATCTCCCAAAATTATTGGTCCCCACAAGAGTTGACGGGCCAAGATATGAAGAAATGTAAAGTTGCAAGAGGCAGAGAGGAGAGGAGACAAGATCTAAAATGAATTGTTCTTTCACCACTAAAGTGATCTCCTTTTTTTTGTTTGGTGTCAGCTCATTTCACACTTCTCAGAGAATTTCAAACGCAGCCATATTACTGTGATACTGGTGAACCATATGTGAAGTTAATGATGGGGGAAAAAGAGGACCACAAAGCTTGCTGTGATACTGAAAGGTCAGTGGATGACAATCTCTGTGTATAGCTGTATACAGTTGCACTCCAAAAAAACACAAGAAAGTTTCTCTACCATGAAGTCATACCCAGGGAACTGTCCTTTTTAAGCCTTAGATTTCAGTTTACACAAACTTTTGTAAACAGCAAATCATCATTTCTTGCTTCTCCTTGAGATATTTCTGGGCTTTATTTAGTCCTCACTGGAGTTGTGTTATTCAGCATTTTGGTTTTTCTCAGAGAATTAGCCATATGAAGGTCATCAGCTGCAGAAAAAGAAATGAGTTGTCTTTTTTAGCACTGTTTTGTCTGCATTGTACGTGGTCTTCAAACATTAAGATGTCCTAAACTGTAAGGAGGATTCCCTTTTGGGTTTAACCTTTTCCATTATTTAATGTTGAAGTTCTGACGTAGTAGAAGGAAGATGAGCATTCATAAAGATAAAAAAGCAGTCAGGTCTCACCTTACAGTACTTCTCCAAGCCAATACAGTGAAGAAAATGTTGATAGGAAGGAGAATCTTTGAGCACATTTATGAGTGTCCGGGGATCAGAGTCAGCATTTTGTTTGGCTGCCCACAGGAGAACAATGGCATTTATACTGCAGTATGAAGTCCAGTGAAGTACTCATTGTCACTACCCGTGTGGTCCCTGTTCTTTGTCTCCCAGGTGGCTCTGGGCAGTCACTGCTGGAAATCACACAGACACCTAAAGGAGTCATGTCTCATGTCAACTAGAAATTCTGCAGTTTATTTCTCAAGAGGAGATGGCTTGAAGGGCAGAGATATATGGATTGCCTCTACCTTTTCTTCTGATTATGTTTTATTGTTAAATGCTTATTAAAAAAACCCCAAACCAGCAGTTTGATAAGATCCCAGCTGCTAGTCAGTGTTGATATGCAGAAGTGACTTGGTATGAGTTGCGAGCTTTGTTCTTTTGGAAGCTATTCTTTCAGCTGTGACAAGTGTAAAGTTATTCTCCTAGATGATGCTCAGATCTTTCACCCTCACCCCTAATAACTAAACAGACAGGTGTTCTTGCTGTTTGTTTGGTGGATACATGTTTAGAGATAATGACATTTTCAGCTGTATTAATTACCAGAAGTACACTGTCAAAATAGTAGGTATGTGATCTTATTACTTTCCTGAAAGAGTTATAAAGCCTAAAAGCAACCAAATTCTGTAAAATTTTTTAAACTTAAATTTATGAAGAAGGATATTCCAAAAACATGTAATAGATGAGAGAGGTTGTTTTCTTTGTTGTAATTACACTGGATCTTCTCTCTGTTTTAAAGAAATTTAACTCTTGTGGTGAATCTAACTTTTATTTAACAAAAACATTTTTGATGCTGTGTCCGAGTGAGAAAGTTTACACAACTGAGGCATTGAGTGGGACAACCCTCCTGTTCCATCCACTAGATATGGTTGCATAAGGGACTTGATGCACCAAATGTGGCCAGTACATCAAATTAATGAATTGACTGCTAATCTTGAGCATTGAGTGCCCTCTGTGGATTTTTCACAGAACCCTGGTTTGTGCTGACCAGTAGTGATATGGGGCATTGAGCTGTTCAGAAGGCAGTGGCTGCATGTTTTCTGTACCAAGAACTCCTGCCCCTCTCCTTTGTGGAGGAAGCAGCTCTCTTTATCTGCAAGGTAGGGAGCTGTAAGTGAACTTCCAGTGGAGGACCCCAGTCCTGGAATTTTACCACTGTCATTCCCAGTCCTGGACTTTTCTCCCAGCTTACCAGAAGCTGCATCATGGCAGCAAATGTAGCTTTTCAAGATAGCCTTTATCCTTCCATAAGGGCAGCTACTGTCTTGGTGGTTATAATGGGTGATCCAGAATTACCTGCTCTGCAGTAAAAGGAAATGTTTCCACCTAGGCCTGCTTCTTAGAAGGTGTGTTGGATTAAAAGAATCCCCATTTATTTTTTTCCAGAGGAACTGGTACTAGGCTCTGTGATCTCTTGAAAGTCCGAAGAGTACAAAGAATAGAAAATAAATTCTCTGTGAACTTTTGTGGTTCATTCTATTCTTCCACCATTGTCACTGACTCCTGCTACAATGGCACAATCTAATGAGAAGAGCTTGTTACTCCCAACAATTAACAAGTTTCGTATTAACAGACTTATTTATAGACTTAGGAATAAATACTTATGCTAGATAAATGCACAATTTGGAGGCTAAGTCAGCCTTCCCTGATTTTACATGTGTTGACATCTTCAAAATAGTTTTCTGATATATAAAATATTTTCCAGATAGAGACATGGTTTTGCATAGATGTGTTGGTTACTGTTTAACAACAACAACAAAAAATTAAAAAAACATTACTATGTCTCTTTTATTGCTGCTGCCTATCACAGGCACAATTTGTAATTTATACTAGGTTAGGTACTCTAAGCTTTCAAAGGAGTAAAGTGTTTTCTCCTGTGTCATATAAACAATATTTGATCAGAAGCACTCTGGAGAGAACTGCTCAGATAAAGAAAGGCCGAGATACATGTCCTCAGCCAAAAAACCAGTAATTCCAGTGTGATTTAAGTTGTCTTTATCTGGAACTGTTTGGCATTAAAGTGTTATCAGTCTGATTTCCAAGCTTGCTATAGTTGCATCAGTTCTAAATGAAGTCTTCTGTTGCCTGTGGATTATTTGTGTAGGGTTTTGTCTTCTGTAGAGCTTTCTGCTTGTCACCTCTCTTTCTCTGTTCTACTAACACGAAAAAGTTCAAAGAAATGAATAAATCTATATAAACAATGCTTACGTTGTGACGGTTTCAAGTTGCATCTTAATAACTCATTTCTACAGGAATGTCTTTTGCAGTGCTCATTCACTTTTTTCACTGCAATAGGCAGCCTGTAATGAAAATGTTGACTCACCTGAATGATGTCTCTGTTTTCTTTATTCTCTAGAACAGATTGAAAGATAATTTTAAATTACAAGTATTAGATCACATTTCCTTGGACAATTGCTTTTGATTATACTAAGTTACTGCACTCACCTATTTAAGTCACAGTCAACATCTTAAATATCAGTGTTAAGGGAAGCAGAAGAAGGTGTTGTAGATGATGATTGCTCTATATCTTGTTAACTTAATATTTTGAGTCTCTTCAAATTAATGGTACTCCTTGTATTAAAGAACTTTGTATAACGAACAAATTGATTTACCTTATAACAAAAAATACAGGTAATCTTGGCAAGGAGGGGTGGGGTAGAAGGGATCTGTGAGATGTAGCCTGGATAGGCACATAGTGTAGTCTTTCGTTCTTTTTTAGATTGCATGACAGCAGCCTTTAATTTTTGAATGCTTTAATTCTAGTGCAAGTACTCAAATGACTCACCAGTTATCTAAAGCATCAGGTAACTATACCTATCTTTAGCTTTGTTCTATCTTCTTATCCTTGTTTCTATCTTCATTTTCTCAGTGGTAGGCTACAGTGAGTTTAATTAATGTTTAGAAAAACAAAAACCCAAAACAATGTGGGAAGTATTCCCAAGTGTTCTCATGAATACAGCCTCTGCAGACTTTCTCTTGGGATGGTCAAGACCTACGGAGGATAAATTCTGGTCTCCTTTCAGGGTACTTTCAAACACAACATAACTTGACCCCACATGCTAACAGGCTGCACTTTTCAGTCAGAGGTGATACTATTTTTAAGAAGAGATGTCTTCTCTCTGCTACCTGCAGCTGTGCCTTCATTTTGGTGGTTGGTCTTTGCCAAGGCATGACCCTGGCCTTAGCTAAATTCCTCCTCCACCGAGGGATTGCTGTGTGCCACAGCGTGTGGTATTCAACCATAGCAGGGGGGTCAGCCCTTCTAGCTAATTCTATCAAAGTGCTGAATTGCAGGGGTTCAGACAAGAAATCAATACTCTTTTTCCATCTGACTGCCTCAAAGACTATGTAAATTAAATCTGTCTGTCTGTAAAAAAAGTTACGTCTGCACTACAAGAAATGCAGTTGGCAAATATGAGCTGCTGCTTGTGTTGCTGCTAGGAAAGATCTCGCCTGAATAATTTTGTTTTCAAAGTAATTTTTGGTAAGTTCCTCTGAGATTTGTAATAGTGACATGCAAATAATCTATACAATAATGATAATTCTACTGTTTTCCTCACAAGTTGTGTAGATCTGCCTGCAGCAGGCTTTGCAGGTTGATGAGGTGATGAAGATATATTGCCACTTGGGAGGCATCCTTTGTTTTCTGGAGTTCTCTGCCTATTAATACCTTTTATGTGTATTTTTGTTGCCTGTTTCTTCTTTGACACATGCTTTTTTGATTTCTTTTGGTTTTGTTGTGTTTAGGCTTTTTCTGACATAGTGTACTTCTCAAGTGCAGACATGTATCTCCTTCACCACCAGTAGCTTCTACATTTTTCTAATATCCAGGCCAGCTCAGTTAGTTTTGTATTTTTATTTACTTGAAGTTACCTGTAAGTTCTGCCAAACATTAACTCAGACTCAGCTGCAGTAAAGCTGGAGGAGTGTCATGGGTTGGGAGACATGAGATGTTCTAATATATGATATAATTGGGAAGACTTTAAGGAGTCTCTGGTCTTACTCCAAATTTTTTCTTCCACAACTTTTGGGAATTGAAATAATAAGTATACAGACCCAAAAAATGATGTGAATAATGCAAAACATGACAGAAAATTTTCAGGCTTTTCCTTTGTGCACTCTTAAGTCTGTGAACGTCAGTTTAAATCCCAAGTTCTGAATGAATACAGACTTCTGAAATAGTTCTTTTCTCTAACATAGAGTGTAGAATTTTTTTCATACATCTAATTTGGTTGGTTTTTAGTCTCATTATATTGATGTGATGCAAAGGAATAGTTGAAGCTACTTTTACCTCATGTAGTGTACTAGTTTACCACAAGAGTTTATTATATCTGGAGTACCCCAAGAGAAAATGAGCCTTCTAAATTCTTCCCAACATCCATATGTGAAAGCTGTTTCAGTTTGTTTTAAATGAAACAGATACAGAATTATATAAATGGGGAAGTTGTGTGTACTCTGAACTGCTGTGAGTGAGATAAATTATTAGATTTTTGCAAGTTAGCCATGCGCGTGCTGCAGCCTATCAGCATGAACTGATCAGCATGAAAAATCAGTACTATGTGGAGGATTATTCACATTACTTCCACTCAGTCCTTCCAAATAGGAACATCCATGCTAGTGATTGGGATATAGTGGGATTGCCAACAGCAGTCCACCTGAGTATAGAAATTATGACATTTTTCAAGTTATGCCATTTTTCATGGTTATACAGTTTCTGTTATTGAATACAAATAATGCATACAGTGAAGTCCATGTTAAACACTTAGGCAACTCTGAAACTTGTTAATGTTTCATTTTTCTAGCAGCCCTTTTACTGTGGTTATGCTGCTTGTGTTTTGACTACAGACTACTGGAATTTGCTTTGAAAATATCAGTGTCTGTTTTATTTGAGGATTACTTTTGGAGCAGCTTCTTCTATAAATCCTGATTAAGGCAGACATCAAGAAAAGCCTTTCTTGGCTCATGTCAGTAAAGATTGCATTGCTGTAGAAAATGCAGGAGATAAATGTTTGAGACTGACTGAAAGGTCCAGTTCTGACTCCACTTAGTCTTGAGTCCTCACCTTTTGACCTTTTCTTCCCCTGTTTATGCCTACTTTCTGTCGGGACTAAAAGGGTTCCTGTTATGCTATTAAGGTGATGTTGTATGGGATTACTGATTTCCCTTCCTACCTCCAATATGTTTAGGACTTTAAGACTCACTGTTGAGAGTCATCCAATTGATGTAGTGGGAAATCAATGATCTCAAAAGTGCTCTGAGCTTCACTGGGTACATTATTAGAAAAGCTGAGTTATGCTTACTGTGTGTTGGCACTCTCAAACTGTATGTGAGTTTACAGTGAAGACTAGGTTCAGGCCTGTAACCATTACCCAGATTTTTCCTAATCTTATGTTGACATAAATTCTTGACAAAATAATAAATGCTCACTAATCTGATGCGTGTGTAAGCAGTGTTAAATTACAGTGCCTGTGAGATGAAGGTTGTTATGTATTTGCAATTTGCTTAATTTAAAACTGAAAATTCTAATGCTTGTGCTTTTAGAAACTTGTTCTGGATGTGCAATGGAGTTGCATCTGGGACAGGGGTCTGAAAGGTTCCATCTGGTTTGGGCACTTCATAAGAATTGCTACCTGGTTATTGACACCAGTGGTATTACAAGTGGTGACTTATGTGAGGCTACTATGCCATGCAGACCTGTGCTTCTGGGAAATTGGGCACCTTTTTTGCCTCCCAGGACTAGGCAAGGAAGATGAAGAAAAGGCCTGCTGGTTTGCCCAAGAAAGGTTTGAGAAGACAGACCAGTAAGTAATTTGTCCCCAGAACGTGGCAGAATTCCTCTAGTGCACATTTCCTATCTTCTTTAGAGCACTTCTTAGTTCTCGTGCTAGTTTTGGTAGGAACATCACTCTCCTCTTTGCCTTAGCAGGGAGGGAAGTGTCTGCTCAAATGTTCAGAAAAGGGTGGAAAGGAAGGAGTAGGAGCCACTCAGCTTGAGGAATGGCCACTCGTTTGTCTCCATTTATGCTGAGTTTTTATAGCCCTTCTTATGTGACTTGTATGCTCATTTTGTATTAGAGGATTGGACAAAAGCATCAAGCAGTTCTTGGAAGAAAGGTAAGGGGATCTTATCAGCTCAGCAAAATTTAACTTGGTAGGTGTACAAGCTGCCCAAGATGAAAGTATGTTCTTCTTCAGGAACATTATATGGAATAAGAGTCCTGATGACTCTTTCATAAAAGAGCTTTTGGCTTGCTCTGTTAAATAATTAAATCTCTCTTCCTGGAGAGGCTTTTCATCTGTGCCAGTAAAATGCTTCTGGCTTCTTGTAAGAAGACCGTGAGACTGGGTTCCAGTATGGCGAGTCACGGTTGCTGGTTTTATATGGACACAATTTCTAGAAATTTAATTATAATCTTTCTAAGATTAAAATCTAAATTTATTTTACTTTTGGCTAAAAGGGCTTGACATTTAATAGGCTGTCTTCAAACTCATTAGTCTTGATTTCTGTGGTAACCAGAGCCATTGCATAGTTTTCTTCTGGGAATCATTGTGCTAAATATTTTCAATTCTGGTGTAAAGTAATAAGATCTTAGAGTTGCTCTGAAACCCTGAATTATGGGTGTGGACTGGAGACTTGAAGTCTCAAAGGTTTGCAATCTCTGAGCTCCCAGAGATCTGCCTGGCAGCAAGGAGGGTTTTGTGCAAATGCCTGTATGCATTAGTGTCTCCAAAGAACCACTTCATGTTCCAACAGTTGCACCTTGACTTGCTTTCTAGTTGCATCTTGCAGCTCAACGTAAACACCTTCTTGCATGGAGAGATGTAAGAGAGTGAAAAACAGTCTTTGAAGAATAAAAAAACTATGGGGTTTAGAGAGCCTGATGGGTCTTCATTGTCATCACAGAAGATCAAAGAAAACCTTGGACTGCTCTTTCTACTCAGAATTGGAAATAACATTCTTAATTACAGAAGGGAGCAGGTCTGACAGAGTTTTTTCTTCAAAGGGAGGAATGCTATACTTCATCTTTCAGCCTCTGCACTCTTTGCGGCATAGCATTTTTGAAAAATTACACCTGTCTTCTAATGGAAGACTTATATTTAAAGTTTTCCCAGGCCAGTCTTATCTCAGCTGGATATACTCAGCATCAGGTTGTGTCACCCATTTCAGCAAGGTGATCATAGTGAACATGCTACTAAATAGAGAAGAAGAAAATGCCAGCAGGGGTGATGAAGATTAATAACGTGGAAGTGCTGGAAGTTTACTTACTATATTGCAAGCTGTTTTTTCCTGCTCTTCCACTAGGGAAATCAGTACTTGTCTGCCAGCTTTCTGGATTAAGTGGTGCTCTCAGGGTCCCTATTTTCTACCAGCAACTACAAAAAAAAAAAAGTCTCCACTTATGAAGCCCTTGTGTGGCTTGTTCCAGTGTAGTTTTAACCTCCCGTGTCCTTGTTTTTAAGCAGTTACCTTTTGCTACCATTATATCTTGTGTTAGGACTTAAACATCTTACATCAGTCATGGGGTTTTTTTTGTTTGTTTTTGTTTTGGGTTGGGGTTTTTTTGGGTTTTAGGGTTTTTTTTTTAATTATTGTGCTATTTTTTAAACTTGTCTGTTCTGGTCTGCAAATGTGTCTTTCTCTCTTAACCATTTGGAAGCTGTTTTTTCTATAATGTATTTTTCAATCTTTGACTCTCTAGGGTCACGATCATTGGTTCTGTGTGAGTCAGTCATGCATTATATGGGATCCATGTTCTGGATGAACTGTTTAAAGCTATTTCTGTACTTACTGTAAACAGTGTGGTCCCTTTCTGTGGTTCACCAACTTTTGTTGCATGCAGCTGGTCAGCCAGAGGCTGTGAAATGGTGACTACAAGGCACACATGTTTTGGTTTTGAGAAGATCTTGGTTGCGCTGACAGGTGTTGCACCTTTTGAAATGGACAGTTCATGCTGCATCTCTGCTGGTAGCTGTGAGGAAACGAGGTGGAGGGAAAAATAAATAAGGTGGAAATACAAGAGGCACAAAGCATATTTCTGTAGTTTGAGGTGACTTCTGAAATATGGGAAAAATGGGTGGAACTTGAGGAGGAATGGAAAGCTGACATTGGTATGGAGATGTGTTGAGTGGTATGTGAAGAGAAGCATGTTTCAGGATGATGTGAAGTCTTTTACATGACTTTGTTTAGGATTTGTGTGTTCTTAAGAATAGAATAATACAGTGATAATTCCACATTTGATTTTGTGTCTGAAGTACAAATGTTCAGCCTAGTAAACCTCTTGCAGGCATCACTTGAGATCCTTTTATGCCACATCCATCAGTAGTAGGATGAAGCACATCTCCCTGACAGCTGAACTGCTCCTCCCCTGGCTCTCCAAGGTGGCAGTGATGGACTGCTGTCATCATTTCAGTCAGTTAGGTCTGCAGTGAAGTCACTGCTAGTGTGTAGGTCTGTGGAGGAAAGGGATGGTAATGTACCTTGGAATGTGAGTGTGGGGGATTTTTTTGTTTGGTTTTTCTATGATTCTGAGATAAAAGTAAGAATGCTATAAAACATAGTCTGTAGGGATCAATCTTAATGCCATCCTGCAACGAGTCTCTGGCATTAATACAGAGACATCTCTGCCTGTTATTGAGCTTACAGAGTTCTGTCTGGGGTTTTTATGTATATAGTGAGCATATTTGAAAAAAAAAAAAAGCTTGAAGGTACAGGTTATCTGTCCAACTTCAAAACATGATTGAGAACATTGACAAGTACACACATGTGGACAGATAACTGCTTGCTTAACAGTCAAAATTGGGGCAATCCAAGAAATGTCCCTCTGCTACACAAGACAAAAATAAGTTTGTTCATGCTGAGTGCTGACCTCAAGGCATTTGTGACTTGTGAAGAAAGGTTTATACAGCAAACACTAGGCCCATGTTTTATTTTCCTGCATAAATTATGATGGGCTTAGTGATGAGTTTGCCACCAATTGGCAGACTTCCCATAACTTGCTAGGAAAGGAAAGAGCTCAGCAAATAGCTATTGTGAAATCAAAGGTAATTTTCAAAAGGAAAATAAAATAATGCTAGATAAATTTATTTGGGAAGGAAAACTGGAATGTAGAAAAATTAGTGGCAGAGAAAATTGTACTCTTATCTTTTAAATTGTGTGAATGTCAGAAGTACCATCCAAAAATCTTAAGATTTTGTTGTTATATAAACATAACCATGGGATGGTTTAACTTACTTCTAAAAGTCTAATGAATGCATCAAGCCAAGTAAAATATTCATTAGAGTAATTGGTTCAGTTCAACCTCTCAAGGCTACAGCTTGGAAATATACACACTATTGCCTTTAGAAATGCAGCATGTTGATTCACCAGCCATTTTGCTCAACTCATTTTCATTCCATATGCTTACTATACTTTGCAAAATCTAATTAAGTAACTGAGGTAGCAGTTTGCAAGCAAAATTTGATAAATTTTTAAGCCAAAGGTTAAGTGATATCCAGAGTAAAACCTGTTCAGTTGCAAGACACATCAGAATTTTTTAAGATATTCTTGTATTAAAACAGTTGGGTATGGAGGTACTTACACAGTTGATAATAGTATAGTAAAAAGTTATTTGTTCCCAAAATAGTAATCTGTTTGTTAATTCACTTAGATATGCCTAAATGAAGTGTAAAATTCATTAATGTGCTAGCTAGACAGTTTTCACTGTAGGAAGCTGGCTTTAGTGTCATATGATGAATTCATCATACCCTCATAGGTTTTCCTCTCTCCTCCCCTCTGTGATGGGCATCTGCCTTGAACCATATGGTTTTGGAAAATTTTAATTGAAATTCTGTCAAGGAGCTGAGCTAGAGAAAGCCTAACTTACTTATAATTGCTAAAAATGTTGTAGAGACCTTCTGTTTCCATGCAGAGGAGCAGGAACTTGAAGCTGAGCACAAGCGGGTAACTTGTGCCAGAGACAGGCTTTTGCTTTCGATGAAAGTCTGCCGAATATTGGCCAACTTGCGTACCTTTCACAATTTGTTCACTTCCAACAGAGGCTTGCTGGAGCCTCTTGTGGCCGTGTCCTCATGAAACCTGTGTTCTCTGGGATTTGATGAGTCTCTTGTGACTGTGTCCTTATGAAACCTCTCTTGGCTTCTCTTGCTGGCACATCTATAGATGGCTCTGTCCTGTCACAGGTCCAGTGCATGGTCCAGGTGCTCATGTGCCATCACAGTAGGTGGCAGGGCAGGTTGGTGAAGCTCTGCATTTTCCTCAGCTGGAGTTTTAGCCATCTGCCATTGCCAAACGTGAATGACCACTGACTCTACATGTTAGCCCCACTGTGCAGTTCCTCATGCCTTTGTGACCCAGCATATCGTTGCTAAAAGCAAGTGTAAAAATTGACATACACATTGGCATTCCTCTGGCTGACCTGCAGAGATAAGCACAGAGGTTTAGTGAGAATTGATTCTGTTGCAGAGACAAATAGGTGTTTCTTGAAATGCACCTTTGCAGCTGGTTGTGAGTCCTTCAACTACAGCTGCTACCATGGTGTTTTAGAAAAGAAGGCAACTCCTGGAATAAACACCCAGCTGCAATGGTATGTTGAGAGTGTGCTGCCTGGGCAGCCCTTGCTGGGGCTGTGGGTGAACATGCCCTTGGAGCCAGCAGCTCTGTGGGATAAGGCAGGGGCTGGCTGCTGGGGAGCTGTGCTGGAGCTGAACAGGGGGAAGCAGCAAGGGCTTGGGGAGCTGCTGGGCAGAGGGGGGACATGCATGTAGGCTTAGCAGCCTGCATGGGAGGGAGCCAAAACTGAGAGTCCCGTAGCAGATGAAGCCTGGTTAATTCCTGTTTCAGTTTCTTTGGTCATTTTTTCAAGTGTCATACATGCCTTGGTGGTTTGTGAATGGAAATGAGATTAGAAGAATGATTTGAGTCTCTTCAACTTTTTTAATGTGTGTTTCTGCATCTTTTCTTTTGCTTAGCAAATGCGAGCATTCCCAATAATCAGAGGACGAGGGTAAAGACTTTTGTTGGTCTTATTCCCCTGTTGCTACATTTGGCAAAATGTTGGTAGAAAAACAACATTTTGGATCTGATCATCAAATCATTGTGCATCTTTTTCACATTGTGCATATTGAACTCTTCCATTTAAGTTTTTAACCCCTGTATAACTGCCTCTGCTGCCTTTCTTTATTAAATACATAGTTTCCTGGTTTCAAGCAGTATGGCTGAGAAACTTGGAATATTCCACAGTATTTTAAACAAGCATAGTTTATAAGAATTGATGAGCTTCTTAGATCATGTAATCTAGAGAAGAAAGACTTAATAAAACAGTTCTTAATAAAAAACTTCTTTTTTGAAACACAAAACTTAATGTCGACTGACCATTGAATCAAGGACCGAAGGTCACTATTCCTGCATTTTGTTTTTATTTCTAGCTGTATATAACTTTGAGAATATTACTCTTACAATGATGAAGTCTACTTCTGTCACAAAGCAACTCTTCATGAGCAATTTTCACTGGCAGATTAGGAAAGCTGTGACATAGCTATTTACATATTGCCAGTAAATATGGCCTTGCACTGTTCTCACATTGAGATCTTGTTCCATTGGTAAAATTTTATATAGTACCAAATATAATTTTTGTACTGATGTATAATAGCTAGAAAGTGTTTATTGACAGCCTTTAATATCATGCTCTTGGACTGTGCCTGATACTGTATGGTGCTGGTGATAAGAGTAAAGAATCAGGAAAAATGCCAGTGTGGGCACAATGGAATTCATTATTGCAACGGGGTTCAAGATCTTGCTAGTGTAATGTTTATGGATAGGGTTTATGTGTAACTTAGTGAAACCTCTTAAAAATGCATTGTAGTTTGTATGTGCATAATGCTGTAGCATTATGATATTTTTGTAATATCAGTCATGAAAAATGTACTGTATCTCACGAGAGAGAGCTGGCACCACATCTGGTTTTTCTGATAGTCAGGCTGTGTATTTCCATCCTGTCACTGATGTTTGAAAACCTTTTGGTCACTGTAGACCTTAGGTGATTATATGAACCATGTGGGAACAGGAAACATCTGAAGAATTTTTCTGTTTTTGCTAAACAGAGTGAGGATTAATTAAAGTGTGCTACCAAGGAAGACTAAAAAAATGTCTCTATCTTATTTACATGATTATTTACCTGATGTAGAAGCGCCCTTTCAAATACACAATGGTCTCTTGGATCATACCATTCCTTTTTTTCTGGGCTTATTTATAAAATAAGCATAAGTAAGCATGTTAGGACTTAGTTGTGTTAGTTCCCCATACATCTAAATAGTCTTTCCTCATGGAGAAGTATTTGACAAACGGCTTTAAGTTTTTTTGCATAACAGCAAAAATTTCCTTGGCATTTGCACCCTGGCCTCATGAAAGCTTAGTTAGGACTTTATGTGCCAATGCACACAGAAGCCCTCTGACCATCTGGGTGTCCACCCACGGGTAAATGTAAAGGACAGAGGGGGTCCTGTTGGCTTCTGTAGGGCTACTGTGCACTGAAAGCGTGTGCGTGGTGCCTCGCTGATCTGAGGTCCATGCTGTAGACTGGGCAGCGATGCACAAAACCTCAGATCTGCTCTGTGTGCTGCTGGCAACGTGTACATTCAAAACAAGAATTCCTACTGGCAGAACAAGCAGCTTCGTTGCATTGTCTCCTTGAAACAGACCTAGCAAACTACAAATGGCCAGCTTCGCAAAGGGCACGCCTAAATAGATCCTTGCTTTCAGAGATGGAGACAAACCCCCTCATAGGTGAATCACTCGGGAGAACAACACCACGAGAAAAACCCAACCAGGAATTTGGCTGTGACGCACCCAGACCAGCAGCAGTCCCAGACGCTGATGCTGCGGGCTGCAAGGTGTGATGGGCCGGGCTGCCTTTGCTCGCGGTGCCTCAGCAGCCCTGTGCTCGGCCCAGGGCTATAATTAGATTAGCAGCCTGCTCGGCAGCGGTGCCAGCCTGCGAGCCTCAGCGAGCATGTGCTGGATTCTGCATGTGCCTCCCGCTTATTGGCGGCCGGCGTTGCTGCCTGCCGGTTTGATAGGTTTCCCCAGTAATCTTTATGCTGCATTACAGACATAGATACAGAGGTACTGCGTGCATGCAACGGGAGAGGTGCTCAGCTCGGAGCGTAAGAGAAAGCCCACAGATGAAAGGCACTGGTCTTTGTTGCAAAGCATCAGTACTTAAGGACTGCTAGCTGGGAGCGGAGAGGTCAGTGGAGGAGTTTGACTTGGCGGTAATTACTTTCAGGTCTTTATCTCTCCGGTAAAACAGTCATGCATGAAATGAATACTGTTAATCATGTCATCTGTTTAATTTGATCTTGCTTTCGTTAATGTCGTGTATATTCCGGTGGGAGAGCCATCACATCACAAAACATATCATTAGAGTGGGTTCGGTTCAAAAATAGAGTGTATTTATATGAGAATATTGCTTTCATTTGAAATTTTGAGCCTGTGCATGAGAGTGATTTTACTGGTTGCCTTTTGTTATGCTAATAGAAATATTTCTTTTATTGGAATGTTTTCTGCCAAGCAATTGAATTAGAGCATTTATAACTGCTAGCATATGAAGATAAATCTGTAAATATTGATCAATTTAAAGAATAATTTCAATAAAGTATTCTTTAATATGATCACAGCAGTAACTATCTTGATGGTTCTCTTGCAACAAGGTAGAGGGGTGAGGAGTATTATGCTATTGTTCTTTCGACAAAGATGCTGGAGCCTTCATGTTTGGGTGGATTCTTTGTTTCATCTACTGCCTTTTATTTTAAGTGGCTTTCAAAATGAAACTGAAGCTATTCAGCCTGGTAGATTTCAATATATCCTTTGCTTGCACATACATGTATTTTATAGGTATTTATTGTTCTCAAAGGCTGATTTTTGGCCCAGAGTCTTGTTTATTGTGAGAACTGCCTTCAGCAGTAGAAAGAAATAAGATATATACATGCCAATCTTTTAATCTGTGATTCTGAGATTATTACACTATTTATCATAGCATTATACTCATTTAAGTTTTTTTCATGCTTGACCTACGCATCAATTGATCACAACTTTTCCTATAAAAAGCATGCATATTTAATGAGAACAGTCTACAGTGAAAGCTGTTCAGAACAAAAGAAAGCAAGCATAAAGTATTAAAAAAAAGTCTCATAATGTAGTCATGACTCATTTGATGAGTTTTGAATATTAAGGCTGACTGGTGAGACTTCAGAGTTAATGCCCTTGTCTGTGTCAGACTCCAGAGCCCACATGAACTTGTATATTAAGTCACCAGTCATCTGGCTGGCTGGCTGCCACCATGCGTCCGAGGTACGAGTAGATTGTCTCAGCCAGGATCAGAAAGGTGTTAGGAACAGGAGCTATTTTGGTATTAGCCTTCATTCTTCCCTCTGCACTTATCCTTGAAGAGGTTTCTTCTACTGCATAAACCAAAGTAAAATTTAAGTTGTTCCCTTTTAAAGTATGTAGTGTGAAACTGTGTTTGTTACCTTCTGAGTAGATATCTTCAGATGTGAGCATTTATTCATTTACCAACTTTATATGGCAGTGGATATAGCAAAGACACATTCTTTATTATTTGTGATTGTATATTCAAACAGAAGATTATTTGGGAGGTTTCAGCACAGCTGGTGCATAACAGTTTGTTTGAAGTTTTGCTGTTGACTAAAACAGTTAACTTGGTATCTATTTTAGTCAAGAGCAAGTTGTTTTTCCATATTCCAGAAGCTGTTTTTGAAGTTGTTTCCTTTTAGGCAGACTTAGGAAATGGCATTTTTGCATTGTGACAGTTAATCTTGGACAGGGAGGACTCAGGATGTGAAGGCATGTTGTTCTCAAGCTGTTTCATATTCCCTCATTGCCCCAAGTTACCAACCAAAAGTGTTTTAAAGATGCGCTAAGCTGATTTATGCCTTCTGCCTTTTTTAACAGAGGCTCACCTTAAGTAATTGATCTATGTTTTAATAACCTTTGCAACAGCATCCAATGAAGGAGTAACTGAAATCAATGTTAGTAATAATAAAATGTAGAAGGTAGATCAATCACATGTTTACTATATGCAGACAAGTGGGCTTCTAAGAGAGGAGAGGTTGACATTTTCTACTCCATGTATTAAGCTATTCTTATCTGTAAGCAACAGAAAGTATGTCTGGAGAAACGCTGTAAGAGTTATCATATTTTTGATGGAGGATACAGGTAATGCCAGCACCCACTGGAACTGAAATGAGGCACCAGCAGCAATTGAGGTGTGGATGTCTTTGCCTCCAGAAAGAGCTGTGATGATCTGTGCAGGAATCACAAGAAAATGAGACAGTATTGAAACAAGAACTGGTGACACTGTAATTCAACTTTCCAATAGCTTAACAGCAAGGAATATGGTACTTTGTTATTGCTTCATTTTGTTACAACCTCACTTTTCTTCTCAGTAAGCTAAAAAAACAAATTGCAGCAACAGTTTGTGTGAATGACTCTCTAAAAAGTAGACATCCTTGTTGCTATAAGCATATTTTAACTATAACCAGTGTATTGCTCCAGGAAATCTAACACATTTCAGATTTTTATCGATGAGATTTTGTATTCAAGCTTTGTCAGTGAGTTTCTTGATGTAAAAGTTTTTAATTAATCTTTTGTTAGGAGATGTATGCATAGCATGTTTGTTATGTGCCTCTGTGAACTGTTCTAATTTCTCATGTGTTGCCCTGTAGTTAAATATCCAAGTCCTTTGTTATGTGAAAAGGAAACTTTTTTTTCCCCCAACACGAATACAGTATGTATGTGTGTATATACATATGTAAAGGCATGAAAGTATGCTGTGAAAATTAAGATGTCAAGTGTTTAATTTATATATGCAGGTAAACATGTGTAAATATGTATATATTTTCTGCCATATAACTCTAACATATGTTTGTGTAGAAAACACTTTTGATATCATACCAGTATTCTCATCATAATCCAATAGAAATACTCTTGGAAGAGTAATGTGAGAAACACCAGATTTGGCTGCTGGCTGGAGATGGGATATATGCAGTAAACTGAGTGGCTGTAATAAACAGTGCTGCACTAGCTCTTCCCTATTAAGATATTATGTCCTTTTACTGCTATGCATATAAGTGAATTTTGCATTACTTAAACCCTTACCTAGTCTAAAGGGGAAAGATGATACTTAAGGTTAATGCATTTTTTTTTGTAGCCTGTTAGCAATGAAAGAGATACTCCAGAAAAAGTTGTGAGGATTTAAAGTATTACCACAGTGTTTATTTTGCAGGATTTGTACTTACATGCCTTACAGTTTTTATGTTGAGTAGCAGCCAGTGACATATGCATAAAGGTTTACATTAGAATGAGAAAAGTGACATTGTGCCCTAAAGCTCCTTTTTGCTTTTTCTCTGTTTTTGGAACCAACTCCAGTTATTACTTTGCTGATGAAGTGACTGTCTGCTTAAATGGTTGAGACATTCAACAGCCCATCTATAAATGCTTATTATAACACTTTGAAAGTTCACAGGAAATCAATAGCCTGTTTTCTGTATTTTGTTGAGTGGAGGTCATTTCATTCTTCAAATCTGAAGACTTTTGGGCTGGGTGGTGTGAAGGTGCAGAATGAACCCTCTCAGTGGAGATTCCCTCTGTGGGCTCAGCACAGTGTGCTTGAGCTTGGGAAGGCCTTATTGTTGTGACACTCTTCCCACACTGATGCAGCAGCGCTGTTTAATGGGCTCCAAAATGTTCCTTGGATGCAGACAGCTGTTGCTCCAGTTCAGGGATGTGTGTCCTCCCATGCCCTGGGACTGGGCACAGGAGAGCTGGTGGCAGGGAATGTCTGCCCTGCCCTGCCTTCCCCTCCTGCAGAGCTCTTTGCCTGGCACAAGTTACTCTGGGGACTTACCATGTGGATTTAGAGACTGAATGAATGAAATATGTCTGGCTTTGGGCAGCTATGTGTCAGACATTTGCAATGTTAAGTGTAGAGTTGTGTTTTATAGAGCAGCAAGTGAAATTGGCTCTTTTTGGCAGTTCTCACATTGGTATGGCACATTAAAAGCAAAATGGATATTAATTTTTTTATGCTTAATCTCCTGTTATGATTAATTTAAATTGTTCTTAAATTTATTACCTGCAGTATTAAGTATGACTTGATAGATTAAATGCAGAATATAGCCAGCAAATAGTAATCCTGGATGCTATTGTCTGCATAATCCTGGTAATGAGATTGCTGTCTTAATTTCATGTTGTCTTTTATGGATGTGCTTCAGCCACCTGTAGACATAAATATTTGCTGCATCTTTCCATAAAGCACCTGGAGCTTCCAACCTTGATCCTTACCTTGTATATGTGTCATTTTTAAACATTAATTGTCCGTTCCATAACAGATGCTGTTTGGGTTTGTGCCCTGTTGTGTAGCTGTTGCACTCTTCTGTGGTTTATAGGTTTATTAATTGAAACAATATTTATACATGGATGATGATCCTATGGCCATCTACTTATTTGTCTGCTTATCTGTTGGATATTGTGGAATAATTTTACTGTATCATCCATACCTTCCTGAATGTGTGTGATACAAAAACCTCAATTAATGGCAAAGAAGGATATGGAATTCTTGCTTTTCTTTAAGAGAGCTTAACATTGTGAAAGAAGGTAGAAAGATGGTGGTAATGCAATGTGTCAGAAGACTTGTACATGTTAATAGTGCCGTTTAACTGGAGAGAAATGTGGATATCTAGATTTGCAGTGGTATGCACATTTTCATAAGTTTGTGAATATTTGGCTCTTTCATCTATTATGGATCCTTTAGAGCCCATGGATATAAGTGGTTTTTTTAAGGTCTGGTTTTGTATATAATATTACTGAAGGAGAGATGTTAATACAATGTGGTGTGTTGGACTATAATACAAAAGCACAATATGATACAGTGTCTGTGCCAAAATGTTTCCTGCCTGTATAATCTAGGCAGAAAAAGGCTAGAGTTGAAGGCAGAAATGGAGACAATAAAGATGAATTATCTTTTATGTGACCACAAACTGTGGAGTTGCAAGGTAGACTGAACAGTCTGTGCTTTAGGATTATAAACCATCACTGCAAATGTCTTTACAAAGAGTGAAAAATATAAGATAAGTGTAACTATTCCTGTCTATATAATCTCTTCCAGTACAAACTTCCCAGGGTAAGGATGATTTCCTTCTGTCTCAATGTCATAATTGTCACTGGATATTTTGGGCATTGCAGTCATCTGGAAATGAGTGTGCAGCTTTGTATTTCTACTGTGACATTACAACAGCGGTCTAGTCAGAAGATGTGTGAGGGATGTGATAAATTATATCCCTTCCTCTTCATTACTGTTGCATCAGCCCTACTATAATCCGTGGTTCTGGGCCATGTGATGTCCCCTATTTTCTTTTACCATATTGTGGAGTGCAGAGGTTGCTATTTTGGCCCCTAGCTCTCCAGGGACTGGGTAAAGTCTGGCAGGGGCTGTGCAAAATTGCTGTAAATTTTCTGTGAAACACAGGTATTTTGGAGGGTGCAGCAGAAGAGGACCTTCGAATATGATGATGTCATTGTCCTCTAGCGTTTTGGTGCTTCTTGTTTCTTCACCACAGTTCTCCTCTCTTTGCTGCCACCACCTTTCTAAACTTGTCTGCTCCATTGTCCCGTTTATATCTCCTCTTTTTTTCCCCACTTTCTCCAATCCCTCTTTCTGCCCTTCAGTTTCTACTTGTCACTCGACCTGGGGCTCTTTGGCATCTTTGCAGCCACCTCCCCCCTTTTGGGAGGTGGATATCTGTGCTGATTTAGGCTGGGGTAGTTGAATTTCTTCCCAGATATGGATTTGTGTTTTGGGTTTGTGCTGACCACAGGGTTGATAACATAGAGATGTTTTTGTTATTGCTCAGCAGGGCTCACACAGAGCCAAGGCCTTCTCTGCTTTTTGTGCTGCCACCTTGGTGAGGAGGCTGGGGGAGCATGGGAGGGTGGGGGGAGACACAGCCAGGACAGGTGACCCCAACTGACCAGAGGGATATTCCAGACCTTATGACATCATGTTCAGGATAGAAAGTGGGGGAAGAAGGAGGAAGGATGGATGTTTGGAATGATGATGTTTGTCTTCCCAAGTTGCTGTTACATGTGATGGGGCCCTGCTCTCCTGGAGATGGCAGAACACCTGCCTGCCCATGGGAAGCAGCAAAGTAATTCCTTGGTTTGTTTTCCCTATTTAACTGTGCTTATCTCAACCCACGAGTTTTCTGGCTTTTACCTTTCCTGTTCTCTCCCTGATCCTGCTGGTTGGGAGAGTGAGCAAGTGGCTGCTGACTGGAGTTAAACCACAACAATATCCAAAAATATCACTTATGTGGGGGGTGCCCAAGGATGGCATACAGGTGAACAATGTAAGTTCTATTACCGAAGATGCTTGATTTTTTAAGTTATCACGTATTTATTTGTTGGAGCAAGATGTCCTTGACTCTTGCTTGGAAAGCTCATTCTGACAAATACAAATCATGCCCCTGACCTTTTCAAGTCTGACATATCTGCTTTTTTTCTCTCAGCCAGTTACCTCTTTACTGAAAGCAAGCATCTCCGTTTGTCTTCCTGTCATTTTTAGATGAGGCCTTTCTCAAGTGATTTATGAGCTTTGCTGACCACTTTCTGCAAACAGGGCTCCTTTCTGTCATGCCTTCATGCGGGTACCTCACACCAGCTGTGCTTCTGTAAGAGCTGCTTCTGCTCCTCCTGCTCTTTGAAGGTGTCTCAGACAGTTGTGGCACATTACTGACCTGAATTTTGACAGCTTCACTGGTGCCTGCAGGGCTCCAAGATGTGTGGGTGCTTAACTGCCTTAAAGTCACATTTATTTTGCTCTTCTTCTTTTGCTGGCAGTTTGCACGTTTGCTGCACTGGGTGCCTAAAGGATCCTGCCACAGGCTGTCCATTGGGAGGAGGTTTTTCAGACTGCCTTCCTGAACTCCTCACAGAGAAACAGCCAGGCAGATTATTCTCCTCTCCGGTGCTAAAATATACAGGATTTGGGTTCTTCAAGTGTAGTGTGACTTGAGGAGGACTGTGGTATGTATAGAAAAACTGGGATGATTTTTTACTATCAACTCTGATTTTGAATTCCCTAAAGAGACAGAGGTTTTGCAAGTATTTTCTCCTTCCTAATGCTACAAAACAGCTTATACTTTCATATTTTATTTCAGCATGAAGTACTGAAGCTTAAATTTGCAACTCTGAAGCCTAAATTTGCAACAAAAGCACGTCTATAACTAACTCTTAAAACATATCCGTTCTTAGAAAACATTACAGTTACTAAATCCATCTGGTGTTGATTTACCAATGAATTTTTTAAATAACTACTCTTACTTCTGACTTTGTGGAAAATAGTCTTGGAAGCATTAGGATCCTACACAGAACTTTTTTTTCCCCCCTACTTTTCACTAAAATTAATTATGGACTTTTCAGTGTGTATCAATACCTGATTGGGGGGAGTAAAGGACACGGAGCCTTCTCAGTGGTTTTCCATGGCAGGACAGGAAGCAACAGGCACAAAATGAAATACAATTCCATTTAAATGTAAGCAAATGCTTTTATACTCTGAGGATGGTTAAATGCTGGCACAGGTTACCCCAAGAAGTGGTGAAGTCTTCATCCTTGAAGGACTTCAGAACCCAACAGAGATGTGGTCCTGGGCAACCTGTTCTAGGTGGCCCTGCTGTCAGCAAGGGCTTGAACTAGACAAGGCTCCAGAGGTGCCTTCCAGCATCAGCTGTTCTGTGATTCTGTTATTAGAAGTCTCCAAACAGCAGGCCAAGCAGGCCTTGCAACTCCAGGCAAGTTATTTATATTGATATTAATTCTGCAATCCAAACATTTTATAGCTGTGTATACCCTAGGTATGAGTGTACACATGTACAGATATGTACACCTACCTATGTCTGTCTCCAGTGTAAACATACTTGAAAACTAGCACAAGCTGGAGAATATCTGAGATGGAAAAGGGAGGAGTAGAATGTTTTTTAATATTTTTTTTAAATATCCTAATGTCATTTCATACAAGCCCTACGTGCTTTATGCAGTCAGAGGGTTTTTCTCCCCTTCCCCATAAATATGCTACATCTGTATGGTACATAAAATGCTGGTTAGAACTGCTTTAACAAAAGCTTTATTTTTATTAGATGATTTCTCTTGGGCACTACTTATACATAATTGTATCTTTGTTCTGGTGCACACAGAGTGTAAGTGGGCACAAATTGTCCAGGAGGAGATCAGGAGGAGAGAAAGCAGAGAGCAAAAGGCTCTAGGTCAGAAGAGGGAGGTTCACCCTCAGTTAGACTCCTCTTTCTCAAAAAGGTAGCTCCAAATTAAACAGTAAACACATAAAAACTGGCCGGAGTTTATGAATCTATATAGAGTACTCAATAATTTGATTTTTTTCAAATATTTTTTGGAGTCCTACATGTGCATAATTACAGCTCTGCTGTTATTCAGCCCTATTTCTGCAGCCCACAGCTGTGTCTGGCTGTCTTATGGTGTTCTTGAAAACTAGAAAACTGGACAAGGCTGACTGCTAAAATTACATGTAGACTCTTGGCTTACAGGTGATCCTGGGAGTAATGTTGGAGGAAGCTGCCTGTGAGCATCCTTTGTAGCCTGAATTGGATACTTTGTGAGGAAAAGGAGACACTTACACAATTCTTCATCATGTCTCTTCAAAGCCATTAATCTTGCCTTATAGTATTATCACATTTTCTTTCTCCTTTTCAACCCATATTCAAGTCATTTTTCCCCTTCTTTAAATGATGACCATTATGTTGTGTGGGGTTGAAGAGATTATCTTTGTTTATATCTTGGCCAAGATAAGTGACAAAGCATTCAGACCTGAGATTTTATATATAAAGTTGAAAAAAACATTATCTTCCCATAAGCATTTGGATTTTTATTTGTTTAGGTAAATGGCAATGCCAAGTTCTCTCTTCTGACTCTTCATGGTCAAATATGGTGTGGGGTTTAGTTCTTCCTGCTTGTTCATAGGTCTTGAAATAACTTCTTAGAAATGCATTTGCAAAAACAACAACAGTAGTAATAAAATCTGTTTTGAAGATGAAAGAAACCAAACTCTGCTTCTGAGAGCTTGCTTAGCTCCATGTTTAACACACCAGCTTCTATCACAGCCACTAGAAAGTTTGGAACTTTTTTTTTTGCTATTGAATTTTCAAAAATTAATCTGATAAACTCTTTAATCCATATGAACTGTACCATTCATTTTAGTTTAGCAATTATGCCTTTTACACTTGAATAGGTTACTTCCTTGGGTCAGTGCAGTTGTCTTTTGAAAGTCATTTAGAGGTATCCACTGGTAGTGAAGTTGTCAGGTATCACAAACATACAAGAAGAATGAATAGGTTTGCACTGACAGCTCCTGTCTCCCTTCCCTGCTCTTCTTTACCTCCTTGCCTGTGTGTTTTTAATCATCCCTTCTTTTCTCTGTCCCCCAGCCCCTTTTCTTCCCAAATCTATAATGCTCATGTTTGCTGTGATTTTCAGTTTCAAGGACTGTTAAGCCATCTGAAGCAAGAAAAAGTCCTGTTCATATTTTAAAGTGGGAAACTTGCTTTTCATTTCCTTTTCTTGATATATCTAGAAATGTTCACATGTATGATGTGACATTCTTCAGGAAAAGTGGGACATGCCTGTGATTGAAGCTGCCCTGCAAATCAGAGGTCAGGTCAGCACTGCCAGCAGTGTCACTGTTGCTTCGTTGCATGGTTCTGCCCTTCCAAACTCCACAGGGAAGAGACAACGGAATTGTCAGAAGTTACTGTTCAGCATCTTGGAGCATTTACATGGTGTTCCCTAAGGAAGAGTTTACTTGGAGTTTACTGGGTTTTCTTTAGGAACTGGATCTCAGACCTTCAAGATGGGGTTAGCAGTAGTGCCTTCAACATTTACCAGGGCGTGAGTTTCCTGATTTTCCTCACAGCTGGAAAGGAGTTTCATTAAGTGAGAAGGTGTTGTATGAGCTCTGGTTTTAGGATGTTTCTTCCTGAAGCCTGCCAGTTTGAGGATTCTGTCACACCAAGCCCAGTGGTGATGGAACAACTGCAAGTTGCACCAAGGCAGACTTGCACTGGGGGTTTTTATGTAGAGTGCTCTGACAGAGGTGTGACTTCTTGAGATTGTTGCAATGTTTGATTTCTTTCAGCCAGAGGCACCAATCAAAACATGACTCTGTACCTTGCACTACTGCATCAGTGCCCTTGCTCTGCTGTGGAAAAATTTGGAAGCTCTGAATGCTTTTGTAAAGAGGAGAGAACCCCAGCTGTGGTGATGCTAATATGATGATATCTGGGGAGTCCATTTGAGTTTTGTCTTCAAACTGAAATTGTTTATTGCATTTAGAAAATAAGCAGCAAACACTAAGAAACGGATAGATGAGGTGAATTTTTACTACTGGTTTATTTCAATTTTTTTACACTTGTGGGAGAAGTCAGGTGGCCCAGTTACTAATGCAGAACTGATACAGCCTCAAAAAAAGTAATTGCGTTTTTCCTTCTCAAAGAGAAAAACCATACTAAGTGTAATTCTGTTTCAGTCCCCATTGCATCTAGCATGATTTTAGCATAGTTTTGCAATCCAGGGGGATTTCTTTATTTCACATAAGATGTCACCTGAGGTGATTTGTGCTTCTTTAAATGTACTCTCCCTTGAATTTTACGTCCTTAAATAGTCTACATAAGTTTTGAATGCTTGTTTTGCCTTTGATATAGTTAGATTAAAACTTTTATTTCTGTATAGATGGGGGGTTTGTCTGTATAATTTTTAAGTACATGAAAACAGGGTTAGCAATTATCTCCCTTTTATGTTATCCTCTGCTCAGCTGGAATCTTTAATTTGCTTTCAGAGCCTTTTAAACCCCTGAAGGGTCCTTATATTTCTTGTCAATAAAGGTCACTTAACTTGTGTAGGAAGTGCAATTTCTGTCAAGTTAGTCTACTGAGAGCCTTGCACCTTAAGGAACCTTTGTGATGATCTTTCCAGACAAAGCAGCACTTAAACCACTTTCATAATTTTTCCATAAGGTAAAAATTCTGCAATCCACTTGAATTAGAAACATCTTTTTCTTCCTGTCTTCAAATGTTATTTTTTTCTAATAATAATTATAATGAAAAATGGAGATGTAGACAAAAGCAGTCATCACCACATACCATACCAGTGGAATAAAACCAGACTCGTCCTTCCTACTCCTATTTTATTTCTTCCAAGGCCCTCACAAGCAGGGAAAGCCCGTATCTCGAAGATTTTCCCAGTGTAGCATGTCTGAGATGCAGGCTTCTCTATCTGCCCATGCTATGAAATCTACCATCCGAGTGTCTTATCCTACTACTGAAGTACTCTGTTGTCACTTTCCTAGCCTGGATGAAAGCAGCCTTGTCCCACTTACATCAATTCTGAATATTGCTTGAAAGAGCATTTCCCAAAGCTTGTGGCTTTGATCATATCATCTGTCTTTACATGTTTTATTGGTTCCTTCTTCTGTATTGTACCCAATATTGAAACTCTTGGTAAGATATCCTAACATTATCTGTCATCTTCCGATTATTACCAAAATTTGGGGGTTTTTTGTCTCCATAATACCATCCTAAGTCACCTCATCATTACATTTTCAAACAGTAATCTTTGTGCTTTGTTTTACATCCTTTCTGCATGGGAAAAGGTAATACTGTTTAAATAAATTCATTGTGCTCCACTGTGTTATGGTCTTCTTTTAATTTACCTAGTATCACCAGGCAATCTTGCAAAATGAGTATTAGAAACATTTCAATTAAGACCTAGAATAAGATCTTATCAGAAGGACTTGTGTTCGTGTTTGCATTGCATCTGCAGAATCATATCTGCTGGGAAGAGTTTTCTGTGCAGATGATAGGCAAAGGCTTGTAATGCAACAGAAACTTGCTGTGGTGTCACTGATTACAGAGAACAAGTCTAGTCTAGTGGCATTTCTAGGTGAATGGATTTGTCTGCAGTGAGAAACACCATCAGTTACAAAAGCAAATTGTCCTGGGAAGAAAGATAAAGTATAACGTAAATACAAGATAAAGGAAATCCTAAAGAATAATGAAAATAAATACAACTTGTTACAGAGCTATTTGGTATTGAAGGTATTAAACTCAGTATGTGTTTTCTGGAGCCTCCCAAAATGGTTTGTGCATGTCTGGAGGCTGTGGGAGCAAAGGGAGACATTTTGGAAGACTTGAGGGTTGCATTGTGGCCTGGCAGAGGGGATGTAACCTACCTTTAGGAGCCAGGAATTTCAATTATTGCACTTCTCTTCCACTGACTATGTACAAAATGGGAACCCATCAAACCCATGTCCTGGTTCCAAGCATTCATTAACTCTCTTTAATACCATTCTGGAAAGCCAGTGGGGGTGTTATTGTTGTCCTTTCAGGTTTGGTGGTGGGGTTTTTTAAAAGATGCCTGAAAGTCTTAAGGCCAGTTTTGTTTGCCAGATTATTTGAAACTGTGCTGCATGCACTGGCTCCCAGTGGAGGCAATTTGCAATGCTACTGTGAGGTCACTGTTAAGAAAAAGAGAACAACCAAAGGGGAAAAAAAAGCCACCCCCAAAGAACCCACAACCAAACCTATTTATTGAGGCCTTTACCTCTGTTTCCAGTGTTCACATAAAAACACCTGGAAGTGCAGATCGATTAAAATCACTGGGGCACTGTTGAAAGAAATCAAAAAAAACTTCTGAACATTTACTGCTACTAGATTTCTTAGGAGAGATTTGCAAACAGTGCCTTTCTTAAGAGTTAAGAAGGTATTATTTGGTTTTGTTAGACAGAGAAATACAAGTATAAAGAATGTAACAGGTCCCTTGGAGGTGCCAAGTGAATTGTTTGTGAAATACCATCGCAGAGATCCACTTGGTAGCACCACGTTTTCATAAGTGAAAGTCACTGGTAATAATTAGGACAGATAAGTTTTCAAATAGTACTGGGTACTAGTTTAAAGGAGGGAGCAAACAGAGTAAAATCAAGGAATTTCCTGGTTTGAGAATTGAAGTAAATACAGGAAACAAGATGCACCTTGAAATTTAAATGGACTCAGAGCCTTTCTCTGTCCTAGAAATATGGTGGCCTGTTTCTTCTGGATTTACCACAGGGGCAACATTTTGTTGAAGTTATTTTAGTGTAAAGGTGATATGTGAGAGAAGTTCACAGTTGCCATTAAGAATCACAGAAAATGAACAAAACCACTGGGGCTGGGCAATTCTCAGCTCTGGCCTGGACTGCATTGGGGGAAGCTGGAACAAGCAGGGGTCCCTGAATGGCCCCTGCAGCCCCTGGGACAGCTCACCTCCAGGGGGGAATCCCTTTTATTGGGCTAAGCCAGTGCTGTTGCCACAGTGTCATTGCTGTCAGTGAAGAGAAAGGGGCAGGTGTGGGCATGGCTTCTCCAACCAGCTTGGGTGGTGGAGGTGGTGCTTCTCCTCTGCCAGCCGTGGAAGGGACAGGATGCATGGCTCTTATGTGGCTGCAGTTTGTTGGCTGCGTTGCTGTACTTGGAAAGCTGTTTCTGAACCTGAGTCCTGTACTGGTTACAAATGGTTTAATTTACAGCATAAATTTTTACTTTTAATTATCAGCGTTTCCTATACTGATAATGTCAAACTTGTTGCACTACAGTGTTCATTTTCCCCTCCATATGTAGTCTTCTGTGAAGCATTTTTTAAAAATGAAATGTTTTTTCCAGCATAGTTTGTATAGATTGTGTGCATCTAGTGCCAGTTTACAGAAGAGTGGTGGAAGAATCTTTGTTCCACATCAAAGTCTGTGTATCCTCACATACGTATATCTGTATCTATCTATATATAAAGTTTTAAAATCTGAAAACATTTGGATTGACAATGGTGTGTGATCACAAAGGCCAAAAGTTTTGTGCAATTTGGCCAGTACTTCCCACTGAAACTGATAACAGGTGTGGGAATTGCCTGTAATGGTCACTGGCTATACATTTAATGGCTTGTGAGGAAACCTAGTCTCTACCACAGGAGGGCAAGCTCAGGGACGGCTTTTCAATCTCAATTGCTTTTTAAGACAGTTATGGTTTGTATGTGTGTGGTAACTGAGGAAAGGGTGTAGCTGGCATCTTCACAATTAAAAATCATCTCATCACCAGCACATGGGTGCTTTGCTGTGCCTCTTTTTGGTTCTGAGGGTTTTGGAATGTGTAAGAAAGCAGCAGCTGGAAGCAGGTCTGAAAGATGAGGAGGGACATGCTGCTGTTGGGGCTAGGGCCATCCTGGGCCTGAGCTGGTATGTTCCTCATGTACCTGTTGGTGTGTTGAGAGGTGGATGTGCCAGTCCATTGACTGAAATCTCTTCAGGTTTGATAGTAGTTGCTAGGCAACTGCAAAACTCTTCAAACTGGATTTTTTTTCCTTACACACGGACTGTTTTTGCAGTGCAGGAGAGGGGGAGTGAGGAGCACTCTCGGGTGGCTGCCCAGAAGCCCCTCTCCTTCCTTCCACACGTCATGACCAAGGTGATGGAGAAGGACCCAGGCTAGTACTATGCTCCCCTTGCAAATTCACAACTCCATCATACTGTTACAGCAGTTTTATTTTTTTGCCATGTACATAAATATTGCTTGAGACAAGAGAAGATGGTGTATTTTAACCATTCATCTGACAAGCAGTGAAATTTTCCAGTAAAACTTTGGTTTTTTAAGGAAGACAGTTGTGCAGCAAAGGGACATAACATGAGAAGTCTGATGATGATGATGATCCAGAAGTGCTCTCCACTCTCAAAGGATATATATGCTCTCAGCATAGTCATCATTGAAAATAAGTTTTGCACCACCCCATCAGTATGCACACTATAAAAACATCCAGGTGTGTGAATTGTTGTAGCAGTTGGCATCCCATCTATTAAGTCATAAGTTCTACAGTTGGCGTTTCAAATTATTTCCCATAAATAATGCCTTACATGTAAGGATTATGTTCAAGTGACTGCAGCTTGAAATTGGCTGGTGTCTCATGCATTTTTATCACTAAAATACAATGTCCTTGTTCGCAGTAGCTTAGTTTTGGTATTTGATTTGTTTTCAAGCACCTTACTTTTACAAGTCATGTATTGTTTTTTGGCAGAAAGGCAGCTGCTTGGCATTCAGAGCCACTAGTTTGCAGTAACAGTTGTTGGTTCTGGTCCTTATTGCTTTTTCTTTCCAATTAAGATGCAGCTGTTGTGACTTCTGGAGTGAGGGAGGATTATTTTATTTAATGATGTAAATGGGAGAATCCTAAAGTAAGGATCTGTCCTTCAAAACAGCTGGGAAAAGGCCAGGTTGTGAGGCCTCAGTGTTTAGTGAGAAGTACCCTGGGCTGTGATTTTTGTGACAAACGTAAAAAGATCTGGTGTTTCTTTTCTCATGTAAATGGAAGGGAATTAATGATTCGGAGAAGATTATCCTAAAGGATTTTTCATACTGCATCTTTTACAACATAATAGGAGAATGTACAATTGCTAATGCCTTTGAACTTGGAGTTTTTTGTGACATTTGGGGCACTTACAGACATAACATTTTTGTACTTTTTAGGGAGTGGAAATAAGATTATAGTATTTTTAACTTTTTTGCTCAGTTATGTGTTCAGTGCTGTATATGGAAAATCCCTGAGCCACCTTTTGTTTTAGTTATAACCTAAAAGCTGTAATTAGCAGAAGACTGGACAATTCTGTTAAACCAGCCATTTAAAGTTAGGAGGTCAGGCAGGCTGAAGGTGGATAATGATTTCAGCTTTATGTGTAACTTCACTTTGGTGGCTCATTCATGCATATTTGGTTTTGGAAAAGACTGTAGTACACTCTTTCCCCAAACTCCATCCATACAGCAGAAAATCACACGAGTTACACTGTTGCACTGTATATACATACATAGAGAGATTGTGTGTATGTATACATGTCACTGCACACACATATACTATATTTTGACTGTTGTTCTCCTTTATATCTTGTAGATGTGATTTTTTTGCAAAGCTAGGGGTGGAGTGGGATGGGAATCCCATGGTACTCTGTCCTTTACTGTAGTTTCATGGGGCAAAGGAAGATGAGGAGCAATTGTGGGCTCTTCTAAGTCTTTTTGGAAGGATTTGCATAGTGTCTTTGGACACTGTTTCCTCCTTCTCCTCCAGCTTTCTGAAAAAAAATATAAATTATAGCAAGTTGTTTCAGCCAGACCAAAAGCAGGAAAGTTGGATATTTGATATATCCTCACACTAATAAAGGGCGTAAACATTCTTATTAATTTTCATAACAAAGTGTATCTAACTTGATAGCTTATTGAACTGAGAGATCGACTTAGAATGTCAGTGCTATTGGTAAGTGATATTGTAAAGCAATACATCAAGCTCTTATTGACACAATCATAAACCACTAATTTTTATTATCCTCTTTCATTTCAACACAACAAGTGTCAGAGATAAGTTCATATAATCTCAATATTTTTTTAACTTTTTTGAGTATAAACAGCAAAACCACAGGAATGCCTTAAGGAGGTTGTTACAGCTTATGATACAAAAAATACTCAATTAGAGTAGAAAATATCCAAAACCAAGGCTTCGAGATTTTCATTCCAATACTTGATGCTGTTTGAATAAAGACCATTGCATAAAAACATGCTAGATGGATGTGGCTCCTTGTCCACATGGGATCCTGTAGTGGCCCTTGTTGCTGAGGGTTGGCTGTACAGAGAGCATCTATTCTCAGGGTGATGGTTTTATTTTGGACATACAGAGAAACTCATGTGTTTAACAAATTTGTGTGAATGTAGGACAGATACACTGGTCGGTGTGGATGTGATGACCATGAAGATGATGTCTTTTGAACACTGAACTTTACGTGAGAATGTTTTTAACTTGAGTTAAAAACTAACTAAATTCTCCGTTTGAAGATTGTCTGATCAAGGATGGCAGGTTGACTTTTAGGGCATCCAGTGCCATTTAACATGCCGCAGGGTATCAGAGACAGCATGTTGGGCAGGATCCTGGTATGTAGGAAGCTCTGAGAGTGAGATGTCACTGTGTTTTAAATAGTACTGTGATAAGGAAAGAATGTCTTCTGTTTGTGAGCAGTCTGTAAAAGTAAAACCAGAGGTGGGGTGTTAGAACTTTATATGCCTGGGAACTGAAACTACAACTACCCTTAGAGCCCCAACTCCTAAGAGCTGGTTTTTTTGCTGCTGGTAGTGGTTGTATTTCTGTTATTTATTCCTGCATGATAAACAAAACAAATTCTCAACAATATTTTAAAAAGGGGTAGGAATATAAAAAATAATCATAAATAGTTGAAAGAACCAAATACAAACAAAGGAAAAAGCCCAATAAAACCCCAACCTCTCAAAACTGAAAAAGCAAGAGTTTTTGTAACTTGCTTGGTCACTAACTCGATTATAGTGGCTGTATAAAAAGTGGTCCATTTTGGTAGTACATTATGTTACCATGGTAACATTGACACACTAATTTAGAAACCCTTCAGGCTAGCTTTGAGAACACGAACATTGCACTAGTATACCAAAACATGAAAAGACTTATTGTGAAAGTAACTGCTAAATGTTTAGGGTGAGCCCTCTGGATACTAGAGGACTTTTTTCCCTCGCCCCCCAAAATTTCTATTACGATCCATATTTGCTTATATTTTTGTTAAAAATATCTGAACCAGATTTATCTTAATGGTTTTGCTGTGTTTCTTATTAAATCCTTTTGTTTTCTTCTTGGAATTGGGCCTTGGGGTCCCATTGTGAAGGCTGTGTTAGGTGCAGCTCCTTAGTCCCCCAGCTGTAGGGGTGCTTGCTCTTCGAGTCCTGGGTGTTAACAGGTCTTGCATCATCTACTTGTGTGTGGTCACAGATTTTTTCCAGTGGCACTGAATTGTGTCAGCTGGACCAGTGAGTTTACTGCCATTTAATTTCTGCAGATTTGAAAAAGAGTAGTTCTGTTGAAGTGCTATGTAACTAGTACAATGATACTTTATAATCAATGAAAAAAAGTTGCCAGAAGTAGGGAGCATACCTGTTACACTTCCTATCATGGGCAACTTCCTATGTGGTAGAGAAATTTGTAGGCTCAATTCCTTGAACCTGTTCTCATAACACACTCAAAGGCTGCCAGGAGCCTTTGTTTCTGGCTGAGGTTGGCAAAACTGGAGTTGTGTGGAATTATCAAGGCCTGAATATGCCTAGGATGCTGCTGAGTTATGGTCTTTTTCATTACAGGGGATTTTTGGCAACAATTCTTCACTCACAGTAGAAAGTACCATGTTTTTTTGTTTCACATCAATATATACATGCACACAACTGGATTTGTCACTTCTTTACCTAACTCAGTTAAGTTAAGCAAAATGAATTTTAGCTTGGGAAACAAGCATTATTTATTAGATCTCAGTTAAACTGATTCTGCAGTCTAACTAAAGAAGACTTTTGCCTGAAAATAAGTGACAAAAAGATTGGAATATCAAGAAATACAGTTAAAACAGAGTTGACTAAACAGTAATGTCCTTCACCAAGTCTGCTTTGTAGCAACTTGGTGTACTTCTTGTTTCATGATAATTTCTTAAATCCTTTTTTGGGAGTGGAGGTAGGTTTTAATTTTAATTTTTAAGTGGTATTAAATTGACAGACCTGGAAATCAACAGGCAGGATTAGGCTGTAACACCAGCTTGGACAAAATGAGGCTGTTCTAGATTCTGAGCTTTTATTAAATTAAAAAAGGAAAAAAGTAAAAGGCATTTTGAGCCTTTCTGGTCACAAGGATTACTCTTAAATCTGTGAGCAGGATGCAGCTGACATTCTTAGGTGTCTCTGTACTATGGAGAGGGTTCATGTGCCGTACCAGCCCAAGAGGGTGTTGCCTCTGAAGCAGAACAGCTTCAGTCTTGTGTTGGAGGGCTGCTGTACCTTCTCATCTGAACATGCAGTGAGTGCTCCTGTGTGCAGGGCTCCTCTGCAGCTCCAGGGGAGAAACACCCCAAACCAAAACAAGGTGGTGCTGTGTTCATGCCAGGATTTCAAGCTTTCCCATTGTGATTAATGCTGTGCAGGTATGAGTTTATAAGGAGTAACCAGTGCTGTGAACAGGGCATGTCATATGAGTTAACCGAAGTAGTTAAAGTTGAGATTTTTAAAGAAAGGCTGAACTAAGCTAAAGGAAATCATGCATGTTTCTTACAATTACAAATCTATTCACAATTGAGCCAGACTACAAATTAGGCTTTTTCTCCCTGTCTTCCCTACCTCCTTTTGAAGAGATGACATTATTTTTATCCTGGATCACTTCTTTTCTTGATTTTGCTGCCCCTCTACAAGCAGCTGCAGCAGTGTAACCCAAGGGTTTTTCAGAGAGAGAAAGGTCTTGCTGCCACATGAGAAGCAGGCAAAGCTGTGTTCCCAGTGGACTACAGATCCCAGCAGCCTTATTCAATTGCAGAGGGTGCCTGCAGCCACCCATCCTCATCACCAAGCCTCTTCTCATGGCAGCCTGACCCTGCCCAGACACACAGTCTTCAGCGTCCTGGTGGTGTGCTGCTGGACCAAGATTTTAGGTCATAGAGGTAACTTATCGGTGCTGGAGCAGTACTAAGGAAGCTGGTTTCAGACTGGGATGGGCTCCTGACCAGATCTCAGGGTGAGGTTGGGGCGCACATCCATGGGATCCTTCCAAGGACACTGGTGCTGGATGTAGCACAGAGAGGAGCACTGGTGGGGATGGGAGAGGGTGGGAACACAGCCTCCTCTCATCAGTGTGGGTGAAAGGTGGACCATGTCTTAAGGCTGGGTTTGCATGCTGAGTGGAGAGTGCAAGCTGGAGCTGCTGAGACCACAGCTCTGTGTTCCAGCCTGGCTCTGCTCCCCCTTCCCCTGCAGCCTCCTGGCCCAGCCAGAGGCTGTGGTGTGGGGGAGCGCGTGGTGGCTCGTGCTGCTGAGTTATCCCAGCTGTGCTTCAGCTGCTCTCTTTCCCCTGCAAGAGTAAATAAATATTTAGAGTTTGAATTACATTATCTAGCAAGAACAATTTCCTTTTTTCATGTGCTTTGCTCCTTAGAGCTCACTAACAGCAGCAATGACATTGGGGAATTGTCTAGAGACAAAAAAATTGTAAGTCTGTCTGGATTTACCTACTAAAAATACATTTTGACAACAGTCATGTAGTTTAAGAATTTGTGTCCTGCCTGAGCACCCTGTTTAGTTTGTCCAGTTCCGTATCCCTTTGCTACTAAATGTTTTTTCTGCATGTCTGAGAGGCTTTTCTCATCTCCAGTTGCTAGAGAATCAGTATCCTATAGTTTTTTGAGCTTGGAATAGATTAGGGTGATTTTTTTATGACCATGATCTGGTTGATTTCAGAGGGCTTGGTGTGGGGGTACAGTGGCCAGTGGTGGTGGCTTCCTTCTTTTCTTCTTTTATTTCTGTGTTGAGTGTTGGGTTTAGTTTGGGGTTGGGGTTTTTTTTTGTTTGTTTGGGTTGTGTTTTTTGTTTGGGAGGGTTTTGGGGTTTGGAGGGTTAGTTATTTTATTTGTATGTATTGTTTTGTTTTCTCTAAGTGTACTATTTGCCTGCTTGCCAGATGAGGAGACTAACGCAGGGAGGCAAAGCTGAATGCCTCCAACATCAGCAGCCACCCGCTGCCATGCTGCAGTGCAGAATGTGAAAGCAGAGGCTGTTTTGTTTCCTCCCATGCCTCAAATCCAAACATCCACTTCCAGCATCCTGATGCAGGCTGTTTGTAAGCCAGTTTCCCCTTCCTTCAGCTGGAAGGAAGACATCAGCACATCACCATCTGGCTCTTGGGGCTGTCCCTTCCCACAAAGGTGGGGTGCTCTTACCCACAGCACCTCTGCCAGTGTCCTGTTTGACACTTAAGTTTTGTGCTACTTAAGTAGTGCAGTACAGACTGGTTGGATTTATGGGAGTGTTCCAGGCTTCTCTTCCAAGCAGGTTGTATGGATTTTTGTTGTTGTTACACTCTTTTTCAAAAGCTACGTGTTTCGTCCTCACTCCAGGGTTATTTTTTGTTTGGTTTTTCCTACCTGCCCTGAACACCTTAGAAGTTGTTACTTCTTTGTGCACTCAGCAATGCTCCCCATTAGGAAAGAGATGTCTTGCAGGGCTGGTCATTCAATTTTTGTTCCCAGTTCCAAGCTTTTATTTGCCCATACATTCATATTTGCCATCCCCGATGAGACTGGGCTTTGCTCCTGGTGTCAGTGACACAAGTTGCACGTTTTCTCACAGTCCAGCAAAGGGATAGACAGACAACAGAGCTGTTGTCACAACTGGAATTAACATCCTATATGGTCCCTACATCACCTTTCTTTTCAATATTTGTCTACTGCAGAAAAAAATATTGAAAACAGTCGTCCATTTCCAAACTCAAGTCTTCAATACAAACTGTTTCTTTTTCTTCCCCAGCTTCCTGTGTTTTGTTTGCAGAGGCACTGTTGTTCTTAGGTTATTTTTAGCACCTGAGGAGTTTTTTTATTTGCTAGTCTAACTGTAATTCTATAAAGAATTATTTTCTGAAATTTCTTGCTTTTTAAGCAGCAATGTTATTTAGTATTCCCAGTAGGTGGGCATCTGTCATGTCTATTTTTCTCTAATACAGCAATATAATCTCTGATCCATGGGTCTGTTACTGATGTCTTCTCCTCAGTTTGCAGCTTCCCATTGCTTTATTAAAGAAGTCAGTCTAAGCTTATATAACTTTAATTCTGAGTTGTCAGGGGTTTTTTCCCTTCAAAATAGGTTCTGTTTCTTTTCTGCCAGTATTTTAGGACTTCCAGTCAAAATTACTTCTGCAAAATAATCTGATGGGGAATGTGATAAAGCAGGATTTATCTGTGTGTTTCTTCAGAAACTTTGTCCTGCTTTGTCCTCCAAAAGGCTTCATTTTTGTCCTTTCTAAACTAAACTGATCATATGAAGAGGATTCAGATGCTGTATGAATGACATTTGAATCACGGAGAGCTGAAAATACATGTCTGGACAAATATTCAAAGTTCAAAAGAACCTGAAGAGGTCAGAAACATAAAACAAAATGCAAAACTGCAATTAACTTTACAGAAGTGTATCCCAAATGAAACTATTGCATGTTGTGGAAAGACTTCAAAAAGGGTAATGCCACAAAATACTTGGAATAATACCAGGAAAGGTCTGAAATACAGTGAGAGGGAGTCTCACAACAGTTGGCCATATAAAGATGCCCAACTGCAGTGGGGAGTAGTAGCTCTGAAGGTTTGATTCTGACCCCACAGAAGTTGGAACCCTGTTGATGTTGGCTGGCATTGTAACAAACTCTGTTTCTCCTGTGTGGACACTTCATCTAGGCAGTCAGTTGTAGATGCTTTACACCTTGGAGGATATTGTCAACAAGTATTTCAGGAAAGAAAATCACAAATGTGATTAAATAAAATTGAGGGCAAAATAAAATTGAAGTACAGAAGAAACTTTCAATATAAGTGGTGTAACAAGATTCAGGAATTAACAGAGAAAACTTAAAAGCACTCATTTTGGAGATGCACATATCCATAGAATTGTTTGCTACAGAAACTAGGAAAAGGCTCTGCCACCTGTGGTATCTAGTTCTAGATCTTACAAGCCATTAGCTAAGAGATGGTAGAGAATAATCTTCAATTGGCAGGATTGGGGAAAGGATCAGTCTCTTTTCCTAACGTCTATAATTCCTAATTGCTTGTTAGTCTTGTAGATGTGTGAAAGTTATAAGAACAATGCCTGTCTCTGATTCTCCTGCAAATCTCCCACCAGTGAAAAAAAATTGTACCCTGTGAATGAACTTTGCCATTTCTCTAAAAACCTATTAACTAAATTAGGCAATATGAACTTTACTTACTATGATAGATCTGCCTTGTGTTGTCATAATATAGAGATGATACTGACTTTTCTTCCCTTTATAATTTTGTTCTCAGCTATTTCATGTGACCTATCTCCATCTACATAAAGTGTGGGGGTTTTATTCCCCCAGGTTGGATCTATTCTGACACATCTTCTTGTTCTGTTCTTTAAAACTGAGAATTGAATAATTGTTTAGGTTGGAAAGGACATAGAGTGTCACCAAGTTCAACCCTTAACCCAGCACTGCCAAGGCCACCATTAAATCATATCCCTAAGCACCACATCTTCACATGTTTTACATACCTCCACTCAACCCCTTCCATGGACAGCCTGTTCCAGTGCTTTTCATGATTTTTTTTTTTCCTAGTATCCAATCTGACCTTCCATGGTACAACTTGGGGCCATTCGTTCTTGTCCCATTGCTTGTTACCTGAGAAAAGAGACTGACCCCACCTCACTACAAGATCCTTTCAGGTGGTTACAGAGAGCAGTGAGTTCTCTCCTGAGCCTCCTTTTCTCCAGGATGAACCCTGTCAGCTGCTCCTCACAGTACTTGTGCTCCAGACCCTTCACCAGCTCCTTTGCCCTTCTCTGGACATGCTCCAACAAACATCTCAATGTCTTTCTTGTAGCAAAGGGCCCAAAACTGGAGACAGGATTCAAAATTCAGCCTCACTAGTGCCAAGTGCAGGAGATCACTGCTCTAGTCTTGCTGGCCACACTCTTTCAGCCTTTGGGTAAAACATCACTAACCCATGCATTTATCCAAAACTCACTAAAACAAAGTTCCTCCTCCTACTAGAGCCTGTCCAGATTGGTTTTCCCCTTTGGGAATATTTTGCAATTCCCAGTGCCAAGTTTAGGTGCTTTATTTGCTGGTGAGTATTCAGTAGGTGTTGCTTCTCTGATTAATCCCTCTGTTAATCTTTTTCTAAGCCTGTAGCCAGTGGGCAAAGTTCTTTCCCAGTTACCTTCCTTTGGACTACCCATGCTGCCTGTGCTTGAAGATGTCCATGGGGGCATATTGCAGTTTTGAACCAGTAGGGGAAGAGTTAGGGGCAAGCTAAAATAAATACCTCGTATTGCTGTCCATTAAGCTGTTCCCCTCTGTATCTGGATTCACATGCAGTTAAACACCACAGTTGTGCAGAAACCATTCTTCTGTATAAACAGTTGTTGTGTTGTGCAAAGTATATAATCTTTTCTTTTCTTTTTTTTTTTTTTTTAAGAACTACAGGAGAATAAACATAGATGTTGAGTCCAACAACTAGAAAGCAGTTTGAGTAGGTGTTGTTACAAAGGTGCAGTTGGAGCTTGCCCTGTCTCCTGCTCCAACCCTCAGCGAATAGCAGAGCCCCAAGGGAAGAGAGTATGGGAGCTGACTGCATTTCCCACCTTCCTGCCGCAAGCAGCCACTTCCTCAGGGAGTTTTCCTCTCTTGAACATGGTGGGGCTGTCTCATTTGCAGCCAGGTGGGTGCTCTGCTGGTCTGACAGCCTCAGTGCCCGAGGTGCTGTATTTATCATCGGTGGGCTCTGGCTGAGGTGAGGTGCTGGCGCGGCAGCCAGCAGCCTCCAGCAGAGATAATCCTTATCGTGTGTGCTGCTGGCTCAGCTCTGCTTGGCCTCACATGGTGACAATTTCTGCCTGCCATCCTTTGGATCCCAGCAAACACGGCCAAGGGATGTGTGTTTGTGCAGTTTTAGTGTTTGCGCCTTCGGTCCCCATCGGCAAATTTTGGGAAAGCAAATTCTTCTTCCCAATCACTTTGCCCCTTTCCTGGCATATTTAGCATTCAATATCTCCTGTGCTGACCTTGTTCTTTAAATTGCATTGGGACTTCTCTCGTTCGAGACGCAAGTCAGCAGGAAAACAGTCAAGTGTGGAAAAACACACCGTCGCTGCTCACTGGGGTCAGAGCTGCACAAGTGACCTAAATTTGAAATGCTCCATACTCCGTGGCTGATCCAGCATCCTCAGGCTGCAGCCTGTCTGTCTGCTGCAGTTGCAGACCAAGAAGTGATTTTGTTCAGGAGCAAGATTTCCACCAATTTATTCCACTAAAATTTGGAGTTTGGAAATCTGGGGCAAAATGGAGGAAGAAAGAGAAAGAAATGCAGAAAAAGACAAGTTGTAATTGCAAAGGTTAAGTGAAACACAATATATTGCATTTTGGTCATATGTGGGGTGTGTTTTGGCAGTTCAATCTGTTAATTTTCTGGAACAGGCATGAAATCGCTATATTTATGTATATAGGAATTAATAATAGCTTACAAAAGCAACACATTAGCTTTCTTTGGGGTGGGAGGAGAAACCAAGAGCTGCCTGAAGGCGAAACATTTCTAATTCCCTTTTTCAATTCATTTTTTGTTTTAATTTTTTTAAGAGAGCTCCTTTTTCATTGTGTGCATTCCTCTTGCCCACACTGGTGCTGGAGGAGAGCATCTGTGCAGCCTGCACAAATTGATTTGGAGGGTGGCTGACTGACTGTGCTTGGTGCTTCCTTCAGGTCACAGCTGCCAGGGTTTGCCACCCTCTTTTATGCGTGCATGAGCACGGGCAAACACATCCAAGATGTGGGAGTGCGAGTTTGAGGAGAGCTCGGCATCAGCCCCCGCACATGCCAGCTGTGATGCCTGCTCACGGGAAAACACAGAGCAGAAGAAAGCCAGGGAGGTTTTCCCCTATAAGGTGAAGCTTGTAGGAGCACGCCTTGCATTGCTTTTGCTGTTGAAAGCAGATGGGTTTTTGGTGGTTTGCTTCTAGGCCACTAAATGCTCCTGACTTCTTCTGTGACGCCCAGTGATGGCAGCAGTATCTCTGGAAGGGAATCCTGTCATTCCCCCTTGGGCAAGGGACAAACCCTGGGTCAGTGGTGATGACCCAGGAGTACTTTGTACAACTAATGTGAAAAATTTAGAGGGTTTTAGTAGGGCTTTTGAAGACAACAGAAGAGAGGGTTTGGGGTGAATCCACTCCCACCCCTTTTTTTCCTTAATTATGAGAAGTTTCTGAGTGATTGTGCTGGTTGAACCATCCAGAGGAAAACAGCAGCGTTCCTGCAGGGGCTTGCAAGAATTTATACTGGGTTTTTGCTGACACCTATTTTTATATCAGAGATGGCAAAAACATACTGACATATCTAGTCTATCTGCTTGTGAATATATTTCATTTCCATATGCATCCAGCCTTGCAGTATGTTTGATAAGTTGGGTTACTTGTTTTAGCTCATCTGTGCTTCTCCCTTCCCCTGGAACTAATCCAGAAAATCTCTTGAAAGAGAAGGTTTTGTGGGGGAGAGAAGGAGATTACATTTGCATCATGAGGAAAATATGAAAAGTTTTCACGAGATGATGACTACATTTGATATCCTGCAGTTTTTGTTAGTTTAGAAGTGTGGTTTTTTTCTCCTCTCTCCAAATCTGAGTGATCTGGGGGATGGTGATCATTTATTCTTCTTCGATATTTTAATCTAGGAACTACATAAGATCTTTAATGAATAAGTTCACTCTCTCACAGTATTTATGACATTTTCCACTTACTCTTATCTCCCCAATCCATGAGGTAGATTCTCTTTACTCTTCATAAAATATTTTGCATTATAAACAATAATGTTTTTGCTTACAATCTTCATCCTTCTCTGCAGGAGATGGAGAAGTATGCTGGGAAGGACAGCTGTAATTTTTCCGGCATTCAGAAGAAAATTTGTAAATAAATACTGTAAACACACCTACACCTATATATAGAAGAAATGTAAAAAAAGTAGGTATTTCCAATTAGTGTGTCCAGAGAAGGAGAATGGAGCTGATGAAGGGTCTGGAGCCACAATGTGATGAGTGGCTGAGGGAGTTGGGGTTGTTTAGCCTGGAGAAAAGGAGACTCAGGGAGAGACCTCATTGCATTGGTCTCTACAATTACCTGAAAGGAACTTGTGATGAGCTAAGGGCCTTGTTACCTCGTCTTCTTCCAGGTAACAACATGAGAAGAAACAGCCCCAAGTTGCCACCCTAGGGGTTTAGATTGGATGTTAGGAAAGTTCTTCACTGAAAGGGTGGTCAAGCATTGGAACAGGCTGCCCGGGGCAGTGATGGAATCACCATTCCTGGAAGTGTGGTGTGTGGATGTGGCACGTGGAGATATGGCTTGGTGATAAACATGGTGGTGCTGGGTTAAAGGTTGGGCTCCATGATCCTAGAAGCCTTTTCTAACCTTAATGCTTCTGTAAGCCTAATTATCTCCTCAGGTTTTAAGCTTTCTCCTGCAACACTGGAAGTAATGGCAACATTTGACATTTCAGTTACTTGTTTTCTACTGCTGGTGAATGAAAGAATACAACTGAATTCAATTAGGGAAAAAAAGTTTTATAAGGATTAGTAAGATAATGTAAAAAAAAATCATGATTCTGTGTAGAAGTTTTCACTATCAGCATGGCATATATTTATCTTTTCAGTGCATGCATGACATCACATGAAAAAGGTGTAACCTTGATAGAATGTGGTGCTTCACTGTGAAAATGTAGCACTTACAGATTTATTTAGAAATTTTGTGTGGTTTTTACTCCAAGTTATTGTGCTTTTATGCACTTCAAGAGAAATGCACGTATGTATGCACGTAGGTGTGGCATATTTACTGACATAAATTTCTTCAGAAAGAGCACTTTGTGAACTGTGGTAATTATGTAAATGTTCCTACCTGTTAAATTTTAACTTTAGCTACTGAGAAGAAAACAAAAAATATTTACCCAAAGACTGTGCCCAAAAATCAGAATACTCTGTGTTTGTGCTGAAGTCCTGGAGCAATTACAAGAAACTAAGAGAATCTGAGAAGGAATATGCAGTTTGTTATTTTAAATACTGCCCAAATTGGTGGTTTTGGCAGATATTGCTTGTTGACTATTGCTTCCCATACGTTTTACAAGATAAAACTTAAAAACCTGATTTTTGATCTACCTACTCATTCCTTTTTTATCTTATCCTTTTGCTTTTATCTATGTATTTTAATCCAAAACTCATAATGAAATTCAAGCTTTCAAAACAGTTCACAAAATCACCAATTTAATACATGGTTTGTCACTTTTACTTTCATAACAGCTGTAAGATAAATAAAATAATGAGATATTTACAGCACAAGGTCAGGCAGTTTTTGTGATAGCAGCTTTTCATATAAGATTATAGCTAAAAAAGAGAGGAAGTGCTGAGTTACATAATTCACTAAAGTTTGACACTTAGAAATTGTGTTAAACAGCACTTCTTAGGCTATAGATGGGGCTGTTTCAAGTTCTGTTGTAAATCTGACTTTACAAGGCTTTAATGTTCTGTAGGCTAATAAAAATCACTCTAGGACTGAACGTGTGAAATTAAAAAAAATTGGTGTTTTTAATATATTTTAATGCTCAGGGTATTTTGTCATCTGAGATGTTTTTTCACCAAGATTGCATTGCTCTTAGAGTTTTGAATAAATCTTAAAGCTTGCCTTCATGTCTGAGAGAGGAGGGGCAAGAAAGAAAGGAAAAAAATAAAAAGGCATCCCAAAAATAGAAGTCTTGCATTTGCACAGTAAAGTTTAAGGTATCTACGTGAGCTTTTGGCACTGGAGAAAAGGGCATAAACATTGAGCATGAATATAGTGTAACAATAAGTGATAACATGTTCACATGGTTGAAGTATAAGCCTTCCAGGAGCTACAGAGGATAAGCTGTAAGCCCTAGAAAGTCAGCTTTTCTGTAAGACTACCCTTGTGCACCACACATCTCTTCTTGTTTGAAACATCTGGGGTGTGAAGCAGGAGAGGAAATTGTCTGACCTGAAATTTTGAGAGTTTATGTAGTTTTTGCATGGTATTGTTTGAAGGATTCACCTGCTCGACAGCTGCTATGAAAATGCCAACATTTAGGAAGTGTGATTAGAAAAATCCATCTCGATTCCATATAAGCAGCAGTGGCTTGCAGGAGGAGTTAGCCCTCAGCTAAACGTGCTGCACTTTGCCATTTAGGCAATCTTGGTGCAGGGCTGCTATAAAAAACTTGCCCCAGAAACCTCGCTCCCTTCCCTTTGCAGTAGTGATGCGAGAACAGTGAAAACTTGAGCTCAGGAATACTGTGTTAACATTTCCCTCAATCCCCATGCTACTTTGTAATTTATGCTAGTTGTATTCCGTACTGGAGTTGTTGTTTCTGGCTCCCTTGTCTTATCTGGAAGAAGACTGTCACATGCAAGGGTGTCACCAGCCCGACCATGACCTGCAAGGCTTTCAATGACCTCATCTAGGGGAAGGAAATCCATGCAAGAGCATAAACTTAAGGCCAGAAGGGACCTGGGAGCAAACATCTACAAATTTATTTCATCCCTGCTCCTTCCCCTGTGTCCATGGGCTTGAAGTCATTAGTTTCCTCAGTGACTATGATCAGCTTCCATCAGTGTTAGGTGACAGAAGCGTGGTACCCCTTGTTCACCCGATTGTGGTGTCTCAAGTATCCCTGGCATTGCTGTTCCAGCTGGTTTCTGTGTTGCATTTTGTTGCTGTTGGGGAAGGAGAGAGCCCTGAGGAGGCTGTTGACTCTGCTGGCCACATAAACTGTGCCGTGGGGACCCAAAGGAGCCTCAGCAGTCACAAAACCTGTGGCAGCACACAGTGGATGCTTTGGACAAGGACCCAGTGTTATTTTGTCTGTCATTCAGCCCTGGGAGGGACCCCTGGGCTGGGCTGTGCTCTTTTGGGCTGGCAGAGATAACCAGGCTTGCATTGCACAGGTGCACAAGAGACCTGCCAGGGACAAAAGGGGAAATCAGTGTAGGATAAAAGCAGCTCCTAAAGATAGTGTGTCCTGTCACATTGGTCCCTGGCAGGGTGGCCAGCTGCCATCTCCTCCCAGACAGCTCTAACATAGGCTTAAATGAAGTTTAAGACTGCTGGCTGTTTATCTAATGTAGTTCATTGTTGTGTACAGACAATTGCAGAAATTAAGGATTCAAATGGGGGTAAAAAAGCCTGCTTCTTAAGATTTTTAAGTAGTGCCTTAATTCTGCATATATAAGAAGCTATGTTCCACAACTTTCCTCACAGGCAAGAAAGTATCTTTTCTTTATGTTAGACACTGTTGCTTCGAGCTAGAGAGGGAGAGATTGAAAATTTAGGGAAGTTGTGAAACTATGTCATCCTCACATATACTCTGTGGTAAAAAACCCCAAAGGCTTTTGTTACACTTTTTACACTTTTGTGTGCTGTATTGTTTACTTGTGTTTTCTAACTTGGGCTTAAAGCTGCCAGGCAGCTGAGGACTTCCTTTCCCTAGTTCTTGTCCACGAAGAATTACTGGATAGGAAGAGAGAGAAATTCCTGCAAGTAAGGCAAGGACAGGACCTTCAGGTGAGCACATCAGACACCTTAATTCCCTTTCTCTAGGAAAGAAAGTGTATCTTTGGTGGTATGAATGCTTTATTTGCCTCAATTGGAATCCTTTGAATTCATATCATACTGAAGTCGTAGTTTATCAGGCAGGACAGTTGTTCAGGTGCCCAATATTTTGAGCACACATGACAGCAAAATCCTTTTAAAATGATGATACCTTGTTGGAATATATCAGGTTGTGTGTTAGAACTATTAGACGTAGGAGGTTTTGTTTTAGGAAGTGTAAAATAATGTGCCTGCAGGCAGCTGTGCAGCTTTGGTGTGAGGAGGACTGTGCTAGATGGTTTCTGAGGTGTAAAACAAAAAAAATTAGTGTGTTCATTTTAATCCTCTGTGCCTCCTGTAGTTTCATTTCAAAGTACAGAATATCTTACTTTATGCAGTTTCTATTCCTAGTGATGGTTTAGTTAAGGGACAGAAGCACAGACAGGTCTGAACACAGATCAGTTGTTTGCTTTGGTTTTATGTGCTTTGGTATCAGCGGTGAACTGGCAGCACAGCAAGTCCTATGATAAGAGGGAATGTCTGGGCCATTGACTGTCCCTGTGCTCCACCTTGAAATCTTCTGGGTATCTCCTCCTCTGAGTGGGGTTGAACATAACATGAGCTGTGTGTTATTACAGACAGTGAGAAAGCATCTGAGCAGTTATTCTTCTTGAGAGGTGCTGTTCTGATTTGAAGGGAAAGGAGGGGTTCAGAAGCTGCTCTGTGTTGGCATTGTGGTGCACAGTGGCTGCTTGTGGGTTCCACCTCTGCTTGTGTTGTTGAGGTCCCAGGATAGACAAAGCCAGGTTTAGTCACACACATTTTTTAATTACATAACCCTTTGGGGGTGGCTTTGTATACTCACCTAGTACAGATGAAAATAGGAGTAGTCATACTAAGCCTTTTGCCACATGTTTGTTGAGGTTGTGGAAGCACACAGTGAGGGTTCTTTTTCATTGTGTAGAAAGCGACTTCTTCTTTGGAGATCTGCTTATTTTTGCTTTTGAGTGTGTGTAGATTTAACTGAAGAACATGTGTTCACACAGTTGTGCTATTTAAGTTAATGTGGGGTGACTCAGTGTGTATTCACTGCTTCGAGCCCACAGCGACTGCAACAGAACATTTTATTGTCTGAAGACAATGCTAATAATGGCAGCATTAAAACAGTGTTGGAATTTCACAAGACAGTACTCTGTTCCCAGAACTGCCAAGGGACAAAGAGATTTGCCATGGTCAGATGGGGAACAGGAGCTGGCCTGCAGTGCAAACAGTGCCCTCCGCTTCTGCTGGGCTGGGCTGGGGTGTCCTGCCCCTCTCTGCTCCTGCTTCCCAGGACCTGCTCCAGAGTTTGTCACAGCAGTGAGCACCTCTGCAAAGCAAGCACTGCAGCAGCTGGCTGTGCTGAGCTGTTGTAACACAGCCCCTTCCCTGGATGAGCCTACTCTAAGCTGCTTTCATCCAGCAGGTGAGCTAGCCATCAACATCTTGGCCAGCTGAAAGGGCTGGAAAGGGCAGGCACTTCTTTGGCTGCCCCTCACCTATCGCTGCTCTGGTGCTTGGTCCCACTGGGTATGCAGTTTGCTGAAGGAGGATTTGGGATAGCTGTAGTGTTAATACACTGTGGCTGCTATGGCATTCCCATAACTCACAAAGCAGAGATTCAGAAGCGATGTGGTTTACGTTGGTTGTGCATTTCTTTACCATGAGCTTTGGTGGAGGGCTTGTAGGATGAAACCAATGTGACTATGGTGACTAGTGGAGGGCAGCTGTGCTGTCTTTGTAGCTGAGGTGTAGATTATAGGTGCAAATAAGTTGTTTATTATAAAATTAATAAGCATTACATATATATTATTAATCATTGGCACTACCTCTTATTGTGTAAAAACAGTAATAGTTTCCTTATCAAAAGAATTGTTAATAATGCTGGGATCCTGAAAACAAAGATGCAGAGGTGGGAGCTGTATGCATTTATTCTTTCTTAGGAAATATTTAAAGTAAAACATTTCCACCCTCATAAGTACTCCTTTGCTGCAGGCTCCTGGTATGCTGGTGTAATAGTCAGATTGGATAATGACAGCATAGACAATAAGATAACAAAAGGAACTGAAGAAGAGACTGTTGGCAGTGCAGAGACACTGGCTGGAAACCTCACCAACCATAAACCATATTTGTAGTATCATGGCTTACATCCAGTGTGGACAGCATTTGCAGTGCAAAGTCATTTGGAGGTTCACTAAGTTTGCTTCTCTGCATTAGTCTAACATCTAACTAGCATCTAACTAGCAGATAAGATAGATGTGAATCCAGGGTCTGAGTCTTTCAGTGAACATCTTTAAGATGAGAATCCCCTGAATACTTGCTCCTTTAATAACTCCCAGCAGCATTTCCTGGGAGCCATGTGTCAAAGTACCAAAGGGTTGGGCTTATCTCTTAAAATGGATCCTTTCAAAATGTACTTTGTGTTTGGTGGGGACAGTGAAGAAAAAGAGCTGATTTAAGGAAAATTGAATGGGGGAAGTGTCACATGTTTTGCAGTGTTGAGATTCCAGGCATCCTTGTGAAAAACAGGAGTTTAATTACCCAGGTTTTGTGTGGGTTTGCTGAGTTGCTTTAGTTTGTTTGTCCCCTGTCGGTCTCTAATAATGCTATTATTTACTTTCACTAAACAGAAAAAAATTATTTCAGTGATCACTGTTGCTCAGTATCAGCCAGGAATACTGGTACTGAGTTGTATCACTGCAAATATTGGTATGTTCTTGCTTGTACTGTTGGCAGAAACACTGGGGAGAGTTAAACAGACTAACTCAATATTGCTTACATATCTTCTATTTTCTTTTGACAAAATCATTGCATGGTTCTGCCTCAATGTGGTCTTCTGTGAGCTGCAAGCAGCAGATCACATCATTATTCAAATGGCTAGTTCAGTCCATGTGAAATGTGCCACAGAACTTGTGGAGTACTTTCGGCAATTTCCCTGCCTAATACATGTTTTGGGGCATCAGAACATCTCCTTTGATTAGACAGTTTCTAAATAGCAGCATTTGTTATACCTGCCACTTGATTTTGTCCTAGTATATCCTGTGTGTCCCTGCATATCACCAATACAGGGAATTTGGGGCGTATTTTCAGCACAACAGAATGGCACAGCCCATCTGCCCTCTGTTTAGCCTCTACTGACAGTTAAACACTGGCATTAGCAGCTTTTTATCCTTCTCACCCCTTTTCCTGAACTGATTCCTTAATGCTGTACACAAAGCAGTCCTGCACAGGGCTGCCTGTTAAGTCTCTGCCTTGCTGAATAAATTACAGGTGCCTGCTGCTAAAAAGGAAGAGGTGATGCTTTTCTTTCTCTACATGGTTCTTATTCTCTTCCTCATGTTTTCTTGATTTTTCTCAAGTCATCCTGTTTTGTGCGCTACTGGCAAGTAAATCGCCGAGAGATGCAAAAAGCAAAAGAGCAGAGAAAATGCCCGGTGCATACTGAGAAGTGAATATTCACACTCTTTCAAGCATGGAGAAATAGACTGATGTGGATATAGGTGGTGATGAATTTAACACATACTTATTTATTATTACTCTCTCTTCCATGTCTGGATCATCTGCTGCTGAGGGGAGGGTGAGGGAAAGGAACACTTGATTTTTGGCACCACTGAAAGAGAGGTGGCAAGATCACAGCAGAGAATTGTATAGGTTGGAGGGCACTTACAGAGGTCACTTAGTCCATCCTGCTGACCAACCTGAGTCCCATCTGATTAGGTTGCTCAGGGCCATGCACAGGACATTTTTGAGCATCTCCAAGGATTAAAGCCCAGCAGACTCTCTGGACTTCTGTTTCACTGTCTCACTTCCCTGAAAATAAAAAGTTTTCTCCTCCATATAAGGCTGTAATATCCCATGTTGCAGCTCTGGTTGATGCTCCCCTTCTTCCCTGTGCACCTTTGAGGACAGTCTGTGTCCTCTCCCAGCAGGGACTAGCAGATAGTGGGTAGGTCTCCCTGTAGCCCTCTCTTTTCATGACTGAGGAAACACAGTGCCCTCACCCTCTCCTCCTATGCTCCAGCTCCTCAAGTGGCTCTGAGGGGTCAACACAGGTCTGGTGCTGGGCAGCCTGTGCTGCTCCAGGCAGCATGTCTGCAGGAAAAACTCTTCTGTGCTGCATCCCATGAGTACCCTGAGGCTGGTTTCTCTTTTCATGTTAACTGAAATTAATTTCTTTCCTTTTTCAACCTTTTTGCACAGCATCTCCAAAATAGTATAATTTGCAAGTGCTTGTGTGGAGTATGATGTCACACCAAAATCTATGTATGATAGTAGAAAGGAAAAAAAGCAACTGTTAATTTGTAACTCAGTCCTTTTATTTCTCATGATGTTTATTTTTACAACTATACCCATCCAGCAAGACTTGATCCTGACTTTTTTCCTTGAAGAACTTAAAATATGTTGTCCACTGTGAAATTAAATGTTCTGCAGTCAAATGCAAACATCCAACCCAAAAAGGCGAATGCTACTCCAGGTCCAGTATCTATGTGTAAATAGTATTCTGTTAGCAAATGAAGTGGAAAATTTTCTCTTAAATAGTTTCTTCTGCTGCTTCCCTATTTTTTTGTATTAGGTTGCCCCTGGTATTTCAAGAGTTTCTATCCAGATACTGTATATTCTCACAGCAAATCCAAACACAGTTTAGCAGGGCAAGGAACATTTGGAGGCTGGCTCAGCGCCCAGAGCCTGCTTTGAACCTCTGCAAAGGCCCTTGCCTTTCTCAGCAGCACTGAGTGTGGTGTAGATATTCGATGTTTTCTAGCTAGGGGAGAAAAAAGAAAATTTCAAGATAGAATTTACTTATCTTAGTATCAGATAGAATCAGATAGAACCTTAGTGAATCAGGTGTAACAAATACTGACCTGAAAGAAGATGACAGATTGTAAAGATTCTAAGAAGAAGGCTCAGGCATGCTTAAACACCCAGATGAATGAGCAAAGAGCTGTGGCACTTGATGAATTCTCATGTAATTTTTTAAGATACCCACTATCTCCCAGCTGAAAATTCACACACAGATATTCTGTATATGTATTCTAAAAGCATTATGACCATTAAATATTGTCTAATATATGCATAAATTCTGCATGGCTAATTTAGACTTTGGACGATGCATTTTCTTCTTACAAGTAAATTTGAGAATTCCTCTAGAGTAATCCACCAACTCATCAAAGAACTATTAAGTATAAGTTAAAGCAAATAGTATGTCAAGAGATTGACAACTTGATTTTATGTTGTTATTTCCCACTGACTGAAGAAATTGGATCTGTCTCTCCATCCCTAAAATAAAGTAATCCCAACACAATATTGAAGCTCTCATGAAGAGCTGTTGCTCATGGAATGATGCTCCTCTTGGAACTTGAAATAATGTGCGTCGCTTTACAAGGTGCATGAATAAAATATTAGGTAGAGTTTGTGACCTAGTTAGAAGTTATGTGCATGATCTCTTCTCCTCGGTTGAACTGAGGAAACAACTAGAGTAGGGGATATCTTTACGTACAACAAACGTTATCTTAATTTGGGGTTTGTTTCTTTTAGTGAAAGGGTCAGTTATGAATGTATGCTCTTTTGATTTGGAGTGGAGCATAAAATAGCTAGGCATCTGAAAACTTAATATGCATAGTGCAATTTAATTAGGTAACTGCATAAAAATCAAAGGGATTCTTTTGTAGACAGGAAGCAAGAATCCCCTTTTGGTACTTTCAGCACATATGCAGCTAAGTCCTGATTTCATCTCCTTCTCTTCAGCAAGAGGTGTTAATAATAGATGTGTGTGATCTGCTGCCAGGGGTGATGGGCCAGGGATATGAGGAGGAATGGGCTGTGTTCCTTCCACTTGCATGGTGCCTTCTTCATATAGCAAAAGTGCACAAAGTCTAATATTTCAAAAGGCAGTCTTCGACTTTGTACATTCCAATTTGATTTGCTAAATTTGGTCTCCACAGACACCAAGCACCTATTTCATGGTCACAGCTTGACTTTTGGATGCTAAGTACCTCTTGAAAGTATGCATAGAATCTCTGAATTTAGACTTAATGAAGCATTTCCATGAAAAATACAAGCCTAGCCTTTTCAGTACCTGAATTCATCTTTCTTTTTGTTGGTAAAAGTTATGAAAAAAAGTATATCTGTTTATAAAAACATTTTTATGTCTATAACGGTTTTTAACTGTTGGGAAAGATAGTAAGCTTCTAATGTGCTCCAATTACAGCTCTCCAAATTAAGTTATTTATTTCAAAAATTGGTGAGGTTTTTTTGTATATTAGGCAATACAGAATAAAATTATATTTATTAAAAAATCTGTTCAATGTTAACTCTCAGAATGCTACCTGCAATATTTATGAATTTAATTATGAACATAATTATGTGAGACTCATCAAAAAAAAAAGTCAACAAAACACAGAATCACGGAATGAACTAGGTTGGAAAAGACCTTCGAGATCATCAACCATCTTTGAGATCAAAACAAAAAACCTTTATGCAAGTGAAGAAGTAGAGAATTCCATTATGGGAAACACCAGGTACACTTTCTGAGCAAGATCACTGACACATGCAAATATGAATATTTCATGTAAACCATCACACTTTTTAAATCATCTTTTGCTGGCAGTCACCAAAGCCAGCAAAATTTCCCAGTGCTTCATTCAAGCAAAGGTCAGTGTTGAATTGAATTTCATTCTCTTAAACGTTTCCATTTCTCTTTTGTGGCTGTGTCACTACCTTGATTATTTGGGGTTTGTTTTGCTTCGTTTATCCCCTCCATTATCGTATTTTTTTTTCAAAAAAAGTGGTGAGATTAATATTTTTTGCTAAGAAAGATATTTAGGAGGTGTTTTGATGTAAATTTTTTTTCACTCATGGGAAACATGTTGGGAGTAAGCTTTTCTATGTTGTGTAACTTGTGGTTCCCACCTTCTGCTGTATTAATGCACTGTGTGCTCCTCAGCAGAGCATGGGCACCAGCTTTGAGCTCCTTCTCCCCTCATTTACAGGTTGGCCAGCTTGGGCACAGAGCGTTCCTCTCTGTGTGTCTGCACATGTCAGTGTGTGGTCCCCTAATTAAGATTTGTTGTCATCCACGTAGTTCAAATAAAGTTTCATGTGTGGTTTTCACTTTTCCTGTTGTGGTATTTCAATGATTTTGATGTTCAAGGACAAAATTTCTCTGAACCTGCATGAAGGCAAAAAGCAAAGCAGCTATAGAAACTATATTTAGGTATAAATATTTTAGCTTTTCATAAGATGCATTTACTTGACGTAGTGTTGCCTGTCTGAAAATTGTTTTATAATAATTTCATTCCATTTTTCTTTCATTTCAGTTTCCATCAGCAAGGCAAAACAGTCTTTGCTTTAATTATTCTTCATTAAGATTCATATCCCTGAGATTAAACTGAGATAAGCTTTGGCGATTCTCAGGTTGTGGTTGTCTAAAGAGGAGCCAGGCTGAGGAAGCAAGCTCCCTGATTTCCAGCAAATAAAAATGGGAAAAATCAGCTACACTCTCTGAATCCTCACTACAGTCCCTGCCTGCTCACCCCAGGCACAGGGCACACCATGCTTTTGAGTTAAGAGATGCTGAAGAAGACACGTTCTTGTCAATGCCTTTGAGAATTTGTTAGGAGATGTGTCCCTCTGCTGATAATATCCAGGGACAGATGTCTCTTCTGTTCTTCAGATGTATCTCAAATAAGAAATCCAGATGTTAGGCTGGCTTCTTTCTCCATTTTAAAATCCTCACTGGGCTCTTGCTTACATAGCAAGTGCTTTGGTCATTCCTTCCTTTGGGATTTTAAAATTTTGAATATGCAATGCCAGTCACAGAACTCTGAGATTTGTTTTTCTCATATCATGTGTGCTTTTTATTGTAAGAATATTGAACTGGCAACGGACCAGCTAAAGGGATCACTGGTGGAATGAGGTGGAGTTTTCTGCAGTTTTGTATCTTATGTTCACATTTCAATGACTCTTAGTTCTAAAGGTCTCAACCTCATTATGAAGATATTATTTAATGAGTCTTCTAAATGTGTTGTATTACTGGAGTGGCCTGGCACCACAAATGGCAGAAGAGTTTCTGTCCTGGCAGTACCCAGCCTGCATGTGGCTGTCCCCAAGTCAGTCAGTCTGTCTGGAAGAGCAGCATCACTCCTTCCTGAACAATCTGCATATCCTTTTGTTTACCAAATGGTCAAAAAAATACATTTCTAAAAAAATAGCAAAAGTGTTTAGAATTTATCTAGTTACAAACTTAACTTTCAGATGCACAGATCCCCCCATATTGGTTGTTTCCACTTGACCTTGATTTCACCAGCAGATAAGAGATTTCCTGTTAAAATTAGGATAATGAGCCACTGCAGTATGCCAGCTGCCCAGCCATTGTGGACTGTTTTTCTAGGCCTTCCAGAAGGATTTTTTGGAGAGAAATTTGAATGAGTTTGGGATTTTATAGAGAAAAAAGCTACAGAGAAATGTCAGTTCAGAAGAGAATTTGGTAGCTCACACCCATATAATTAAAGAAGTTAATATTTTTTAATGGTCTGAGTCTAGTCCAGACTTTCTTATCTTGGTTTGGGTGCTCCCTGTGTAGGTGTGAGGCATTTTCTGCCCTTACAGAGGAGATTAAATCTTAGCTGAAGCTCAGAAGGGAAACCAGCTTTGTGTACATCACTCAGTGTCATGAATTTTCTGTGATTTTGAGAAGTCTGATATTAGCTGTCCTTATGTTGTTTTGGATCTCAGATGTTTTAGAGTATGTTTTTGGTTTTTTCTTT
>VWYP01032721.1:556076-567456 GCA_013400435.1 Pycnonotus jocosus | reverse complement strand
TTTTTTTTTTTTTTTTTTTCCCAAAGAGAACTGAAAAGATAAGGACAGTTGCTTTAAATATTCATGTTGAGGCCATTTGCACCTGTCTAACAGGAGCCAGTGACCAATAAGTTCTTAGCATATATCTCAGCTACTGTGTGTTTGGCACTACATCAGCATATCTATTATTGATTTTTAAGAGTAGTACTGTGGGGCCACCTAATGTTCCTAAGAAAAAGTGTTGTGGAGGTCAGTCTTTCCTGTTGGAGTGAACCAGGCTGGATGGGGCTTTTGGTCTAGTGGAAGGTGACCCTGGCCATGATGGGGATGTTGGAACCAAATGACCTTTAAGGTCCCTTGAAACCCAAACCCTTCTCTGATTCTCTGATACAAATCTGCTTGTAAAGTTACTTAAAGGGGAAAAAAAAATCTAAGAAAGAGTGTCAGTGAGAAAGGAGTGGAATGGTGGCTGTGCACAGCTGTCTGTGCACACCATGGCAGCTGTGCCCCACTGTGCCTGCCTGCAGGAAAGAGGTCTGTCCATCACCAGGAAGGAGCACTGAGCTCTCCATGGTAACAAACATTTTCAAACTCTACTGTGCATCCAGTGGAAAGCTGTACAGCAACATATCCTGCTGTATTTTCATCTGAGTCATGCAACTGCAGGAGAAATTATATCCTGGGCCTCCAGATCCAGGAAGAAATCCAAGAAAGAGTTAAAAGGAACCTAGCAATCAACTGTAGTAGTTGTCAGACATAAGTTGCCTGTTTAGAGGTCAAGCATTTGGTGTTGGTTTATCACAAGTAGGTTGGTTCTTCCAATGCAGGGCTGGCCTTATATTCTACTGCAAATTCCACGGAAGGAGTGGAACAAGCAGAGTCTGTTTATTTCGTGTCTATTCATCATCTTCCTTTCATATTTTCATGGGGAAAAACAAGTGCATGTAACTAACTCATTGGTGGCCTTTCTGGCTTCTTCTGCATTGGAACTTGGCCACGCAGGGAGGTAGCTGGACTAACCAAAATTTGGTGGCAGGGGTATGCCATGGTGCTTGCTAAACATATAATTGCACTTGCATGAGTAATTAGAACTTGAAAAATATTCATGTGACATCTCTTATGCTAAATAGTATATTAAATTGAGAAAGGAGGATCTAGTGCTTTTAGTTATCCTGATAAGTCCTTGCCCATAAATTCTACTGAAAATTATGCTATAGTCTTCATTTTCTCTACTTTTTTTGCAGTTCCATGTTAATGTTTAAAAATAGTCACTGTGGCCACTCACTGTGGCCCTTCTCAGCTGTGCTAAGGGTGTTGTGTTGATTAAGAGATTTGTCTGAAATGTGTTGCTGAAGGGCGCTATCTTGGGCTGATAAAGTGCTACTGGACATCTATTACCAGAACAGTTCATCTGTTTAAACAGGGCAGTTGGTTCTGCCTTGGGCTGTTCATTCTGCATCCACCAGTGCTGCCTGCCTGAGGATTTTCTGTCCTGCTGGCAGAGACATGAGTCCTCTCAGAGGGTTGTCCACACTGCTGCTTCATGCTCCCATGCGTGAGACATGTAGTCGTGAGAATATTGTGTGTTACGTTGAAGAACTTTTACAGTCTGTAACTTAGACAGTTCAGAACTTGGTCTGCCTCCACATTACTCTATCAGCTTTATCCACTGGCAGTTTTGTCAGTGCACACTACTGTTGCAAATGCTAAATAGTTGGGCTTTTGTTCCGTAGCATGAATGATGAAACCAGTCATGCACTAACAGCTCCACAGAACATTTGTCTGAGTTTTGTATGTATGTCTTCTTCAGTCTTTTCTGTCCTGGGTCCAGAGCCAAGCTCAGTGAAGCCCATGTGGTGTGTGCTTTCCTGGTGGTTTCACAGTTTAATGGATATCCTCTTGGGAAATCCTTGAGACTGGGGCAGCATGTGTATTGTGGCACCAGAGGATTATGGCAACTCACTGTACAAGAACTACTCCAATGTTAATACTTCAACTTTTTATTACTGTGACCTCTTTCTAACACTTAGAAGATAAAATAAGCTATATATTCTTAACACAGTGTACACTGGTGGTCGCTAAACAACAACATATTCCACTATATAGTTCACACTGCCATTCATATCATAAATGTGTCTGTTTGAGGTACTACTATTGGATGTCAGTTACTATATCTATATACTTGTATCATTTAGAAAGTAAAAGTATATACTTGTTGGTGCTAGAAGAAGAAAACTCTTGTGCATGTACTTATGTGGTAACTGTTCTGGAACTCTCTCAAAAGCCATTGTGATAGTGAGTCTTCCTCAGCTTGGCATTTCTGCCCTTCTGCTGGCTGTCACCAGCCTCACAGCCGAGAGGAAAACTGCTTCTCCCCTTCCTCCATCACTACTTTTTTTCCGCATAAAAAGATGTGTAGAAAAGCTGCATCCCACAGCAGAGGTGTTTTCCTCCCAAAGAAATACACTGACTTATTTTTCCTTTACCTATTGCATACACAAATGCTTAATTATAGGAATATGATCTAAAAATTTTAAAATTATGTGCTTGTCTGTCAGCCAATTTATTGTGAAGATATTTGCAATCATATTTGTGTCAGGTGACACAAAATACAAGGGTTTGGATTTTTATTTTTTCTGCGTGGATTTTAATAACTGGTTTAAATCTCCAAAAAGTAGCTAATAATTTTGGGGAGAAAAAGGAGAAGGTGTTTCATATGAAATGAAAGATATATTGATTGACAAGACAGGAGTAGTGTTTTGTAAATACCATATTGCCATGGTTTAAAAAAGCATTGTCTAAAATAAATGTTTTAGAAAAGGGAAAGAGACGAAGGAAAAAAAGCAAAATTTTTATATATAGACATATAAAAATTAAAGAGTAGATTTTTCTTGCTTTTTGTTAGCTTGGAACATATCCTGTCATCCTTCTCAGCAAGGAAGGTGTGGAGGGTTTATGAGCACACAAATATTTTGCTCTTTGACTTTAACTTTTGAGTATGGGAAAACAGATCATCACTGTACATTCCATATTTTCATGTCAAAATCAACTAGCAACTGCCCTGAAATAACACTAACATTTACATATTGATATTTTTCCCTCAGTTACTTGTAAAGTAGCAGACATTGATTCCACACCCTACAAATTTTTTATCATAGGAACAGAGCTGTGGTTTTTTCTTTGCAGTATTTTCTCTCTTCTTTATTTGGAAGTAGCCAAAAACATAACAAAAGGGATTGTTGATCTATAACAAGGACTTAAAAGGCACAATTTTTTTGTTCTCCTTCATCAGTGAATTAAAAATTGCATTTTGACATTTTGGCCCTGTTTGCATTTATTCATCGATCCCTGGCACAGATGCATTTCATCTCACATCAGATACTGCGTCATGTGCAAACTTGTGTTCTGAGACTTCCCTAATGACCTTTTATTATTACACAGCTCATAGGCTTCAGCCACACTCATGTCACCACACTGATGTCATCATTTATCTCACCTTTCATGTGAAATAGTCCTGGTTGCTGTTGTGGCTGCCTTGCACTTTCCCTCCCTTCTCCTGACATGGACTGGCCTTGGGGTCCTGTTTCCATGACCTTCAGCACTGACGTGTATGCACCTGCAGTGTTACTGCTATGTTGTGGTTTGGGGTTTTTTCATGCCTTTTTCATAAATTCTTTTCTTATCTTCTTTTTTCAGAATCCTCTGGAGCACTACATTCCCCTGTTTGGAGTGTGGACAAAAGTTTGGCATTCTGCTTTTACAGGTACCTTTTTGAATTAAAATGCACATTTTCCCCCCCAGGGGTTGATGATAAAAGGAGAGCAATTCCAGAATGATTTTACTATGTCCTCCTCTGCTGTCTCAGGAGGTATGTTGTGATAATGAGTTTCTCTTCCTCCACCTTTACTAGTTGATTGGGTTGTCAGATTCATTAGTTGCAAGTATATAGTTGAATGCCATTTCAGAAAGATTGAGGCTTTCTCTTCTCTTGTTGGCTTCAGTCACACAGCCATGCATGTGTCAATGTTGCAGAATCCTTTTTGGAAGTACTCCAGTAGTTCCAGGCTTTTTCTCATCCTTTATTCCCAACCTGTACTTTGTTTACAGTTGCTCTATTCATTAAATTTGTTTTAGCTTTTTACGATGGAGACCTCCAGTACGAGTGAACACTTCTTGCCTTAGTCCTCCAGAGCTTTCTGTTTATTTCTGTTACTCACCTGACTCCTTTTTGGAAGCATTCCAGTAGTTCCAGGCTTTTTACCATCCTTTATTCCCAGCCTGTACTTTGGTTACTGTTTTTCCATTCAGTAGATTGTGTTAGCTTTTTGTAACAGAGACCTGCAGTGCAAACGAGCACTGGGAGCCTCAGTACTTCAGAGCTTTCTGTTACTTATTTGATTATTACTACTACTTTCCAAATACTGAGTCACACAGGATCAGAGAATGGGTGAGGTTGGAAGGGACCATAGTGGGTCATCTGATCCATCCTCCCTGCTTAAGCAGTGCTATCCTAAAGTACATGGCACAGAGTTCTGCCCAGACAGTTCTTGAATATCTCCAGTGAGGGAGACTCTACAACCTTTCTCATCAGTCTGTTCCAGTGCTCAGTAAAGAAGTTCTGCTGGTAAAGAAGTTCTTCCTCATATTCAGGTGGAACTTTCTGTGGATCATATTCTGCCTGTTGCCTCTTGTTCTATTGCTTGGCACCTCTGAGAAGAGCCTGCATCCATCCCTCTGGCTCCCTCCCTTCAGCTACTGATAGACATTGGTGAGATCTCCTCTCAGTCATCTCTTTTCAAGGCTGAACAGCCCCACCTTCCTCAGCCTTTGCTCATAAGAGAGATGCTCCAGTGCCTTAATCATCTTTTGCTACTCCAGGAGCTCCATGTCTCTTTTGTCCTGAGGAGCCCAGAACTGCACACAGCACTCTGGATGTGCCTCACCAGAGCTGAGGAGAGGGGCAGGATCCCCTCCCTTGGCCTGCTGGCAATGCCCTTCCTAATGCAGCCCAGGACACCATTGGCCTTCTTGGCCATGAGGGCACTGCAGGCTCATGGACAGATGTTGTCCACCAGGATCCCCAGGTCCTTCTCTGCAGAGCTGCTCTCTGGCAGGTTGGCCCCCAGCCTGTGCTGATGCAGGGGATTGTTCTTCCCCAGGTACAGAACCCTGCATTTGCCCTTGTTAAACTTTGGAAGAATCTTCTCTGCCCGTCTCTCCAAACTGTTAAGGTCCCTCTGCAGGGCCACACATCCCTCTGAGGAAACAACCACTGTTCCCATCTTGGTGTCATCAGTGAATTTGCTGAGGAGGCATTTGCCCCTTCATCCAAATCACTGATGAACAAGGTAAGCAGTACTGGGCCCAGTGTAGAACTCTGGGGGACACCACTGGTGACAGGCCTCTGACTAGACCCTGTGCCACTGATTATGACCCTTGGGATCTGCTGTTTATCCTATTCTCAATCCACCTCACTGTCCAGGCATCCAGCCCACACTTCCTGAGTTTCCCTGAGAGGATGTTGTGAAAGCCAGCGTCAAGAGCCTTGCTGGAGTCAAGGTAGGCAATATCCACTGCTCTTCCCGCATGTATCCAGGCAGTTGTTTCATCACAGAAGGCAATCAAGTTGGTCAAGCATGATTTACCTTTAGTGAGGTACTAAACTGATACTAGTGAGGTACTAAACTGGTACTCCTGAGCACCTTCTTGTCATCCATCCTTTTGCCTCCAGAATGAGCTACTCCATCACTTTTCCAGAGAGGAAGGTGAGGGTGGCTGGTTGGCTGGTAGTCCCCTGTATCCTCTTTCCTGCCCATTTTGAAAGCTGGGGTGCTTTTTTTCCAGTCCTCAATCACAAGTCCATCCACAACACTTTGGGCTTGATCTCAAGGTCTGAGCAGAAGGTGAGCATTAAAGCTTAAAATCTTTATTTTTTGTCACTAAAGCTCCAAAACAAAAGGTATCAGGAATAATGGAAAGAGTAGTTTCATCCTTGGTGAGTACAAGTAAGCCAGCTGAAACCCATGAAGGCAGGAGGGGCAGGAGCTGAACATGTGGCACTTTGTAACCATGGTTGTACAATTCTTGAAGGATTAATAGGGCACTTCTGGTATTTCATTGTAGCAAAGAAAAAAATCAGTAATCAATGTCTGATGTGTCATGTGTCAAATTAGCAACACATTTCACTACTACTTAGTTTTAATTTTGCTCAGTAAAATGCATTTCATGTTCATCTGTTTCCAATCAGCATAGTTGGCTCCAGAACATAAATTTGCATTGTGTGGGGTCTTAAATTAACAATTATTGCTGCTGTTTTATTTCAGGACAAAATGTTAAGTCTGAGAGTACACATGGCTAATTTAAGGGTAAAAATCTGTTCCCAGAATGTAAAAATCATCTCAGAAGCCATTTCTGTTAGCTGAGGAATTAGGAACTTGAAATTCCAAATACGATTGAAACATAGTATGAAATTAAGGCAGCAAAGCCTTTTTAGCTGTGTCATGGACTGACACCAGGAACATTCAAGGATCTGTTAATTTTTGTGGTCATAAGTTAACCCACACTAATTTCACAATCACATTTCATCTTTTTACCTTCCTCATGTTGTGCTGCATGGGATTTATTTCTGCCATCTTAGAAATGGGATGTTTTGTGTTCATACAGATGCACCAGTAGGTCTGTAGTTTTGTTGGAAATATATTGCTCATTTTGTCAACAGAAAAGATTGGATTCATGATTTTGATGAAAGCAGCATTCACTCCTGGCTGAGGTGACACAGCCAGCCCTCCCTTTTCATTAGCTTTTAAAGAATACCTTGAAACCAGTCCAGATCAGTGATGAGCTGGAACTGGGACTGAGCAACATCTTGAGTGGAGGGACTCAGTTCCTCAGCAGTGGTGGGGGTGGTGTGCTGGCAGGGCAGCTGGGCAGGAGAGGTTACCTTTATGAAGCAGGCATGAGCAGATGAGAAAACAGACCCCACGTGTCCTCATTTGAGGTTTTGCACCTTGGTTTCCACATCCAATTATTTGTCTGCTTTAGGCATCTTAACTCTGCCATGCAGAATTAAGTAGTTTTAGTCAACTACTTAAAAACTTTGCTGATACTCATCTCTTAATGAAGATAAAGCAGTAGATACAAGATTGGCATACTTCTATCCATTTTCTGGGTTTGGGATAAATTTCTTGTGTTACTCTGGGCAGCCAATACCAATCCTGTATTTTACTTCCAGTTTGGAGATTTGTTTACAGTAGAGGGGAGATGTATTAATGTGGCTGTGTATCACGTATCTTAGAGGAGAATGGATATGTAGCCATCTTGGGGTAGTCCAATACCCTCAGGGAGGGCAGGAATGGGAGAGCAGTTTAAGCAGTCTTTCTAAGCAATAGTCTATGGCACCTGTGAGGACAGGGTGGAGAGCATCCCTAGTTCAGGACTCCCCAGGGACAAGCCTGTTGTGTATCTGGTCATGCAGTCAGCATGTGAAAAAAGTCTGAAGCATTGCCAAAAAGGAGAACTGGGTTTACTGAGGAGTCTGCAGCAAACCTCAGCACTCATTCAATTGACTGGTCAATATTTCTGGTTGCTGGATTTACTCCACTGTGCATTTTCATCCTGAAAGTGCACGATGCTCTGAGCCTGGTATCCCTCTGTGATATCCTCTTGCCAACCACCCGGTGCCAGATCCTTTGCTCCCAGCCTTCTGAGCTCGGCAGACAGTGTGCCCCAGGCACAGAGTCTGCAGGAGAGAGAAGATGCATCTCTCTCCTGTGACCAAAAAATGCTTTGGGTTAGCAGGAGCTTTGCTTCAGGAGGAGCTTCACCTTTCTCCACAACGCCCTTATGCCAGCTCTGTTCCTTCTGTAGGATGTGGGAGCTGAGAGAGAGGAGATGAGGAAGAGAATTTGAGCTGTCTCTTCCTTTTTCCTATAATCCTTCTCCATCCCTGTAATCTACTCCTGCTTCCCAACTCAGTGTTCAGTGTCTCCTCTATTTCCAACACCTTCTCCTCTCTGATCTTTGCCTGGTTAATAGCATTTCTCTTCTACTTCTCTGTGTCTTGTCATTTCTCACTTTTCTTTTGTTTGTCCCCACACTCACAGTTCCATGTTTTGAGTTTCTTTAGTTTGTTTTGTTTGGCTTTTTTGGAGCTGGGATGCCTCCACTCTCCCTTCACTGCCTTTCTCTTTCCATTTGATTAAATGCAGTGGTCATGACTTAATACAACTTTGTTTTATTTAAGATGGTAAGGATTTTATGGTTTCTTAAAATCAGTGGTCAGGAAGAATTTCCAGCATCATCATCATAACCAAACCCCTCTAATAGGCAAAAACCATTCAAAACAATCTGGACAGTCTGATTTCTAAAATGAGGCTTTACAAGAATATTGTTTTAGTGAATGGTCATTAAATTAAATAGTAATGCAAAGCCTCACTTTGAATGTCAAATTTGCATATTAAACAAAAGTTTGGATGCTCAGTGACAAGTAGCTAGCTGGATGTTCATCTCCAGTTAAATAGGTTGTGAACAGTTTGTGAAGATCTGTAGTTTAACATGTGGACTCTGTGGCACATATTTTCCATACAGCAACCAAGAAGAAAATATACTCAGTGTATTCTAACAACAAACACCTCAGCAGCTGTAGTCAATGCTGGTGTAGTCTGAAGGATTACACTCAGAAGCGTGTGACCATGCACAAGTGTGGCACTTGTGTTGAGTTACACAGCTTTAATCATTAACTGCAACATCATTGTAACAGTGAAGGCCTAAATTGCATTGTGTTCCAGAGCCAAAGCTGGTATGTTTAAGCATCTGCTTGAAGCACTCTCTAATACAGAGATATGTCCTCAAGACATAGTGTTATGCATGCCTTCAGTTTTCTTTTTTGACTTCTAACAGCATGTACCATTAGACGTGAGGTTGGAGAAAAGGGGAATGAACTATCCTGTGGTATGGGAAAATGTCCTCTTATCTAGAGAAAAACATAGCTGTACCATTCAAAAATAAAAGAAATCATTTATGGAGTTGCTCTGAAGGTTGCCGTGCCCTTGAACACTGCTGTAAATCATGTATGGTTTGTTTTTGTTGGTGTTTTTTTTCCAAATATAATTTTTTAAAGACTTGAATTTTTTTACATAGTCAAAACTTTCATAGTGTGTTTATTTAAGAAACAAAAATGCAATATTTCACATGTGTAGAGTTGCAATGCTTAGAAATGGTTATCTCAGGACAATTAGGTTGTAGACATTATTTTTAAATAGCCATGCTGACCTTACTGCAGTAATGTCTCATGTTACAGAAAAGGCTGTTTAATACAAAGAGTTTTGACAAACAAGACCCCACAGCTAATCAGAAGACCAGCTCAAAGTCTGCAGTTGTCAGAATTAGGCCGCTCATTGTATCCCCCTGGCTGAACATTATCATTTTTCTAATGGTACTGGTTTTACCATGCTCATTTTTTAATTGTACCTACTGTATTGCCTATTAAAGGTGGCCTAGTAAGTTTTTAATATCAGTAGCAGATGTTAATTAGCTATATTTTAATATTTATTTCTAAAGATTAAATGCTTCTATTCATGAATAGAATTTATTAAAAAGAATTTTCCATGTAACAAGCTGTTAAAGTAAGAAAATATTTAAGTATCATTAATTAGATGGCTTTCTGGCTTCTTGCTTGTAAAATCTTGACAAGTATTATAAGAAATATTCTGTATGCTGGGGCACTATTTCTTTCAAATATATTTTCACAACATGTAAGAAATTTCAGGAAGGTGCCATTAGTCTTTGTTTTGAAACTTTGAAAATAAGTATTTTCAAAAGATTCTTTTAATATATACATGTCTAAAGGAAAGGAAATTTTAAGTATGATGCCATTTTCCATTTATAATAGCCCTTTTTGGTTTCTGTTTTTTCACTGCATAAATTGTTGAAATAGTTTTTCTTTTCTGGGCTGTATTTGTTTATTTTGGGTCTTCATGTAGTTGAACATTTCTGGAGTTTTGCAGGATTAGTAACTGCAAGGGAGTGTCTAACTGAAGCTGTTTTCATTGTGGGTTTATGCTTATTTCTCACATGAAATCTGTTCATACCTATGATACTATGCTCCTTTAATGTATTTCTCATTGTGAACAATTTTAGAGAACTTTCATCAATAACTAAGAGTCTAAACATGGCAACCTGATATTTCAGGACCTTGGGCCTTTTATGACAGTCACATGAAAAGTCATTTCATTTGACTTTTATGAAATTTTGCCTTTCCCACAAGAACAAGCTGGCAGCAGTGTTTATGTACATAAAATCAAAGATTGCTGAACTCTTTTGAGAAATGGGAGATCGAATCAAATCCCCAGTCCCCAAACTGGGGCAAGTTTCTGACCTCCTGAGGAAGAACTGAGTTGGTCTTCCTATTTCAGCTGAAATGTCCTACTTGCTAGAAATTATTTAATTGCACTGGAGCAGGGTTAGTAATCCAATTTGCTTGTTAAGTACCCTATGTGGTCTTTTTTGCTCTTTTCTTTATTTAAAGAAAACTTCCAAATACTCGTTTTAAAGTAGAAGCCTTTAAATGAAAGTGCTGGAAAAGGATCTGTCTCTACATACTGAATCACAAAATTGTTAGGGTTGGAAGGCACCTCTGGAGATCATCTCATCCAAGGCCCCTGCCAAGGCAGGGTCACCTAGAGCAGGTGACACAGAAAGGTGTTCAGGTGGATTTTGAATGTCTCCAGAGAGGGAGACTCCACAACCTCCCTGGGCAGCTGTTCCAGTGCTCTGCCATGCTCAGCGTAAGGAAGTTCTTCCTCATGCTGAGGTGGAACTTCCTCTGGTTTTGTTTATGGCCATCACTCCTTATCCTGTCACTGGCACCACTGGAAAGAGTCTGGCACCAGCCTCTTGACACCACATTTGAGACATTTGTATAATACATTTGTATAGCCTGGTACTTTGAGTATCTGCACTGGAGGGCTGCTTCCAGTCTGGACTCCAAATCTAGTAGAGGAAGTGTTGTCATTGTCACAACTTTAACTGCATTTTTGGGTCTGGCAGGTACCTGCTGGATAAGACAGTGTGGCTGACTGAGGTGTAGAGACCCCTGGTTTTTTTCTGCAGATTGGGAATTATCATCATGCTTAGTTGCTTGCTTGTCTCTTAATGGAAATAAGAGCTTTCCAGGTGGCATTGCTACTCAGGGTATGCCCATGTGCCTCTTTCCCTGAAAATGTCTTCTGTCCCACATGCTCATGATCATTCCAGATTTTTCACAGTTCTCTTCCACAGAAGTGAAATATGGGACATGAGCAGCCATAGAAGTCATATATGGGAGATGGGGAAAGTGTCCAGGTTTTGACTTGGTTTTCTGTTCAGGACACAGCTGAGGCCTTGTAGGCAGACAGAAGAGCTC
>VWYP01032721.1:467707-555915 GCA_013400435.1 Pycnonotus jocosus | reverse complement strand
GAACAGAGACTGTTTCCCCACAGGATATGCCATTTTAGGTGTGTATGCTTCAGTGCTGATGAGTTTTAAGGGCTCAGCTTGATGTTGCTGTGCAGCAATAACTATGAAGGAGATGAACCTACAGAGGTCTCCTGGTCATGGGTCCTTAAGTCTGTGTTGGTAGGCACACTGGACATTTAATACAACCATTCATTTTGAAAATCTATGCTTGCACTTTATCCATTTAAATCTGGTTTGATTTCGTAGTATTTCCAAGATAAAAAGTTCTTCTGAGCTAAGGTGATTTATCTTTTGGGGTTTACTCCATAGTGTAATTAAGGCTAAGTCCAATCCCATAGCTGCACTGGTATGCTGCAGTAGAGTGCTTTAACATTCACACAAGTTTTCAAACATTTGAAGGATTTGGAACTATGTTTAATTTATCCCAGTGTGACAAACATCTCAGAACTGACATTTTGAAAATACTGCTATCAAGATGTGTGTTCTGTAGGTGAGTTAGTAACTGTAATTTCTTTGATGACGGATGCTGCAGAAGTTACTGAGCAGTTTCCCAGCTGCCTGATTACTGATGACACTCGTGCTTCTGTTGTCGAGGACCAGACTTGGCAGTGTTGTTGGGGGATCTCATGGGTGATGGAGTCTGAAAATCCTGCTAGAGAGATAATGATATCTGTTCTAATACTAGAAGGAGGGCCTTTTGCAGGTGTAACTCCTTTTTATTGTGGATAGATTTTTATTTCCCTCTTTGCAAGTGCATTTTTATGGAACCTATTGCCATAAAGATTTCGGTGGCTTAAAATGTCTCGCTCTGAAAGTCAGCTTGTTAAGAATTACCGTGGATTTGAGATGGGAACTAAAATGAATAGTAATCCATTTAAATATTTTTTGCTGAGCTTCATAATTGAAATTATTTTGTTATTCTACCTCCCTCTGGTTTCCCCAACTTTGCAGCAATGAACCCCCAATTAATTTTTTTTTCCCCACACATTGGAAGTGCTGCCATCAGGGAAAAAAAGGTGGTTTGCCAGGATGCCAAATCCAAGCATGGCCCTGAAGGACATCTACCAGGAGCAAAGAGATGAGATGCTAGTTTTTCCTATCAGTAGAGAAGAAAGAAGAAGTGTAGTGCAGATAGCACTGCTCCTTCCATCAGAGCAGAGCAGGAGTTACTGCACCTTGCAAAAATGGCATGATGAAATGGGGAAGCAGTATGGAGAAGTAAAAGAGAAGTAAAAATCCCCTTTTTTTCCAGAGAAGAGAGACCAAGGAGGTGGGACTTGTTACAGCAGGGACCTGTATCAGCATTTGATGAATTTCTGAAATGTAGCTGAGCACCAGGGCCAAGTATCCTTTATTGAAAAAGGGGATTGTGTTGATTTTTAAAAGTGCATAAAAGATACTAGGAATACTCTGTATGCTCAGGAGACCACAGGATGAACTGGGAATTGTGGCCTTGTAAGGAGGAGGCTGTAAATTTAAAACATCATGGTTATGGAGAGATGTAGAATTAAAAGTATAAAAGTGGTTCAGACTTGAGACCATAGACACTGGCTGATGAACAAGCAGTAAGGGTGTTTCCTAAAACTTTGTGAAGTGTTTAGAGCATCATTCTCATAAAATGCACACTGAAATAGGAATATTCACATAAGGCTACAGATGCAGTAAAATAATATATCCTTATTATAATTTTTAGGCCCTTCTCTTTTTTTGGTTTAAATTAGTGACTGGGATTATTGCAAGGAACACAATTCTGTCTAAGCAACATAGAGGTCCAAAGAAAATAGACCAGATTTCCACTACAGCTTTTACAAACACAGCCTGTAGTATTGCTCTTAATAATAAGATATTTTAGTTTGGTTTGTACTGTCTTGTTGGAAGAAAGGAGAATTTAATTTCTGGGCTTTCATGTGCATTTATGCAGCCTGTTGAAAGAGATCAGAATTTTCATCATTGTGAGGTATCTATAGGGCAGTATTTAACCCAGAAGCATCGCTGAGAGTGGATTACTGCTGCTGGGTAGGAGATGTAAGAGTGATGTATTTCAGAACTAAAAAGAGACAAAGTACTTTCTAAAGTTTTCGGGTTTTGGTTTGTTTTGGTTTTTTTGTTTGTTTTTTTTTTTTCAAAGAGGCATCTCTATCCAGCTCCCAGTGAGCTCTAGGCATACATTACAGGGTTAGTATGTAAGTATAGGTGATAGGTTGCTTTCCTGCTTTCCAGATGTTTATACCTCCATGGATTTTCCAGCAACTATTTCAGCTTAACAGTGTTAGTATTTTTGGTTATGGCAACATCCTGCTTTAAGCCTCATCATTTTCACTGCACATTGAAATAGAAGGAGTGCTCAGTGGTGACACTGTTGTATTTATGGAGAGTTTTGTCTTAAAAGCCTTTGATGTAAGAGCAGAGCAGAATTAGCATAAATATATCAGCTCGTATTATGCTCAGCTATGCAAGCTATTGAAAACAGTGCTAGTTGTAGTTTGGGGGTTTTGGGGGGGTTTTTTGGTAATACATCAGCAGTGGAAAGTGACTGCCTTTGCAAAAGTTAGTACCTTCCCACTTGGTGGAAATTTCTCTTGCCTACATAATTCTGCCACTCTTAGTTTCAGGTCACTGTTGTTCACATTATTCATGACCTTTTGAAGGTTTAAATGTATACTTGAACTGATGCATATTGCTCTTACTGTTCACTGTATCATGTTTAAGGGAGGAACAGAGCTGAAAGAAGACACTTTCATTAGTATTTTGAGTCATGGTAGATCTGAAAGACTATTTCATCTCCTCATGCTTTATCTTGACAGTTAATATTATGTGAAACCAAGACTACACACCATACATGTCTTTATCTAAAATTGGCTTAAGAAATGAAATACTGCTGCCATTCTGGATATGGATGACCTTTTATCATTTTCAGCCAAGTTTACTTAGGCTTTGCCTGGTTTTTTGTAACTTAGTAACATATATATGTGTGGTTTACAATGACAGTTATCCACAGAATAACTTGTATCAATTTTAAGCATACATATCAGTATAACTTAGCACGTGGACACTCATTCACAGTGACTCTCTCATTTTTAGGCTTTGCAGTCACTGTTAAAAAAAACAGCATCTTCATAATGCAGTTCTGAAGTGCACCCAGGTGTCAGAGGAACCTGACATTTTCCGTCTGTGTCCTGTGTTCCTGTGCAGGTTTTGCTTTGTGATCTCTTTGAGTCCTGTTGCAGCCACTTCTTGATTACTTATACTGGAATTTATGTCATGTTTATGGTGCATCTTGAGGTAGTGGTAGTTATATTTTATCACCTGGAAAATAAAATTGACACAGGCCTTTAAATATCAAGAAAAGCAGAGTAAAAGCTGTCAGCCTTCATTATATTTATCCACTGTACATCATCCTCCCTTCTGTGCAATCCCTTCATCTGCTGTCCCAGAGGGATGAATTAGGAGAATGAGCTTCATTGAACTTTGTCAGGTGAAGCAATGTCCTCACCAAAGTCAAGGACAGAAATTTCACTCATTTCATTTGGACCACATTTTCACATGGTTTTTTGCTGCTTTTTCTGTAACTTGAAAACTGCTAAAATATGTAATTTTATGCCTTTCTGTGGATACTTTTAGACTGGCTGAAACGTGGCCAATGCGTAGGAGCTACAGGGCACCACAGAACTGAGGAGGGAAATGTGTTATTTACTGTCAGTTGACATCATTCAGTCTGTGTTTAGAATGTGTTTAGTTTTAGGTAGGAGAGGAAAAAATGAACTCTATTATTGTACAATACTATATTGTATTCATGATAGATCTAGAAATAAATACTTGTCTCAATGGGGTCTGTTCATAAATTTCTCATACATTTCAAGAAACTGCGTATTTAGAATATATGGACCTGGGATTCCAAAGTTTCTGCATAGTTTGTCTCCTCGTACTGCCTTGGTTTTAAATTAAGGAAAGAATATTTTATAGGAGATTTATTTGTTGTTAATGTTAGCTGTATAGCTATTGCTGCTCTAGGCTGTGTTGTGTTCCCCTAAATCATGCAGATAGTGCATTGGTTATTTAAATATGACTATCTGACAAACACATTATAAGCCCAAGAGTGATTAGAGTGTGATGCCTAGAATGAATTAAGTGCTTTGAATCTCTGCCTCTGCCACAAAGGAATCCTGAATTGAAGTGGCTGGCTGAAAAAAACCCAAAACTTTGTGCGTTTTGTATTCTATTCAGCAGGTCTGCAATAGTTGTGGAGTATTAGGAGAAGCTCAGTAAGTCATTTTAGAAAGGTTTTATTAATGTATGCATGGTATTGAATAGAACTATGTTTGAATGCATGCATACGGTTTTTGTCTTTGTTTTAAGTCTAGTAGTTTTGTAAGGAAGAGAAAAAAATGGAAATCCAGAGTAAATCCTGAAAAACACAGTTCAGTCCATAGAAGGATTACACTTATGGAGGAGACCTCTGGATGTAAATAGAGAGAAAGGAGCATTTCTTGGGTCCCTAGGTATATTTTGAACATTTTCTGGGAGTGGGTAAAGAAAACTTAATTGCCTTTGAATTTCTGCAGGGTGGTACTGGTACCAGAGATGAACCCAACAGTGAATTCAGATGCCTAAGCAGTGAGTTTCTTTGGAGTTTAAGTCAGAAAAAAGCCATTTATATGGCTGGTTGCTGCAATGATGATTTTCACAACTGGAATCTAAGTCTTCCTGAGACAACATTGTACTGCTACTCTCAGCCTCTATCATTAACAATAAAATTAAGAAGTAGCAAGGCTCTGTAGTGTCGCTGTGGTGTTTCAGGTGCCCATGGACAGAAGAGAGGTTAGTAGGAATTGAACTCACTTTCTCACTTAGCAGTAGGATCAGGCTGCAGCCATCAACAGCACAGGCAGAAGTTTCATTAGATTTTACATTCATCCACCTCTCTTTCATCACACTTTCTTTTTTGCCTGTATCTGGCTAGTAATTTTTATCTCTCTGAGATGAGAATACTGAATAAGCTTTCTGGTGATGTTCAAATTCAGCGCTTCAGTGAAATGGAGCAATTTAAAAATACACAAAAAGTTGATCCCTTTTCATAGCTGCATGTTCCTTAATTTATAGCAGTAGCCCCACAGGTACAAAGCCTCCATGGCTGGCCACATAACCACCTCCTGTTATGCCCCAGGCTCCCTGTGCTGGCTCAGGTGGACATTTCTGTCCTGGCTCCCCACCAGGTCCTTGCTTTTCTTTCTAGACACGCCTGAAGCACATTGCCAGTTGCAGCATATTTCCATTGGCTCTGGGGCTCCATACGTGCTTGCAAACAAACACACTTGTTCTCTCAGATAAACATGCACGCATGGTGGGATTTATTTTTCTTCTTGGTTTTTTTTTTCCTTTTAAGTGTGGTGTTGAAGCCAATGTGGATGCTCAGCCTCCTAGGCAATGCTTGCTGATATTAATGAGGGCTATCCAAAGTAAGGAAGTTGTTAAATGCTGGGAAAAGACTTCCAAAAGCAGCCTGGTGCTGGAGGCCTCGGTTCCAGTAGCTCTGATCTGTAGTGGTGTGGGGAGCCACTCACCAGGAGGAGAATGGAGGTGGCAGCTGTCCTTGAGGGCAGGACCATGGTCACCTTTAATGACAGGGGTCAGGGAGGAAAGTTGTCTTGCTTACTCAAGTAGTATTAACTCAGTTGGGTGACAGCATTAAGTACAAAGAGCTCGGTTGTTTGTGGGGTTTTCTTAGTCTTGTCGATACCCCTGCCCTCACATAGGTTTGATTTCTGCACACAGGTATTAAATATACACATCAATGGGGTGTTTATGCAGGCACTTAGCCATCCAGCTCTGAGCTGGCAATGTGGAAAGATTTGCTTTGTGAGTATGGAAGAGAAATGTGTGTGCAGATGCACGTTGGAATTGCCTTCTGCGCATTTGGAAGTTTCATACTTAATTTCAAAACAGTACCAATAAATATGTTGATTCAAATGAGGAAAGCTTTTTCTCTTTCAGGGAGACTTAGTTTAAATTCAGGAAGTCAAACTGCTGAGGAGTTAGCACTAGGATTTATAAAACAGCATTGAAAGAGAAGCTTAATTAACATTTCACTACCCTTTCAATTGCACTGGATGTGTGTCTGGTTTATCACCCACCTAAATATGTTAGTTTGTATTTTAAGAATGCTTGTGACAGTGAGCCTTCAGGAGAAAGCTCAGCTTTTTCCTATAATCTCATTATAGCATTTGTATATTTTATTTGCTTGCTTCGACCTTGGGTAATATGTAGAAAATATTTGATGTATATGTTACATATTTCTAGGCATCAGTAGTTGAGGTTGTTTTGTTTTTACTGGTAATGTAACTTCAGATGGAATTTCTATGTGGGGTTGTTTTGTTGTTTGTGGGGTTTGGGGGGGGGTTTTTTTGCCAAAACAATGTAAACTCTGTATTAGTAGGTTGGATATTGCTGGATGAGGACACACAGGATGCAGCAACATGAAAGCAAGTCATCCCAGGGAAGGATGCTGCTCTGTGTTCTTTAGGATAGAGTGAAGAAGTAGCAGCTGCTTTTTTTTCTCTCCCTGAAGATCACAGTGATAATAGAAATGGGATATTAAAGAGGGCAGGATAGATTAATGGGGCAGTAATAAAACAAATGAGACCCATTAGAGAAATCACCGCTTGAAAAGTAGATTCCGTGATAAGTGCCCTTCAGTGCCTCGTGTAGGAAAAATTGTTTCAGCACTTGTAATATCATCCATGGTGTTGGATTTTAGACTGTTGTGACAATCTCAGTAGTAAAACCTTAAAATAATTTAGATGAACAAAAAATTCATTTGTACTTACTGCTTGATAGAAAACCTAAATGACTGTATCTACATGTTGAAGACAAGTTCTTCTTTTTCAAACCCAGTCATGATGGTTTTGCATGTTCCCAAAATCTTACATAAAAAACCAAACACATTTTATGTTTTTCTGTTAAGCCTGTAAGGTGATCATGAGAGCTTGGAAAGCCTCCTTTTATTTTATTATTATCCACGAGTGCTATGGATACTGATGTTCAAACAGACTAGGAACTGGAATTGGTGGATTTAGTGACATCTCCTGTTTCTGTTTGTTGATTCTATATTAGATTAGCAATGAAAGATGTTCATTGCACTTAAAATTCTACATGTCTCTGTTTGCTCTCTGCTTTTTAGACCAGGTTGTTTTCTGGTCAATTTAATGAGCAAGGAAAATACACTTGATTGCTGAGATTTTTACAGTATGTTGCCTACAAGGAGAAAAATGTTTGGGGGTTAGAGATAAAACATAGTCACAAATCAATGTAACTGAGCCAAATATATTAACATGAAGTGTTTTTTTACTGGAAGATGGGTGGGTCCGAGTCTCTGGATTGCCTCCTTCTGCTTCCCTTTCTCCCTCTAGAGATGCATGGCTGTATTGTGGTGGGGCTTAATTTTTTTGGATTTCGCCCCCCTCCCCCCACCCGCAATGTAATTTTGTTAAATCCAAGCTCAGAGTGTAAATATCAACCAATACACGTCTTGTGAGGTGCAGAGGGGTGCTGGGCAGGAGCGGGGCAGGGGCCCCTGAGCGCTGTCTCCCGGTGCCGGCAGGGCAGCCTCCCGGGCGGCGGCAGGAGAGGAGAGGAGAGGAGGGCCGGGGGGCGGCTGTTGCTATCGCTCTGATGTCAGGCGCTGCCGCTAACGTGTGGTTGGTTCCTCTGCCTTTCAGATCGCTGCCGCTCGCTCGTGGAGCGCGGAGGGGACGGCGAGACTCCCACATCTTTCAGCGAGAAGAAAGGAGCCAGCGGAGCAGACTAATACGGACTTGTGTCGGGTGCCCTTGCCCTACAAAGGCTGCCTTTAAAAGAGGAACGCAGCGTTATTTAATGAGCTGTGAGATGAGGCACTGCTGCTAACGCTCAGATCCCGGGATTCATCGGCTATTCATTGCGCTTAATGTACATGTTTCTGCACCGTGCATTTAGGAGATCCCAGAGAAGAATCCAAAACGGCTGCGGGGGAAAGACCACCAAACATGCCTACAGAAACATTACCGACAGGTAGCATGGTGAAGCCGGTCAGCCCCGCCGTGACTTTCACATCGGCCGTTCCTCTCCGCATCCTGAACAAAGGACCTGACTATTTTCGCAGGCAGGCGGAGCCTAATCCAAAAAGACTGAGTGCAGTGGAGAGGCTTGAGGCCGACAAGGCGAAGTACGTCAAGAGCCAGGAGGTCATCAATGCCAAGCAGGAGCCCGTGAAGCCGGCGGTGCTGGCGAAGCCGCCGGTCTGTCCCGTGGCCAAGCGAGCGCTGGGGAGCCCCACCTTGAAAGTCTTCAGCAACAATGCAAAGACTGAGAGCGGAGTCCAGAGAGAAAATCTGAAGCTTGAGATTTTGAAGAACATCATCAACAGCTCTGAAGGCTCCAGCTCAGGTTCAGGGCATAAGCATGGTCCCAGAAACTGGCCACCCCACAGGGCCGATTCGACAGAGCTGAACCGACACTCGTTCGCCGAATCCTTGAAGGTTTACCCCACGCAGGGCCGGAGCAGCCCGCAGGAGAGCAGCTCCAATGTCAGCAGAAGACTCCTAGATCAGTCAGCAGAGACTTTCTTGCATGTCTCTCACAGCTCTTCAGACATTAGGAAAGTAACTAGTGCAAAGCCCTTAAAAGCAATACCCTGCAGTAGTTCAGCCCCACCTCTGCCTCCAAAGCCCAAAATCGCTGCCATTGCCACCCTGAAATCCCCAGAGATTGAGGCAGTCGAGTCTGGATGCGGGGTTAGTAGAAGACCCTCCCTGCAGCGATCAAAATCAGACTTAAGCGACAGATACTTTCGCGTTGATGCAGACGTTGAACGGTTCTTTAACTACTGCGGACTGGATCCTGAAGAGCTTGAAAACCTTGGGATGGAAAACTTTGCAAGGGCTAACTCTGATATTATATCCCTCAACTTTCGCAGTGCAAGCATGATTAGCTCAGACTGTGAACAGTCTCAGGACAGCAACAGTGACCTTAGAAATGATGACAGTGCCAATGACCGTGTGCCATACGGCATTTCTGCCATTGAAAGGAATGCCAGAATCATCAAGTGGTTATATAGCATCAAGCAAGCTAGAGAGTCACAGAAAGTGTCCCATGTGTGAGAGAGAAATCCACCATAGAAAAAAAAGCAAGGACTGTATCTTTGTCTGTGAATATTCCGTTTGTGAAGGGTTGTGAAGTCTACTTGAAGTCTTGTACCCTTCTCAAATCTCTTTGTGTTGCTTGTTGTGCAATGTTTCCAAGTTGCATGCCTGTCAACATGTGAGCTGACCTGGCTTCCACTTGAACAATAACTAACTACAAAGCCTGGCTGAGCATACACATTATCTGCCAAAAGTTTAAGACAAGAATCTGATTAGGGCTTCAGTATAATCAAAGTGTTTACATGGAAAGATTATATGACTTCTTTGGTATTTATGTGGTTCCTTGTGGATTTTATATATGTCACTTTTTGTCTTAATACAGATATTGTCAACTGACGTTACTTGTTTCTAAGCTGAAACAGAATCCCTTTGTGGGGAAGAAAAGTGGAATTGGCCAAAATATGAGGTTTAGGCATACGACGATAGGCAAAGCAGCCTTATCTCTTGTAGAAAGTGCATTATTGGCACACGAAAGCTGTTTCTAAAAGGCAAAGAATGCTATGTTCTCTAAATTATGTATCGTTAAACTATATATCCCTACTTGTAGTAAGGCACTGTTCAGTAAGTTTCTTTTTCCTAGGTAAGCTCCCTCTGTTTTACAGCAGAAGTAGTCTAGTGAATCTGCTTGACCTCTCATAAACTAAATGAGTCTTGCATTTGGGTTGTTGTAAGCATTTTAATGATTTTGTATTATACTAGTTGGAAAAGCTTAAAGAAGGTTGGAGTCAACAGATGAAAATGGTGCAGATGCAGGATTTTGTGGGTTTGATTTTTACTCAAAGATTCCTGGTCTTAAACTTTTGATGGGAATAATTAGATCCTATAGCTGATATTGAATGCCTTTATTAGTCAAAACACACCACGACTACAAACTCCATGCTGTCTTAATTTTTTTTGTAGACCTATTTGAACAGTTAATGAACAAAAATGGAAACACACAGCCATATCAATATAACGCCTCCTATTCAGAAGTAAATACACTCAGTAGCTGAACTATATCTGAAAAAATGTGATTATGTTGTCTTGCATATGTTATATCTAAGGCTGTGAAAGTTTGTTCCAGCTCTAGGAAAGTGTAGAAACATGACAGTATGTAGCTTTTCTTTTCTTTTTTTTTTTTTTCCTCCTTTAAATGGTTAGTGCTGCAAATCAACCTATTACAAATCTTTCAACAATCTGTCTTCCCAGTGGTTTAATTAACTGTCATTCCAACTGACAGTGGTGGTGTGGTACTGGAGAAGTTAAAGTAAAGTGGTCTGCTTCATTATTATTGTACTCATGCTTTGAAGTAAATTGCAGCACTACCTTATACTACATCAGCTAATAGGAAACTTTTTTATTGTGTAAATGCTGTAAGACTTTGTATATACTTCAGTTGTTATAAAATCTTTAAAAGGAAGAGTGTTATGCTAATAAATAGCTCCTGGTGCAGGTATGGTAGGGTTTTTTTGTTCTTATTTTCATCCCTCTCATTCTTAAAACTGTATCAGGAACTCAATTGCAGTGTGTTTTAGTGCTGTAGAAGGTCTTGGTTAAATAATAGTTCCAGTAAAAGGTTTCTTTTACTAAAGTGCTTTTCAGAATATAATTTTTTATAAAATAACTATAGCAGCATGATCTGTCTGAAGAACTAGAAGAGATTTTCAAGACTCCTAAAATAGCTTGCTTCTTCCTTACCTAGCAATGTTACTGTTCCCGTTTATAGCATCTGTTCGTAATGGATCACCACAGTCTTCTGAATTATTCTTCAGTAGTGCTTATTTATATATTTCAATATTAAAGATGTTTTACAAAGTCGGGTTCTATCTTTTCTCTGTGAAGCCTGTAGCCCAACTTCTTACAGATAGCAACAGTTAATGCAGGCAAGACTGGAAGCGGAGCCATGCAGTCATTTGTTTCCTATGGAATTCTCCTACATCCAGTTTTTACATAACTGTTCTCTAAATGTTTGTTCATGGAGGGGAGGGAGGCACACATTCAGCTTCAGGAGGCTACTCTATGATTTTTACAGTTGACTTCACAACCCAAGACTTACAACATTCCTAGCTCAGACAAAAGGAAAAAAAAAAAAAAAAAAAAGAGGAGCTCTGTATTTCAGCTACAGGCACATTTATGACATTTTAAGCTCCATGGGTTTCAGTTGGCATTGACATCACACTGGTTTTTCAAGCATATTTTTCCAATAGTAAGTTCTACTCAGTTCAGTGACTGTTTTGCCAAGGAAAATAATGCTTGAGGGATTAAAGCCAAGTGTAATGCAGCTGTACAGCAATGAAATAAAGAAGTAAAAACCAAAATAAAAAATGCACCTACATTGTTTTCTCTCAAGTGTTTTAAGATAAATCATGATAAACATGTTATCTCAAGTGTTGTCAGCCAAAAACAGTAGTAAAGAATCCTTTATAAATAGAAAATAGATTAGAGCATATGTTAGTACTCTGAACTTGTTTCCCAAGGAATTTCCTTTTAATCACACAAGGGGTTGTGAGCTGTCTGTAAGAGGGTGTTTCCTCACCCAAGATCTTAGGCAGCACCTTTGGAACAGCACAGGCTCTGCCTTCACTGTCCCTGTTTCCTACAATGTGCACATGAATTAGGTTTTACAGGGCCTAGACCTTCGCAGTCAGCCGAACTTGCAACTCTGGTGAGACTGCAGTAATAGAAATCATGGGATTCCAACATGTCCACAAGGCTTTGAACAAGCAGGTAACAATTGCCTTCATTTGTCACTTTATTGCCATCTATGCAGACAGTAGTTAATTATTTATGGTCTTGTTATTACCTGTACGTTTGCCTAAAACCCAAATTATTGGTGTCTGATTGTTTTTGTATTCAAATGGGAATAACCATTCTATATAATATAATATTATACATTTTCTGCCTGTGCAGACAGGTAATCCTATCATGTCAAGAGTGCATTCCTTGTCTCTGCCTTAGGAGATTCCTGAGTGCTGGATGTTGAATTCAAAGAGTTGTAACTAGCTCAAATGCTTCATCAGGGACCTGTTCTGGTCATGCTCCCACTGTGTCCAGCAGGCATTTACCCAGGTACAAAGTGCACAGCAAGTATTCACAGCTAAACAACAGCTCTTGTTGCAGCTCTGGAGGGAAATGCAAGTCTGTGGTGTCCTATGAAAGCTGATAACTGAGCCTGACATTGACAGCCCTGGCCACAAGAGTGAGGAAAAATGCCATGTGTCTTCAGTGATTGGTATGAACCCATACCCACACAAACAAAAGAAACCACCACAGAGGTTTATGGTGGTTCTGTTACTTTGACTTGCCAGAGAGGGAAGGGAAGAGGAAAACAGTGTGACCAATTACACTTTGAAAGCTACCTACAGCTTTGCACAGAGGTGAACCATTTATCTGAGCAAAAGAGGTGGGCATCAAAGTAAAACTGGTCTTTTAATCACATCATAGTATATAGTAACAATTTCATGAAAGACGAGAGATAGAGGATCTGTGCCACAAATGTACATTCAACAAATACAAGTACAGAAATTGTCTTTTTTTAAAATGAATACTGTTTCTGCAAAGGAGAGCTCTGTGCTGTGAGTGTATGCACCATCTGAGTGACCGAGGGCTTTTGAAGGGTAAACACAGAATGATGATGCTTTTGGCAGTAATTCAAAAATCAAAGGCACGCTCAGACAACAGAGCCAATCAGTATTGCTGACTTATCTCTTTTTACAGCGGTTTATCCATCCGTGGAGGCCATACGCACTTGATTCTAGTCATTCAATGAAAAACAAAGTGCTTAATGGAGCTCTGCAGTACAGAGCTGAATAATTACAGTCTGCAGGAGAAGAGGAAGGGAACTAAACCTTAAAAACTGGCTTCCTGATACCTATTGATTATGGGGTGATAATGTTTTAGTACGTTACATTCAGAGCTCATTTGTTTATGGGAAACATTTTTATTGAGCAGAGTAGTCTAACAAACCTGGGAGGTTCCATTTTTCCAAGGCCATAAAACTCTTGTTCTTTGTGATTAATGCTGCTACACCAGTAACTGAACACATTAAGCTTAGAATATAAGAGGATCTGGAGTTTTGTCCCCATGAACAGTAAGGGTCCATTGCCTATTTTGGCAATGAATATAAATGTGGATATAAATGTGCTGTACAGGAGAATAAATTGGTCAAGGTGTTTTGTCCTGAATTATAAGATAGCTCTATATTAAAATCTTTGTTGCCAAGCCTTAAAAATTCACTGATATTCTGAATTCGTTTGACATTCCTTGCTGTCAGCAGAAAGACTCCAATAATCTGCCCTTTGAAATATGTCATCCATAGCTTAATGAGAAAGGCCATTAAAATTGTCTTTTCAGTGTAAGGACTTTTATCTCTTCATGATGGCATCTGTTAAGTGAACTTCTAAATAAGCACATTTCAGTCAGAAGTATTAACCCATAAATGCCTTTTATTTTTCTCCCTGAAAGCCCAAGTGGTGATCAATAGCTGAGCCCTTCCATTTGTCACGGTTACTACATTATTGCTAAATACTCAGTTGATGTCCCTTGGGCTGCAGTGCAATCTAAAGTGGAGACAACTACACTACATGATCCATCTTGCCCTGGTAGGTATGAACAGCTTTCAAGTATATTCTATATTTGATTACTTAGGAACTTGGTTGTGGCTGCCCATCAAAACTGATTAATAATAAGCAGTGACTTTTAAAAAAATCATGAAAAACAATCATTTATAGATCAAAAAAGTAGTCTCTTTAATGTCATTCTTCTAAATTTAAAGTCATTTTCATGATGATCTTATGACAAGAGAGTGCTAGTATTTGTGCTATTATTGTTTCTTGCTTTTGGCACAGCAAGTCATCTCCGCCTTCTTGGTGTCTCACCCTTTCTGAGTTTTCCCAGCTTTCTTCTTCTTTTCTGTGTCTTCCTTCCCTTGTGGTGTCTGGCTTTTACATCATCTCTTGTTTGAAACTTACAACCAAGGTCATATTCTCCTCCCTTAACCTCCTTTCAAAGCAACTTTCCCACAACTTGCTCTGACTTTTATAAGTGCTGTGTTCATGACAGTCTGTTCCCAAGAGAGTAACTCTGTGGCTACAGTTGAGCTGCCGTGTCCTGAAAAGATAGTAATCTTTTTAATGGATTATTTTTAATTTTCTGGAGTGTCATATTATTTGCAGGCCAAATGAGAGGTGCTTCTTCAGGAAGATGTAGTGACTGAACAAGCGTGTGAAGAACAGGATGTCAAACATACATCAGAAGTATCAACTTCTCTGTCCAAAATTATCTGTCTTCTTTCTCTGTCATATCTCACTCAATGCATACTTCTGCTATTTCTTTGTCTCCAAATAAAATGCTGGCCTGAGGACAGCAGTGTGCAAAGGTGATACAATTCCAGTGAGCAGAATGCTATAGGCCCAATATCCAGGAAATATTTATTGTTTTGCCTCCTGCTGTTTGGTGACGGGGTACCTGTGTGTCTTGCACCTTTGGCATCCAGACCACTTGCAGTGCATATGCAGTTCCCAGGCAGCCTAAAAGGACTTGTAAAACAAAAGGACAGTGGAAGATGCAAGAGGGACAAAGTCTATCCTCACCCTGGCTATTGTGGGAAAACTTTCAGCTGTGGTAAGAGAAGGTTTGGAAGCTGAAGTCCCCAAACTGCCATCTCATGCAGCCCTGGGGCTGAAGATCTGAGACCTCAACCCTGGCTATGAGAGGAGGGTACCTGAGTGTCTGAGAGGCAGGATAAATCAGTGTGTGGAAGTAGAAGGCACTTGCTGAAGCATGCTGCTGTTTCACTAAATGCCTGCTATTCATGTCTTAAAACATGAAGACAAAAAAAGGAACAGGGTTGAAATTTGGAGAACAGCTGCGTATGCAAATGCTTTCAGACGAGATGCGGAGGTGGGCAGATAGTTTTGCTGTTTAAGAAAGGAAGCTTTTAAAAAATCTTTAATAAATGACCTGCTTTTCAAGTATATTAATCTTTTATGAAGTCTGTCTTGCCATTCTGAACTGTAAAAGCTTTGCTACTCTCAGCACACAGCATTTAGAAATGTGTCAGCGGTGATTTGGAGTGACTGAAATAACAGGATAAAAGGGTGTTTAGCTGAATGTGAACCTCATTTTACTAAAATTTTGGATGGTGGGGTTTTTTTGTTCTTTATTTTAAAATGATTGTAGAGGGAAATAGAAAGCTAACATAGTCTTATTTATTAAGACTGCAAGTAAGACTGGGAAGTACAGGTTAATGTGTCTGCATGAAAATTAGAGTATTAGGTTTTGGCAAAGGCTTGATTTTCTTCACTCGTGTTTTGCATACCTCAGGGCATATCAGCTTACACAAAACTGGCACAAAACTCAATCATCCCATCTGAAAATGCTTTCTGCAAACTTGTGGGTTTGTGTCCACCTGGTGTATTTCCTACAAGACAGATACTGAAGTGCTGGAGCTGGTGAAGGGTCTGGAGCACAAGTTCTATGAAGAGCAGCTGAGGGAGCTGGGGTTGTTCATCCTGGAGAAAAGGAGGCTCAGTGGGAGACCTTACTGCTCTCTAGGACTATCTGAAAGGAAGTTATAGACAGGTGGGAGTCAGTATCTTCTGCTAAATAACAAATGACAGGATAAGGGGAAACAGCATTGGAGGTATTTAAAAGCTGTGAACATGTGGCACTTGGGGACATGGTTTTTGTTCTTGTGTGGTGAACTTGGCAGTGCTGAATTTGTGGTTGCACTTGGTGATCCTGAAGGTCTTTTCCAACCTAACAGATTCTGTGATTGTTTTGTGTTTAATGACTCTGAACAAAGAGCTGTTAAAGTGCTTTCAGTTTCCCTGGTTTTGTTTCTAGCATGTCCATCCTCCTCCTCTCCTACAGATTGAGTGAAAATAGGAGGTTTTTATCAGAATATATATTCTCCAGTATTGAATTCAGGAGGTAGAGAACAGGCATGGAGCCATAGCATATAACTTTTTTTTTAAATGTTTTTTTGTAATGAAATTGTAGGTTTGGTGTTTTTTTCCTCCAAGATGCTGTACAGGCAAACAGAGCCAAAGAAGCTAACAAAGTGTGCATGTTTGTGTGTTTGCACTTATAAAGTGCAAAAATATATCATAGGGCCAGTAGCAACAGGACAAGGTATAATGGATTTAAGCTGAAAGAAGGTAGAGTCAGACTAGATATTTGGAAGAAATTTTTGCTAGGAGTGTGCAAAAGCATTGGCACAGGTTGCCCAGAGGTGGTGGATGCCCCATCCCTGGAGACATTCAAGGTTGGGTTGGATTGGACTGTGAGAAACCTGATCTAGTTGAAGATGTCCCTGCTCATTGCAGGGGGATTAGGTTAGATGGCCTTTAAAGGTCTCTTCTAACCCAAATCATTCCATGATTCTGGGTTTTCCCCACAGGAAACATTAAAACTTTTTTGGCATAAGGAAACCCTGAAACTTCTCTGGACACTTCATCTGGGAAGACCATGGGAAAATGAATACCCAAATTTAGCCCCATTGAAGTCAATGGGAACTTTACTACTGATCTTTGGTGGAACAGACAGCATTTCACCCACTGTGAGAACTTAATATTTTGGCCTATTTGAGCATGGGGTTTCTTTCTCTGTATTTCTCTGTAGATGAATATAATGCACTAGTTTTCTACCACTTTCTCACCTATTATTCTGTCGTCTCAAAAAGTTCAAGGGGGAAATCCCTCCAGTCACTGCAGGTAGGAGCCATGGGAGGAGTGAAACCTTGCAGAGACAGGGCAAAGAAGAGGTTTGGTGGAGCACAAACCACTAGTAGTGGTGTGAGGAGAAGGCTGGGACCTACCCGCCCAGCACAGGGTGTGTCTCTACACATAAGTAGCTCACATTTGTTTTCTGAATTTTTACTGAACAGCTAATGAGCAGATTATGGAAAACCTGCAAACTAATGAGCCATCATGAATATTCATATCAAGCCTCAGGGCTGCCCCTGCTGCTCATCTCTAACCACCAATGAGGAGCAGTTTATGACCAGTACTATTTGAAAACAAATTTACCCTACTCCAAACCACATTTATGTAGTCAGCTACGATATCAAAAATCTTTATGGGCCGATATTTATTTGAGAGATCATTTATGAAGTTTTTGGGATGGGCCCTGGTCCTTGGAGGTCACCATGGAAAAGTGTTCACTTCTGCCATTGTCCTATTTCCACCTCTGCTACGGAAGAGCAAGCAAGCAGAGCTCTTCAGAGCCCTGTTCTGGCTATTCCCCTACCATGTGCAGGACATCCATGTGCTGTCATTGCTCAGAGACATGGATGGGTTGATACCCAAAGGCAGCTGTGGTGTGAAATTGAAGATTTTCCTTGTGGGCTCATTCCCACACCAGTCCCTCACAGAGCTGATGCTCAGGGTCATACTGTATTCAGGGGGCTGCTGAGTGAACAGATGTGTAATGCCGTGAAATTGTGGAATGTGTTGAAAACTTATGGAAAGGGGTTTCCTGACCATGTTTTCCTGAGAAAAAAATGGCATTTCCCATGGTTGAAATCTTGGCAAAGCACTCATTCAGTAAATACTGGGCAAAAGTCAGTGGTCTGATGGGCTTACTGAAGGGCAGAGCTTGTGTGACTTCAGGAGCAATGAAGTCCAGCAGCTTTATCAGCCCCTTCTGTGATGCAGCACAACATGCTAGGTATGGGGAAAGCTGAGTGCATTGGAAGGAGGGATTAGCTCTACAAAGCCATGCCACCAGCCAGGCTTAAGCAATTGTTAAGTTTTAATGCAGCATTTTTAAGAATAATTTATAGGCTCATATTAATATGCAGTAAATCTAATCCATTGCCTAAATGTGTTTGTGAATAGTGGTGGTTTGTTTTATTTATTTTTAATATTAAGTTAGAGAGGTAGTTCAGTATGACCCCCTGGCAGTTACTGACATGCAGCATCTGTGTTTTTTTACTGGGCCAGATGAGAGCAGGTCATGTAGCTAATAATATGGGGTTGTTAGCAGGTTATGAATAGCTGATGAAGATGAACCTCTTCAGAAAAATATTATTAAAAATAAAACAGAGACAATTTTCCTGACTGATGCTGACTATTGCATGTGTCTTTCCCAACAGCTACAAGTAAGTTGTTGGGCTCCAAAAACATAGATATACTTGCTGTCTTTAAAACCATTAAATGAGAAAGCAGGAAAGAGAGCATGAATTTTCAGGGCAACTTTGATGTTAGTGTATCCTGATCATGTTGTGTCTGGAATGGGGGGAGAGCAAGGGGAGAGATGGCTGCTTTAGCACATGGACTGCAGGAGAGTAGAAAGGGGAACAGAAATGTGACCTGAAAATAACATTGAGCGTGACAATCTGACCATAAGATCTTCCCCATGAACAGTCTGCAGGAGCAGGGATGTGGAACAGCCTCACTGCCCAGGGCTCCCAAAGGATCTGACTGGCCACGGCCACCGGTGCTGGCTTTTTAATTTTTATTACTGCTTTCACGATACTTCCCTGCAGACTCATTTGTAATGCTTCTCTCACTCCTCTAAGTGGGGAATGCCAAGATAAGAATACTGGAGCTCTTTGTACTCTCAGGAGTGAAACACAGCAGAGATGATAGCAATAGGAAAGGTCCAGGAGTCCAAGAAATTTTTCTCAGTTGGTCTGCTTCGGAAACCACCCCCTTTGGGGAAGGCACTGTAACAGTGGAGGCAGGAGCTGCAGCCCTGAAAGGTTTTGGAAAAGAATTACCCACCTTGTTGAACCAGATGCTAAATCCAGGCACCCTGAGAGCTTCTGCTGCTGAAAACAAATTGCAACTTTTTTCAGTCCTGCCCTGCACGCCACCACATTTTTGCTGCTGCAAATAAGCATCATTTCTACAGTGATTTAGTAGGTGTGGGGAGAAATGACACACTCAGAAGCTTGCTGGCTCACATGTGCCTTCCCACCATGGTGTAGGAAGTTGTACTTCTGTAGAGCAATGCTTCTTGTCTCTGTGTTTGCCCTGTATATCACCACTGCTGTTTCTTTCCCTGCCCCATGTTTCCACATCAGATACTCAGGAGCTGAACATCCTTTCTCCTGGACCCTATTATTCTGATGTTGAGTGGTGAAACCAGAAGCCAGGACTGCAGCTGTTTGGCTCATCCTTGAATTTTTTCTGACAACAACCTGGGTCTCTACTTTATTTATGACCAGCCATATGAAACTGCTTCATGAAGCATATCACTAAAATTTTAGTTTTCCTGTTGCTTTTTTTTGCTGTAAGCTGAGGCCATTTATCTTCCTTGCTGATGTTTTCTGTCTTTCAGCTTCCTCAGGTTGAGGAAGCATTTATTTCTTTAGGCAACAGTTTCTACATTCTTTGAGAGACAGTCTATTTTTTAATGCTATGGTACATGTAACTCTACTAAAATATTACATGCATGTAGTTAGTCCATTGCATAAATATGCATTTGTGACCAGGATGAAGGAACAGTAAGTTCATGGAAAATTTTGAAAATAAATTTTTGAGGAGCAGTTTGGAGCAGTTCCAGTCTATCTGAGCAGTGCAGATGTAATGCAGGCTGCCTGCATTTGCAATGCACAGTAAAAATTATCAGAAGATTCTGATTAGTAAATGGAATGTGTAATGTGTTCCCAACAGACCATTTTCCCATAAGAAATAACTCATTTTGAGCTCTGCTTATTTTTCAAAAGTGAGTGATAGAGCTGACATTGAGAAAATTTTATGTGGAACAGGGGAAATAAAAAAGCCACCTTCAAGTTATAGGAACTCCAAATCAAATAATTCAGTTGAAGCAGTTCTGCATAATTTCTAGCAAAGAATTTGATTGACAAGTGAGTCATGGAAGAGCAGTAAACCTCTGCTCCCAGGGATGTGTGGACTTTCAGCAGTGGAAGGGCCCTGCTGCTGTCCCAACCCTCTGCTCAGAGGCTGCTGCTCTCAAGTGGAGCTGGCTCCACCTTTAAAATGAGTAGGTTTATTGTCTGAGTTGCTGCTCTAAGATGGCAGCTGCTTTTCCAAGTTCTCTTTGCCCTGCTTCCCGAAGAGGGGTCTCCTTCAAAAAACATGAGCAGGCCTTGCTCCACCATGAATTGTTTAATGTGTGCTGTAAGAGCATACGCTGGGCACGGTGTGAAGGTATTTTCACAACCTGATGTCACAACTGGTGATGGACAGTGAAGCAGCTGACACCTCAGGTAAGGTACCAGCTTGCATCTGGCCACTCATGTCTAAATTGGGTGGATCTTTGGGGCCTGGAGAATTCACAGACATCAAAATCAGTACATCCTGTGGTCAAGTCACCTCTGTTCTCCACTTCTGCACCACAAAGGCTGGTGTTTTCTGCTCTTAGTGAGCTTTTAAAATGATTTGAAAATTGGATTTTGAGATCTCAATCTTTTCTGGAGAGAATTCTTTCCTGAGACAGGGTTGCTTTTGTCAGCACAACTGCCAGCTGTTGTTTCAGGCTAATCTGTAAGGTGAAGCAGGCATTTATAGCAGTTGCAGTCCCTCCTTTTTCAAGTTCTTTCCAAGAAAAAACCTGGAAAAGAGAGATGTGTTCTCTGTAGGAAAATGTAGGAATAAAATCTCCTTTTCTGAGGCTTTCCAAGAGTGTTCACACTACAGAAAAAGGGTCCGTGCTCATACCAAATATTCTAAAATATGTACATTTGTCACATGTAAACCACTGAAAACTAAATAAACAGAGGGCACAGATTTTTCTTTATGCAGATTAGGTTACAGACTGCAAAACAGCTGCAAGTTGGCAACCACTGAGAGGTGGGTTTGGATTGACTGCCTTCTCAAACAAAGTGCCACCTCAGAATGAGAACATGAGAAACAAAATGCTGTATTTCAGCTTGGCAGTCAGCCCTGGTCAGAATTTGAACAGGAGGCTTCTTCAGGGTCCTTGGGCACTGAGTGAAATATCTCTGACTATTCCATATGTGCATAGAGATAACATATCATCAAAATGCAACAGGCTTTGCATTGAGGGCCCAATATTTTTTCCAACCTCTCCTGCACAGTAAGGATATGGTAACCTTGCTCTAAAGAGGGTTATTGTCTTTGCTTTGCTTTGGAAACTTCGTCCATTATCTCTTTCACTTAATTTTCAACTTTTTTATTTTTTTTTAAATGCATCATATATGTTTTCATTTGCAGTTAAATTTCTGGGCTGCTAGCAGTGATTCTTGGCATGTACTCTGTGTTTTCACTCTGATTTTGAGATCTTCACAACAATAAACTATAAAAACCACCAGATCATTATTTCTGAGGATGCCACACTGATATAAATGCAACCCTCTGTAGTTGAAAAATATCAGTGACATCCTCTGTTCATCTAATCCTTGACTTCAAGACATTATCAAATCAAAGCCAACCACTCAGCCAGTGTATGCTGGATTTTCTTCATTTCCAAAAGAAATACCACAACTTGCAGAGCAGAAAATCCCCTGTATCCTTCTATAAAATCCTGCAGAATAAGACATGTTCATGGCTGTGAAAAGAGGGAAAAAGCAGATAAAATTCTGACCTCCTGTAGAAATGAAGCTCCTGTTATTTCTATCACTGAGGCTCTGATTTCACCCAAGAATTACAATTGTGACTTCCTTTAAAAAGTAACATTGTTTTTGATAAACACAGCACTATCACCCAAGGTACAGATTTTTGCTAGGGGAAAGAGATACTCAGTTGTGAAATTCAGCCTCTAGAAATTAATTCCCCCTGAGTCAGTTTTGTTACATTTGGTTTGGGGTTTTTTTCCCTTTTAAACAGAATCATCAATTTTTAGGCCAGATGAGATCACTTTAATTGTTTTGCCTGACTTTCTCTATAACAGCAATTATATCCAGGCATGAATTATTTTCCCTCTGAATTACCCAGTATTTCGGTTGAGAAATCCTATTTTGATTTGAACAAAGGCAGTGATGGAGAACCCACAACAGCTTTTACTAAATCATTGCAGTTGTTAATAACCCCCTGCTTAGATAAATTGTAATCTCCTTTCCAGTCTGATTTTGTCCAGCTTCAAAGAGCAGCCCTGAGGTATTGTTGTACATTTGCTGCAAAGGCTGAAGAGCCCACTACCACAGCTTTGCTCACTGCACAGATATTGTATCTGCCTTTAACTTTTTCTTGGGTACACTAAACAGCTGTCAGATGAACAGATTTTCATCCTACTTGTTCCAAGGTGTCCCAGTAGAAGTGACCAGAGCAGCCAAGATAACCACTAACCAAGGTCTCTTCTAACCACTGATGTAGTGTTAATGATATTCTCTTGTCTTTGGGCTGTCTTTGCACATGTTGGAGCGATGGCTGAGCTTCACAGGCCATGTCTGAAGTTATCCCTCCCTGCCTGACCACAGCCTTGCCCCTTCCTGCCACTCACAAGGCAGAAAGTCACCAGACCTGTTAGCAGAGCAGCCCATGCCATTTCTCCCTAACCCACTTCAGCTGCAATGATCCATGTTAAAGAAACAATTCACAAAACAACAGGAAAAAAGCAACACTTTGCTCTAAGTGTTAAGGCTAACCCAGATCCCAGTGACAGAACAGGGCTGGGGAGTGATTGCATCAGCAGCTGTCCTAGGTCACCAGCACTGATCAGTCCTTGTTAGGAACCCCTTTTTCTGGAATATTTACTCCTAACTTAGCACCCTGCTGTGCACTGTCCCTTCAATGCACATGGCCTTGTGTTAGCTGATGGCTGAGCTCACCAGACATCATTCTGAGCAGGCACCTTGCTGTGTTAGAGCGTGCAGCTTTTGTCAGGCTCTTTGCTTGCTCTGGCATAACCAAAACAATTTTGCTCCATTTTCAGATTTTGTTAATTCTTTTATCTGTTAAAAAAAAAAAAAAGCCAATAGTTCTTCAAAGTTCTTAAGCAATTTCAGTTCTCAAGATTGATGATCTATTATTAATAATGTTTTACAGTTTTCTCTTTCAATGAGTTATTGTTATAAGTCCTAGCCAAATTTTGATGAGGAACCCTACGGATACACTTGTAGGAACTTGTGAGGGTTACACATATGTAACCCTCAATGTTGTTTTCAGAGATGATATGAAGACAGCTACAGTGTTCATCAGTCTCCATTCACCATGTGGAGCAGTTACTTTCTCCTGGTAACTCTCTTTTCCATTCCCTCAGAAATGGAGCCCCAGTGTGATGCCTGGAGCACAAGCTTCCAGGACTTATGTCTCTTCTAGCAACTGATTCTTATAAAAGGCACCATGAAGCATCACCACAGTGGAAATTTTAGTACGGCTGTGTCTTCATTATCCTTTTGCCATCACACTTTAAGCTTCCTCTCAGGTTCCCTAGAAATATGTTAATTAAAAAAAGAAGTTATTTTCAGCACAAGAGAGATGAAACATGATGCTGCATATATGTCCAGTTACTGAGGGTAGGGCTCCCATCAGCTGTCAGACAGCCTGACCTCTCCATGTTGGCTTATTCCTGCTGAACTATATTTGACTTGAAAGAGTGAAAATAATGATTTTGCTTCTTACTTGTCTAGTTCATATATCAATCAACAATTGTTGGCTTTGCCAAGGGCGACTCTTGTTCTATTATTCCACAAAGTTGCTCTCCAGAGTCCTTCACTGTGGCCTTACCCCAGCCTGCCAACCTCTGGGTCTGCTCAGGGCTGCTTACCCACACACAGCACAGAAATAATATTAATGGCATCCACTTAAATCAACAAGGCAGCTTTGGGACTATGCTTGCAACTGCCAACCCAAAGCATAAATATTCCTGGAAACCTCAAAAATGTGAGTTTAGAGTGGGAAACTGCTTGAAAATTCACCTGTCACAGGTGCTACTGCAATTCCAGTGTCATATAAACATGAAGTAACTTTTAATTTAGTAGGCTTCCTTAATGAAATATCTTGTGATTGCTTTTGTTTTTAAATTTACTATGCTTTAGTTCCATAATTGGTTTATGACTGTAATTACTAGTCTTTCAGGCAACACTTATTAAAAACAAATTAGGTTGCTCCAAACTCTGGTGATTTCATGATCATATAGATCAATATAAATCACAGTTAATTAAGCTCTTTATTACTTAGGTTTTCCATACACAATGTATTTACAGCATTGCAGTAATGGGCAATATTCTTTCCACATCAATTTAGTCATATTAAAACAAAAATCAGTTTGTAACAACAGAGGCTGAAAACCAGAATTTACTTAAGTAGCCTGCTGCACAATAATAATGATATGATGGTGTAAAGTGGTAGTGTTTATCTACAGAGGAGGAAAAACTCCCTAGAAATATAAGCATAATCTGAAAAATGCTATTTTAAAAAGGGAAAATAAATCAAGCCAAGTTAAAACTCTTTGAATATATGTTTCCTTTCCAAGTCTTATCAGAGTTGATACAGGGCGTAATTCTGGCTGCACTATAATGAAAAAAAAAAAAAAAAACCAAAAAACCAAAAAAACCACAAACCCCAAAAAACCAAACAACTAAACACCTAAGCTAGTTAAGAGTGCAAGTATTCCTTAAGATGTCCAAGCTGAAATGTACAAATAAATATAATCTGGACTTGTTTTCTTTTTTACAAGATCTACCATCTAATAAATTTCTCTTTAATGGCCATTACAACTTCAATTAAAGATTTTTTTTTTGTATTAAAACAGTTACAGAATGTCTCCTGACCTGCAGGAGTCTCTGAGTGGTAAAGTTAAAAACCAAAATGTGCCATTGGTCTTCAGGAGTTTTTATCTGAATTAGGAGCCTTCAGGGGCAACTCCACTAAAACTTCCAGGCCAAGATTCAACAGTTGCAAGTTTTGATCTTCAAAAAGGTATAATTTAAAACATAGATGGTTTTTAATGCTTATGGAAAATAGAACATCATCCCTCAACCAAGCCACTTGTACTGACCATCTCAATTTTTGCTTTCATATTTATTGTGACTGAAGAGATGCACTAGTTTAAAATTATTAACTTTAATTTAATGCACTAGAAAGTATTTAGGAGCTGCTTGCACCTCTCCCTGCATACATGAAGGTCATGCTAGATGAGGGTATCTGGCTGTGCTTTGGAGGCTGACCCATGGCACCATGAAGGGACTGGCAGGTGAGATCCATCTGCTGCCCAACACTGGCTAATCAGTGTCTCTAGGGCCTGAGATAAAATACTAATAATAAATGCTGATTTCAGGCTGAACTGACTGACATCACTCATAATTATTAAGGCTGGCTGCTGTGGGGGTGAATATTTTCAGGCTGCTGGCTTGAAGTATTCACCCAATGTATCAACATTAACTGATACAATCACTGCATGGTTCCTACAGATACACGTGTATTTTTGCTTTATGCAATACATCTTTGGAAATCTCTGTCCCATTACTTTAATGGCTTTAATGGCTGCTTTTGTGAGATGCTTCAATCCTGACTGGCATAGAGCACCTCCAATGTGAGAGGTAGCATGTTATCATCCCATGTTTTCTGTTTCTTCATCAATATTTTCTCAAGTGGATCTCCTGATCCCAAACACCCAACAACCCATCTCTTGCTCTGGTATATTGATAATCTGTGTATATTTATGAAGAGATTAGAAGCCATGCTTTCTTAATATTCATGAACACATCTGCAATTCTTTAGCCCTGAAAAACACATTAAATAAAACAATAAAGTGGATGTTGGAGTCAGTTTGAAAAAGAAAAAGATTTTGTGAAATACTATAATTTAAATGTTATTTTAGCAGGTGGGAGCAACATAAAGATTATGGCCAAAAAAAAAAAAAAAAACAAAAAAAAACCAAAAAAACAACAAGAAAAGATCATTAAAAAAAAAAAAAGCCCTACCTCAAATGCTACCAAAATGTCACATCACACAGAAACACTTTCAAAGAGGAAGATACTCTTTCCTGATGCACTAGTTTCATAATATTGTGACATTTACATTCTAATGATAACTAAACTTTGATCTTTGGGAAATCTTAGAGCAAAGACCCTAATTTGCTGTGATTTTGTCACCTCCCTGAGGGAACTAGATGCAGCCTGTAAACCTCAGAGGAGTTACACAAACAGAAAATTAAAAAGTAAAATATTGGGAAAGAGGGCTGTTTGGATTATATGTGCACAGAGAAATCATGAGGATTAACCAGGTTGAAGACTGAGGTTTGGTTAAGGATAGGAACAAAAAACCCATGCAAACACGCCCCTGCACTTAGGAGGACAGGGAGCTAAAGACATAAACCTGAACCCATCTATCTTTTACTGACACTGGGTCCTGAGAAGTTGGGAGGTAATGGGCTAATCCACGTCACAGAATTAAAACTAACATGGGGAGGAAATCCTGTAAAAACCCTCCTTAGGAGGGAGTACAGGACATCATCCTGCATACAGCTAGGCAGAGTACAGCTGCTCTCTGAGCAAGGTGGAGGCTGTGGAGCCCCCTTACTTTTGCAGGGCATGCTGCCACATGTCCCAGTAAAAATACCTACTTTAACAGTTAGACTTGGGCTGGACTCAAGGTGCAGAAAAGGTTTGCATTTCTGGTGAAATACTGGCATCTGGATGCTGCACAAGGCAAAATCCTTGCTGTACACTGCAACCATTCTTTGGTCTCCCTCCCCTCAAAGCCTGGAAGGAAACACTTTTCCTTCACAGTGTTTTTCTTTCAAAAGCCCTGCAACCACTGAGTTTTTAGGAATTGTTTTATTTGCTTTGGTGTGCTGGGAAAGTGGCTGTCTTTAGCGTGAATAAAAGGGGAAAGAGAAATTTTACCTGGGTTTTTACCTTGCTGGATCCCGCAAGGCACATCATGCAACTCAGTGATATATTAGAGTGAGCAGGTTCCTTGCAACAGGGGGATAGACAAAAAAAGAAAAGAAAATCGGTGGTGCACAATGCCATGCAAACAAAGATGTTTTGCTTCTGTAATCATCTGCTACCATACCCCTTTCCTGGGCAATGATGTGCTTCTCCAAACTGAAGAAGACTTTAGGTTGATTGAGGTCTCCCAAAGACAAGCACCTTCCATCCCAAAGTAATTTTCATCAACTGCCCTTCAAAGTACTATATGGGACAGAATCAATTAACTCTTAAGGATTATAATCTGGGCTACATGTAATAAATTCAACTACTTGCTCCTGGATGGAATTTTTGCTGTAAGTAGGAATCTTCTTAGTGTCAGAGTGCTCTAGATAATAGTCTGTGGTATGGCTTTTCACAGCCAAATTATCAAGCAATGTATATTCTGTGTATTCAAGTAATTCAATGATACCAATAATATTAATCTTTCTTCTGGAACTGATGCATTAAAAAATCTCCAATGAGATAAATATGGTGATTACTGCTAAAACTCTTGCATAAGCTTTTCATACAATAATTCTGAACTTCAAATATTATAATATTACTTTGAATAAAGAAATGCAATTCTCCCATCTTAAAATGAAAACTCTTTTGTGATTGACATGGAGTCTTTAAGGGTTAGCATACAGAGTTCTCATATGCAAGGAAATATCTGTAGAAGAAAATACAAACTTTGCAAATTGTTCTTGGTTTGCTTTGTTAATAACACTCAATGTTTTATATTTAATTACAGTAGATTGAAATTCATTATTTCCAACAGATTTAAAACCCAATAAGCATCAGACTACAGAGCAAATATCCTTCCTTTGTGTGCATAACCACTTCCAGCTTTTCAGCCTTTTGTAATATAAGTACAGGAAAAAGAATTAAAAATACGTACATAAAGGGAGATACACTAGAACATTTTGCCAGTTCATTGGAGCTGGATAGTCAACACGACAAGAAAAATTAAACTGGGATTTAGAGACACTTTTTTTACCTTGTAGAATGAAGAGCTTTCATGATTTTACTTTAATTACCTTCTTGTTCAGTTTTTCCTTTGTTGTCTAAAATATCAATGAGACTTCTGTCTTCCATTTTCCATTGTTATGAATCTCTTGAGCAAAATTGCTGCCTTCAAATAAGAGCAGAATAGAAACCGGAGACAAAGGCACAGAAACGTTTAGGCAACAGATTCCATTAAGGAAAAAAAGAGGGAGAGAAAGAGAAAGAAAGCACATCTGACTGAAGCAAAATTTCTAAATAAATTTCTTCCTACTGCAGAAACTTTCTGACCTACTCCAGGATAGTTTCCCAAAACTGCTGTGAAGGCAGCAAGGCAGAAGATGGATGGAAGGACTGCAGTGCTCTGCCTTTCTCTCCCTGCTGAGCTCTGCCACAAGGCAATGCCAACTCAGCTCTGTCCTCTTCCAGTCCCTTTACCCACTTCTTACTCCTACCTTGTCTGTAATTAGACCTCTAGGCTGTCTTGGGAAGGAAAAGAGCTAGAAGACACACACTGAGAAAACTTGCTGGCTAACCCTGGGAATTAGGTGTATTCAAGTTACTGCAGCTCATACAATGTGGCAGCTGAAATGAAGCAGCATCATAGACCCATAAAATCATACAATCAATGTTGGGAAAGACCTCTAAAATCCTTGAGTCCAGCCATAAACCCAGCACTGCCAAGTCCATCACTAAGCCATGTCCCTAAGTGCCATAACTACACATCTTCTAAATATCTCCAGGGATAGTGACTCATCAAAGGAAACCCTTTTTCTAAAGCAAAGAAGTCTGAATTAACCAAAGCTTGGTGGAACGAGGATAAGATTAATAGCAGTGTACCATTTCTAGAATTACAGTGTTGGCAGAAAGATATTTGTTTAAAAGAATTCTTTTTTTAAAGAAATACACTACATTATTATCATAACTGTAATAAATCCAAAAGATTTCAATCATACTTTTGTCTGGGAAACTAACTGTGAAATAACAAAAGCCTCATAACTTTGCTTTTGGTATGTGAAATCGAACACATCTAAATTGATCCTCACATCTTTTCACAGCTAGATTGATGAATAACTATGTCCTAGAGAACAAAAGCAGGATTTCCAAAGACTGGAAAGCAGAGAAGCTGAACTACTGCTCCTTTAAGCACCTTTCAATCTACATCAGTGCTTGTGAAGAAAGTGGGATGGAGTCTATTGAGGACTGAAGACACCAAAGCTGGGGACAGATTAGTTCTTCTTTTCCAAAAGGTTGTTTGGGAGAGGCAGATAGTCTTATTCCCTAGCAAAACATGTGGTCCAAGTGGCTATGGACCCTGCACCCATGCCAGCTGAAGCTGAAGCTGGCATGTGTTCCAACTTAAACAGGGAGGGGTCAGCCTTGGGCACGGGTACCAAACCTAGCAGATTGCTGTAAAATGAGCATAAACCTCTCGGAGCAGAAGTGCCGCAGCACAGCTGCAAACCTGCTCGAAAGGCTTCTCACAGAAGCCAGCACCCTGCTGTGAAAGGTTTTTGTTCTTAAGAAAGAGCATTGCTCTGCCAGCCCAATGAGCTCACAGAGGGCCTCTGATCAGCTGGAGCTAACAAGATACTTGCTAAGAGAGAGCTTAAGTTAGTCAAGCCCTGGTCCAGATATGTGAAAAAAAAGTAAGGTGAGATCTTTTTAATCTCTCAGTTATATTTTTACATCGGGCTTCTACTAAGAGGGAGAGGGGAGTAAGATCTGCAAAGTTTCCTCAGCATGTATAAACCCCAAGAATCTGGGACACCAGGATATTGAGCATGAATGCAAGTGGCTCTTCCCAGCTACTTGTTTTCCTTTTTCCAAGTTTCTTATGGGTTTGGCCTCGAGGTCCCTTACTCTTGAACAACTCTAGTGCAGAAAATAATAGATGTTATTAGGTGTCCAGTTATTCTGAGCTCCAGGAGAGGGTTATCCTCACTTGCAGCAATCCTTGCCATCCCTGTGAGCAATGAGCTGCACTTAATAGCACAGCATCCAGTTTCAGGATGTGTCCATAGGCATTATTTCACCAGTATGTTGTTCTGGGAAGACACTTTCACCTGGGGCACCTTCAGCTTGGGTTCAAAGTCTAGGTGTGTGACAGAGATTATTTTGTGGATGAGAAGCCACTTACTGTCTTTATATCTGAGATGGGGAGAACCATGTTTCACCTGTACAAGGCTGAGACAGTACTATTTTCCTGAGGTTTCAGAGGGTGAGAGAACTGCATCAGTGCTTAGAAGGTTTAGCAGAGTCCCATCTGTATAATGTCTAAGAGATTTTAACTGGGTCGACATTGTGTTGGGGTTTTAAATGGAGGTGAACTATGGTGTGTCTCTCCAAGCTCAGAAGAACAGGTCTCACTCCCACTGCAGGGTCTGTGCAGAGGTCTCAGTTCAGGAGGAAATCCTTCATCTTGCTTTCTTGTCTGCCTGCGGATGGCTTAAAGACACTACAGAATATTTTTCTTATGGAAAAAAGTGCCTCTGCAGCAGAACAAGTTTTAAAACTTTGTTTCTTATAAATTGAATTCTGAGTTGAAATTGAATAGTGGCTGCTTTAGACCAGTATATGGCTTGTAAAGTGAAAGCCGGGCAGACAGATACACACCTTCTTCTATCTTGTATTTATTCTTTTTTATTGCCCAGTCAAGACAGGAAACAATAAATGCACTATTACATTATAAATTTACTTGTGATCTGCTTTCCTGGGGAAGGTTGGTGTAAGTGGAATGTCCCCCTCCTCTCACTAGGGCTCACAACCTTCATAAATGACAGTCTGCTCTCTTTCTGTAGATGTCTGCAAGACCCATTGCCTGCAGCTCTGTGCCCTGCTGACAGCCTCGGGGAGCAGCATGTCTGGGTGAGCAAGGATGTCTGTCCCCAGCTGTGTCACCTGTGCCCACATCCTTGCATGGCACTGACTGCTATGGCTCTCTTCCCCACCATGTGGGAGGGCAGGCAGCACTTTAGGAATGAATGTGCAATACCAGACAAGAAAGAGGGAGAATGGCTAAAGCCAGGTCTTCCTCAGAGGTCTGTATTTCTTATCAGCAGCTGGGTTGCATTGGAAGATGTAGATTACAGGCTGCTCTCTGCAAACAACTTCTGTGATAGATTTAGACCCTCCATGCTTGTTGCTTGCCAGAAATTCTTGTGAGAACACACCAGACATGAAGAAAGGCAGAGAATCAGCCACAGCTGGACCCTGGCCAGCCCAGCTGGCATGGTGGTGTGTGTGAAGCCCCTGGAGCCTGTCCAGCAACAGGATGGTGGGGGGAGCCGCTGGCAGCACAACCTGCTTTCCTTCTCCCACACATGACAATAGCCAGGTCATGGTAAAAGGGGCAGCCAGACTTGGAACAAAACCAGTGGGCTGCACTCACAAGAACTACTGAGCCACTGAACAGCTGGAGAGCACTGATGTTTATCTCCATGGGAAACGTGGCTGTTTCCATTTGCCTTCGTGTTGCTACACTGTTTGCAAGGAAGAACAACCCCTTCTGAAGATAAACCAGTGAGCAACTGAGCCAGAAGAGCTTCAAAAGGCTTTGACCTCTTTGTGTATTACACCACATCTTCCCTGTAAATATGTGTTCTCATAATGGCAGCACTGGTACTTCTTTATGTCAATAATCTACTGAGGAGTCCCTTGGTGTGATGTGTGCTCAGGTAAATGATGCTGATTAGCTCTTCAAGAGGGGCTAATGAAAATCACATTAGCACTTTTTAGCAAAAAGGTAAATAAGGAAATCTTTTGGAAGTGGGCAAATATTTGGCATCAATCTTGTGTTTCTGTGAACAAACCTTTTTAGAGTGGCTGCTGATGCCACTGTCTATAAAGAGCCATGCATGCAGGTTAGGAGTAAAAACTAATGTTGCTAAAATGTGTCAATATTTTGTTTTACAACCGATGAACTTGCGATAATCACACTTTCAGGATTATACAAAAGGAATTATGTAATTTTCAGGGCTATGAGTACAGACCAGACAATTTAGCAAAGAAAGACACCTAATTTCTAATCTAAAGGCTTCATCAGGTATTTTTAATTACTAACACTGTAACTGTAATGCTTGACAAAAAAAAAAAAAAAAAAAAAAAGAAAAAAAGTGGTGGGGCTAAGGGATTAAATGATCCCAGTTTTCTGGAATACATATATACAGCCAATCACCATAACAGCATGTCCAAAAGTGAGACATTTTGTGATCTGCTGGCTTTCACCAATATCATGATAAGAGCAAGATACACAAATGTTCCATTGAAAACATGGGAAGTTCTCTATCTTTCTGGATAACTGAAGGCTAAGCCTGCAAGGATTTTTAGAATAACTCCAGAGAGGCAGTATCTAGGGAAAGAACTCACTGTACCCAGAGATGGCTCTTGCTATGCTTGTAGGAGTACATCCTGCAGGCAGCTTCCCAGAAAGAAAGAGTAATTCTAGTTAGAAATGTGTGGAGGCATTGGGCTAGAATGAAGGTCAAGCAACTCTGAAAAAGATTTGCATTTTATAAGAAAAGCCTCTACAATATGTAGATATCCAGACATTTCATTAAACAAAACATGTTGAATATCAATAATAGTACTGGCTGATATTTCTTGACAGTACTATAGCCTTCACTTCCAGCATTACCTTCTTTTTCCATAAGCAGGGATAGATTTTTACAATTAACTGCAGCATTTGTTGGACCCTGTAACAGTAACTTCATTCCTTAAGCTGCTCTTTTCCAAGGTCAGAAGGAAATTGCCTTCTCTTCACCTACAGTATTGCACTGTTGGCATGGAATATCAGTCATGGATAGGTTTTTTCATTTTCCTCACATGAATCCCAGTCATTACCAAATGCAGCAGTCCTGACTGGGGGACAGAGGGGTGGGATAGGAAACCTGTTTGATCCAGCATAGCAAATACTCTGTCGAAGCTGGGAATCCTCCAAATTCCCTTCATCTGTGTCTTAACATTATTCCTGCATATTCTCAGATTAAGGAAAACTCACCACATCTTCACATGTCTAGATAAAAAGTGTTGGTTTCAATCATGATAGAGCTAAAATTGCCAATGTAGATAGTAACTTCAACTGCAATTTAAATGCTGGACTCAAAAAAGAGAATTCAAACAGCATCTTTTTATCTACTATCATGGGATGCTGTAGGAGGGCAAGAAAAAACATACAGCTGGAGTATGTGGTTTTTCTCTGCACTTAAAAATCCTTTTATTGAAGAGGGAGGAAAAAAATGGAATTTCAAAATCTGCATATCTGATGAGAGAAAAAATTTTGTGCCTAATCTGGAAAGAAATGAAAAACAATCCATTGCTATGGTAAAGGGTTCCTTCTGTATGTCTGCCAAGGTCATTGAATGCATAAATCCAGTGAGAGTACAGACTTTGAAAGAAAGCAGCTTAGCTGTTTCCCCACAGAAACTCTCTTAGGATTCAGAATGGTGAGAGAGCTTTTTGACATTACAAAACTGTTAAATACAACTGAAAATATTTTTCCTACGTTTGGCAGTTTGAGATCTCAACAAGATGTAATGGATCTAGTGATACCCAAGAGATTGTTATGGACAGCAAGTCAGTATGCCCACATTTCTTTCCCAAGGTCTCCTTCCTTCAGAGATCCCACTGTGAGGTTTCTGTGTCGCAGTCTTTCAACAACTGGCTTGTTGTCAGGCTCTTTGAATTCAGGTCAGTCTGTTCTCTGTTTTTTTCCATTTCTGCTTTGCAAGGCAGTGCTATTGAGCAATTCAGAGCACATGCATGGGTTAAGCCCCTCAAAAGTCCCTTCCTCCAGCCAACACCTTTCTCCTGAAGTAACCCATATGATTTCAGATGTTTTACTGGAATTGAAGACTATCAGGGTGTCAAAACATAAATGCTCAATGAAAAAGAAAGTTCTGTTTCAGTGTACCCCAGTTGTCTGCTGTGTGCAAATGCCTAAGTACCTCTTGGTATATCTGGCTACCTGCTACAGACTCCTGAATCCCAGGGAAACATTTGGAGATGAGAGATGTGGTGTCAGAGCATGGGCTTCTAGTGCTGTGGTGGGAAGCCTGTGCATTTCAGCTCCATATCCTGAGAAAAGCAGAAGTCCTGGCTTTGCTCCATTGGTGGGGCTCTCAGGCTTTCCAAGTTGTTCTTGGAGAATATATTAACCAGTGGAAGGTTAACAAAAGAGTGAAAATCCTGCAGGATGAATCCTGTAATGAAAGGTTGGGCTTCTTTAGTCTGGCAAAGAGAAGGCTGGGGGTAATCCAATAGGAGCCTACAGCTTTTCAGAATCACAGAATCATGCAATGGTTGGGTTGCAAGGGCCCTTAAAATTTATCCAGCTCCAACCACCCTGCCATGGGGAGACAGCTTCCACTAGTCCAAGTTGCTCAAAGCCCCATCCAATCTAGCCTTAAACACTTCCAGAGACAAGGCATCCAGAGGTGCTCTGGACAACCTGTTCCAGTGCCTCACTCTCCTCACTGTAAAGAATTTCTTCTCAACATCTAATCTAAACCTACTCTCAGTTTGAAGCCATTCCCCCTTTTCCTGTCACTACATGCTCTTGTAAATAGTCTCTCTCCATCTTTTTAGCAGGTTTCGTTCAGGTACTGGAAGGCCACAATGAGGCCACCCAGAAGCTTTTTCCAGGCTCAGTAATTCTGATAGTCTTAGCCTTCTCTCATCAGAGAGGTTCTCCATCCCTCTAATCAGTTTGGTGGCCCTCCTCTGGACTTGTTCCAACAGCTCCATGCCCTTCTTGTGCTGAGGGCCCCAGAGTTGGATACTGTGTTCCAGGTGGGGTGTCACCAGAGTGGGGCAGAGGGCAGAATCCCCTCCCTGTCCCTGCTGCCCATGCTGCTCTGGATGCAGCCCAGGACACATTTGGCTCTCTGGGCAGTGAGTGCCCATGGCTGGGTCATGTCCAGCCTCCCACCCACCAACACCCCCAAGTCCTTCTTGCAGGGCTGCTCTGGATCTGTCCATCCCCCAGCCTGTGTTGATACTGGGGGTTGCCCTGATGCAGGGGCACATCAGCACTTGGTCTTATTAAACCTCATGAGGGTTCACTTCTTGAACTTGTCCACACTTGTGCAGTGTGAACTGCACCACTCAGCTCGGTGCCATCTGCAAACTTGCTGAGGGTGTGCTTGATCCCTTCATCTATGTCAATAACAAAGATAATAAACAGCACAGGTTATTTAATATAACCAGTGTTGCAAAGGTTATACAAATCCTTTGTAGTGGCAGACTGTATTACGAAGGGCAACAGCCACAAGCTCTGTGTTCAGTGGTTCAGGACAGGCACTAGACAAGACCTCTTTACTGAGGTGACAGCAGAGCACCCAACCATGATATCCATTGAGGCTGTAGGAACTCCATCCTTCAAGCTTTTTGATATTTAGTAGTATTAGACAAAGTCATGAATTCTTGCAGTGTTGATGATAAACATACTTTTAGCAGGAGTTTGAACTAGAGAGGTCCATATGGTGCCTTCTGACCTACACTTCCATGAACTTGTGGTGATTTGAAAGCTTCTAGGAGTCCTGCTTTTCAGATAAGATCACAGGCAGGAACAGCTTATTTGTCTTTCAGAAACTCATAAACAATCCCCACTTTTCTTCTCAGGACAGCCGTACTTTTTCCATCTCCTTCCTCAGGTTGCACACTTGCTGAATTTCCTGTCTGTGAGAACTTCAGGGAGGTTTCAGCTTTCTTCTGTGTTGAGATGGCAAGCATTACACATCTGCAGGTTTCCATGGGACCACATTAAGCATGTTGTCACCTTGAGTAAATCACTGTCATAGCCAGGCTGGCAGATGCAGATAGAGAGCTGAGATCACCAGCACAAACCTGCTCCAGTATTCATCGAACTGCTTCAGTAGCTGGGCCAGCATTTCCAGGCGCCTCCCCTTTCAAATACTCCAGGTGGGATTGTTCTTAGCTGCAGTGTATCATGCTCCATCCAGGAGGGAAGTTGGAGTCTTGATCTCTGTCTCCCCTTCTGGTGCTGCAGGAGCACATGGACCTGTCCCCCAGAAGAATCAGGCCCGCCATTAAGAGTATTTGCAATAATCTCTGTAAATTTGTCAGAAAATTTTGCTGCTGCCTACACTTTACTTCAAACAAATTGAAAGGCTTGTCTGTGATTTTATTTTAACCATTCAGCAGCAACAGTAGCACAGTCTGAGCCTGTAAAACATCTCCACTGCACATCAGCTGAGTCACTGCTTTTTACCACAAACCCCTCACAGCAGAACCTGGAGAAATCAATAACACCAAGCAGCTTACTGAAAGTGCTGAAACTGTGCAAGGTTCTTATATAGAAACACACCAAGTGTTCACAGCAGGAAAAGCACCTCAGCTCATTAACACTGGAAAAAAGCCTTTAATTCACCAAACACACTGAGGTGCAACCTCTGTGATGAGAGAAGGTGGTGGCCGAAGAAATACAGGAAGGAAGTGGAATCAGTGACAACACCAGAGGGGGAAAAGATCAGTTTTATCACTGAGCCTTATACTGTTTATTGCATTCTGTATTCATCTCTATTCTGAGCACACATCCTGCATAAGTACATGGATCCTGAATAGAGGCAAAAGATGAGCTCTTCTTAAACTGTAATGCTTGGCTGTGTGAGGGCAGGAGCACCACAGGCAAGCTGAATGCCCTCTCCCTTAGCAAGTCACCCTGTAAATCCTGCTATTTCTGGGAGACTGTGTTCCCATTATCCTCTGTGGAAGGGATAACAAGATGCCAAATCCCACAAGAGTAGGGGAGGCTGTGCTACTCTCACCATCTATACAGAGAGAATTCTCAGCCTGCAGCGGTGCCAGTGGAAAGTGTCAAGACTCAGGGTAACAGCCTGTTCCAGTCTTCTTAAGCACACACATCCACACATACACGTGCACCCTAGCTTGCATTCTGTCTTCTACAAAGCTCTTCTAAGAAACTTGCCTGTAAGTATTGGCCAGGCATGCTGCTCCTTTGATAACTCTGTGAAACTTTGCATGTTGCAGTCATTTTTGTCTTGCCTGCTCTAAATTTTGGAAGACCTGCTGGACATTTCACCTGAGTAAACATATTGAAGCAGAACATTAGCTATCCACCACACATTGTTTCACTCTAGAGGCAAATTTATATGAAAATGGCCAAGTGTCTCTTTTTATAGACTATTTTTTTTTCCATCAACATAGCATTTAATCAACATAGCATTCTTGCATCAACTTCCATCAACAGCTAGCATTTGATTACACTTTTCTCCCACTTCTCTATTTTAACTTTAATCTGTGAAAAGGTAGAGGATCTGTCCAGAAGAGTAAGAATTTCCACAGCCAGGAAGCAGATGTTCTCTGTCTGAAATCATATCCCAGCACACATCCATCTCTTATCTGCTAATATCATGTGATTATAATCACAAGGTTCTTCTAATTATTAAAATATCATCTTTTTTCAGTTATGAAACTGGTCCATAGGAACTTGAGTGGATTCCACAGGGCATTTGAGCTCTCTGACATTTCAAAGTCTCTGGTTGCTGTAGCAGCAGCTGTGACCTCCCCCTTGAAAACTTTTAGGGCCAAAGAAAGAAATTACAGCTGTGCAGGAAAACCAGATACACCCAGTTTAAAGAAGTGTAACCAGACAGCTGTCCTTAGGGTGAGCTGAGGCATCATCCCCTTCAAAGAGGCCACTGGAACAATATCACAGCACCCTAGGGGCCACTGCTGTGTCTTCCTTCACTTTTCACATCTCAGTTTAGCTGCTAAGATCTGAGGAATATGAGCAGGGCACCATATGCATCCACAGGCCATGATAGTCTTGGTTTTGCTAGAGTTTAGCTGACCTTCTGTGTTTGACATTTTTGGTTTGAAAGAAAACAATGGCATTTGCCTTATATGACATGTAGACTTCCTAAAACCATTCAGCTTCCCTATTGTTTGGTGATACTGAATCCATAGTCTGAAAAATACAACACTTCTCAGCTGTTGAGAATGAACCTGTAAATGGCAAAGAAAAGCCTAATGGAATAATAAGGGGTTGTGTAAAGCAGAAACATTCACAAGCCTTCTTTGGATCTGAATTACTTTCCTTAATAGCAAACACTGATAACTTAATTTGTTCTATGATAATTACAAGAAGTCAAAGAGCTGAGGAAAGACTAAGATGTATGCAGCAAGACAGGATGAGTACATGCATCCCACTTTATAAATAAATCTTCCTTTAAATAAAAGGTTTATTTTTAACATCTTTCTTTGGTGCAGCTAACACAACAAACACATGAAACCAAAACACACCTGGAGTTATTCATCACATTCTCTTGTGTTCAAACTGTTTATCTGCAAAGAAACAGGCAAAAAAAACACCTCCTCCTGTAGAAAAAGCAGTTGTACCCAGAAAGATCTCCTACCTCTCACCTCCAGTGTCCCCCAGCATGACTGAAACACCAAACCTGACACCTCCAGTTTCATGGCCTATGACTTTAAATTCTTTCCAAAGTAAGCAACCTTTAAAAAAATTTAAATAGCTTCCTCCAACTAAGGGAGCCACTTCTTGGCAGAAGCTGGGGAGATTCCACTGGTCTTGCTGCATAACTCAATGCTGCACAGGGATAGTGTCTACGAAAGGATGCACTTTGTCCAATTTCTTTGTACCAAGCTATTTTTCACCTTTCCAGCCTAGACTGGACAAAGATTTAAAGTCCACACCAAGAGAACCTGGTCTGGTGAGGCTCACAATTAGCCAGACCAACCTGCTGATCCCTTCATTTACTGCCCTACAAGAAACTGTAAAAAACTGCTTAGCACAAAGTGAACAAAGCAGTGAAGGTATGACTCAAGATAACACTTTAGAGACTTAATATTGGGCCAAAAGAAGACACCTGGGGTGTAACCCAGTGATTTATATGACAGCAGGGTGAGGTTCCTCCATCATTAGGTATGCTAAATATGAGGCTATAATAGCTGATGTCTTCAGGGCATTAGCATTACAGGGTAAAGAATCCTTAGCAATTCACTTTGTAAAGTCAGCTGTCCTGAGGTAATCATTTTTCACTGTGTATGTTCTTGCACTCTTCTATTCTGCAGAGGGAAGAGTGCAGTTCTTAATTTTCATCTGCAGTTTTCCTCACTATTTCTTCATTTTTTGCTTTAAAAGCACTCTCATATTCTTCTTCCCATGCCCTCTACATATATTGTCTCCTTTGTTGTACTGCAAGAAAAGCAAACTTGCAGTACAACAAAGGAGGTCTGCTGTTTTGGGGTTTTTTTTAATGGCAAACCTTTCAATAAGTTGGCAAGGCATCTGATGTTCTGTAGGCCTTCAAAGCTACTCACAGGTAGCAAGCACTGCTAAGTTCCTGCCAATCCACATTTGTGCTGATTGACTGAGCAAAGTCTCTTCTCTATTATTGTATATTTGCTTTTGGAGATCCATCTCCAGGAGAGTTCTGCACTCTCCCTCTGAGCCTCTATACCTTACTCTGCCAGGGCATGGTGTGCTCCTGTTAGAGACTCAGGGCCATTTGTTACTATCACAGAGGCACCACAGGCCTGAAGGGAGGGTCTGCCAGTCTCACAGCACTGGTTGAGAACTAAAGCAGGGAAAATGTGCTGTTTGGGCATTTATCCTTGCTAGTTCTCTTTTCAAAGGAGATTTTGCGTTATCAACCTGCACAACTCTTTAAGGTATTCATGAAATACTGTGTACTGAAATTTTGTCTCTACTGTGAATGTATTATTTTGGTGGGAAGGTTCTCCACCTGTCCTGCTTTTCCTTCCAAGTCAGGGTGAGTCCTTGGAAAGCTGGAGCTCCTACCAGTGGAAAAGCAGAGGCTCTGTCCTTACAGTCAGTCCAGCACTGTGCTGAACCTGCCCGAAATGTGAAACCTCCCAAACTTTCCATGTATGTTCTGACACTGACAGACTAAACCATTTTCCACTGACTGAGTAATAATTCTCACAAAACAATGATCCCAGTTGGTATCGAATTCATTTGATTCTGAAACTTGGTAGGAAATTTCAGTGCAGTTACCAGACTCTAAACTGTTTTATACTTAGTGACAGTGGGATACTCAGTAAGGTGTTTAGGAACTGTATTCTATTTTGTATTTGTATCCTGTATTAGTATTTTGTTTATATGTGTTTATGCATATGTGCCAAATACTTGAAAAAATATGGTGAATGCTAGGATCCCTGAACTGCATCTGTACAATTCATACAAGATTGTGACCACTGTGCCCACACAAATTTTCTCTACCAGCACTGAAGCACCACTTGTAAGAAAAACTGGAAAGGTTGGAGTCATCAGTACGGAACTTAACTGAGGCTGGGTAGGGAACAGAATTTAAATGAAAAAAAGAGAGCTTTTTCTTTATTCCTCAGTGAAATAAATGTCCGTTTCAGACCCAACGAAATATTCTATTAAAAAGATTTAATTGTGGAGGGACAATGTAAACAGGGCTTTTTTAGTAAATTAAATGTTCAGCAAACCAACCACCATCTTTCCAATAGTAATTTAAAAACAGAGTATACAGAAATGGTGATAGGAATACCTAAATTAAATGTGCTAGTAACTTGGATAGTATTTCTTCAGGTCAGTATCTCACTAGGGAAGAAAACAACCAAACAATAATAGTATAAAATGAAACTGACAAAGAGTAGAGATTTTCAGTTTCCCCAGCATTTATTTTCCCAGAAAATTGCTTTAAAATAGAAAAATTCTAGAAAGTAAAAACGTATTCATTATGAAATGATTTTGCATTAACTTGATAAACAATAAAATAATGATAGGAAGACTTTTCTGCCCTTGGAGGAATGCACTCTTTATTGAGTTTAAAATTATAATAAGCCATTGAGAGCCTACTGAGCAAGGTAATAAATGTAGCACAGCAATTTAAGAGTTCATTTCTGTGGCTCTATAATAGTTTCCAGAGTTTTTTTTATCTTAGTAGGGTTTTTATGGTTGTGCAATTGTAGTAATTGAAAGTAGATTAAAAAAATTATTCTCCTCCAGACCTTTCCAGGAGAAAAAAAAAGAGATGAAATCTGTATGATGTTTCATCTGGGAAAATATAGAAATATAATTTTCATATAACATAATGGTTAGTACGCCTGTACCTGCAATCTCATTATTATAGGGAATATGTATAAAATTTAAACTAAATTGGACATGCTCTCCTGGTTTGTACACCCGTTCCCACCAGCACAGGCAGTGCAGAGAAAAGTTACACCTGGCACCCGTGTGAGCAGAGATGGGTCTTCACCAGCACAGCTTCACCAGTGGTGTGAAGTGTCAATGCTCCCTTGAGCAGCCCCTGCCCCACTCTGATGACAGGAGAAGCTGTGCTGGTGCCAAGACCTCTCCCACACCCAGCAAGGTCTAGCCTAGTGTTAGCAACAGGAACATAAAAGAGAAACACATGGGGCCAGGAGCTCCTGTGCTAAATGGTGAAGAATGCACAGAAGATTTTCGTGCTGAATACAGGAGGAGAAATAATCATCATGTAGGGGAAGAAAGAGAGTGAATAAAAAATTTTGCAAGGGAAAGTGATATCAGAAAGCTGGAGGTAGGCAGGGCAGCTCTGGGGAGCTCATGAGCGCCACAGGTGTGTTTATGGGTCCTACCAGATCTGGATGGGAGAAAGGTGGCAACACTACAGGCAGAAGGTGCATCTCACTTTTTTTCAGCTTTCACCAAAGACACTGGACTTTGAAGAAAGTGGGAGTTCAGAGCTTGAAGCTGTAAATCTGTCAAGAAGAAAAGTGAATTTTGGCAGAGGAAGTAGAGATACTGTCTCAAGCAAGATATGTAGCAAGTGAGAGAAGGCATACTTAGCATTCTCACAGACAGAAGAGGTTAGAATTATGAGGAAAAACTAGAACATGAGGCCTCAATAACACCAAAGCTTGAGGAAAAAAGAAACATCTGACTGGAAGCAGGTAGCCACAATACCTAAGTCAGAAAGGCTGAAAGAGAGAGAGCTTGTACTGCTGTGATATTACACACCTGTGGTGGGAGAGCAGCACATGAGCCAGAAATGCAAGGATGCTGCAGGTGAAAGATCTGCAGAAGAATAGAATGGGAAGGTGGGAAATCTCACATTTCTTATGTGAGAAGTTGATTAGATAGTCCAAGTCCTTCTGCTTATCAGCTACGCTGGAGAAGGAATTATATGCTGCTAGGTCTTAGAAATGCATAGTGGCATAAATGAAAAATGATTTCTAGTGTGCTGTGTCCTGCTATGAACGTGCAGGAACCTCATACCAAGCTCAGTGTCTTGGCAATCTTTGAAAATAACACAAAGAAAATACTTTAAACCCAATGAGTTTGTAATGCTGTGCAAGGATTTGCCAAATTTCATTAATGTTCTGTACATAAAAATCCTGTTATGTGAGCCACAGTGACCTCTGAAATCAAGGAGACAAGGATACTGACACACTCAGAGGAAAAATTCTCTGATGCTGCATATGCATGAAGGAGTCTGGCTGTATCAGCATTGTGAGCCGGGATAACGGGACTCTCGTGGCACAACAGAGCAGGGGTCACTCACCAGAGCAGGATGGGGATGGAGTTGCCATCTGCACATTCCTGATTCTCTTCATGATAATCAGCCCATTTTTCAAACCATACTTTGCATGCAAACGCAAGTGCTTAGCATTTATATTAGCAACATATGTGTCATTGTTTGAGCTGCAAGCTCATTAGCACCTCGATGTGACTGCCACCTGAACAGAATGAAGCTTGCACAGATTAAGAGGTACAGGAAAATGGCTGAGGGCAAAGTAGACAGTGGCAAACAATAATATCTAAAAGCTGGGAGAGTCATACTTTTAATTTACCATGTATTTTGATCGATGGCTCTAACAACCTCCCATTTAATGACACACAAAGAACAGTCATGTCCTAAAGGCAATGGCTGTGAGCACAAATAGAAAGGGTCTGGACTACACTGGGATCAAAAAATCAAACCAAGGAAAGAGAAGGAGAGGAAGACTGTTGAATCCCTGAAGCATTTATATGTGACAAGAAGGTGGGAGAGGCAGTATAAAAAACCGCAAATATTACTGTAGAAGATGATTATTAAAATATCCAAGGGCACAGATTGCATCTATAGTAGTAGCACTTGTGACTGAAAATCATGAAGGATCAGTATGGATGTTGCTAACAGACCAAGACTGACATAAGGTAAACTGCATGGACGACATCCCTAACACTCAATTGCAATAGGAAAGCCTGGCTTTGTAAAGAATCCACATCTATTAAATAGAGAATGATTTATTGAAGTGACTTTCTCTCTCTCTGTGAGGGTCCTCAGAAGGGAGCTGAGGATGATTTAAATACTTAGATGTATGCCCAAGCCACCAAGAAAGGAAAAGAACAGTGCCAGGACTGATGCTGGTTTCTGGAGCAGAGGGCTGCTTTTGTGCTAAAAGCCTGACTGGATTTTGTCTCCTCTGTTTAAGAAAAGCACAATAGAGGGGCTTTGAATTAGATATGAAAAGGTGAAAAAGGACTTCTACACAAATTAAAATGACATGACCCGATGTGAGGAAGAGCTGTGAGGTGGATCTTACACCTTCTCCTTCTGCTGAGCACGTGAGAACAGTTTTAGTCTCTGCAGATCCATTTTGCTAAAAGACAGGCTAGAGTTTTGTCACTGTTGCAGCCAAGGAAACCTGAATCAGCTGCATCTGAAACAGACTAGAAAATGACATCTTGTAATTAAATATTCTCCTCTCCACATCCCAACTCCCTGTTCTTCAGAGTAGGTCCTTTTCTTTAGTCTTGCTCACAGGCTGGAAATTTTACTGACTTCCTAATTGCAAGAAACTTTACACAGTTGGAGAAATTTCTTTATTTCCATCACCTTTGAGGTCTGGCTGCATTTTTGTGCTCCCTGCCCTGCTCAGAACTCTCCAGCCCCTCTACATGGCAGTCTCCCTGATGCAGCATCTGTCCTTGAGTAGCCCAGTCCTGGATCCACAAACTTTTTCGGCTGCTGCCTTCTCTTCCTCCCTGCCAGGGCTCTGGCTGTCTCAAGTGCAGCAGCCCAGATTAATCTTGTAGAAAAATAGATACCTACAGCATAAATGGGGAGCACACAAGTAAAACCCATCATGCCCTTGCCATGTTTCAGTTGATATGAGAAGTTAAACCAACAGAGAAACTCAATTATCAGAGGGCTACTCAAGATGATCCCTTTTCTGCTTCATCATACGGGATAACATAGAACTATATATTGAATATAATACATCACATAAACCAGGGAGTCCACTGGATGCTTCAATCTGTGAACAAAACTAATTGAGGAACAAGTAAAATTATATACCCAACACACGTGCCTGTGGCAATGGGGCTGAACCAGAGGAACAGCATTGCCAAAGAGTGGCATTAAGAGTGTGGTGGTGTCTTGTGGAGACACTAATCCTGACATTACTAATAAATGGGAGTACTGCAACGTGGAATAATAAAGGATGAATACAAACACGAGAAAACAACAGTGAGAACAGATGGCAGTCAATATACAAGGGGGGAATTAACACAAACTAGGTTTGGATACTGAACTGTGGCTACAACTGAGCTGGTTTCTGGGCTCAGCTAAACCTGAGCTGACTGCTGCTCGGTTCCTAAAGCACCTAAACACAGCATCAAAACCAGCTTGGCATTGCCTATTCCTCCTCCTCCAGGCAAACACAGTGTTCATTACCTCAGGCACACACACCTATGTACATAAACACACATACAGAAGAAAGTTCTTGTGATTACATCACCTCCTTTCATTTTCCCACATATCATTCTTCTGTATGACTGTAGCATTCCAACCAGCCTGTAATTCCAGCTTAGTGGAAATCACCACAGGTATTTGTTGACATTTCTCCACCTTTTGTGTGCAGACAGGTTGCTTTGCAGTTGCATGGATAACTAGATCATCTCAATCTGCCTTTGGAGAGGTTGGAACCTGTGAAGTCTGATTGAGTTTGATAGTGTTATAATCTTGGCTGTACAGCCAGTGTATCACAATACCACTGAATTTAGATGCAATATGGAAATGAAAATGCACTATAATAATCAAGCAATCTTATATCCCACTATGGCTTATTCATTTTTTCCTTCACTCATGAAATCTTTGTGGTTTATGCTTAGCTGCCTTTTCTATAACATTTAATCAAATTTGTTTTATTTTTCTTTTTTAGGTCTCATATGTGTGTCACTTAAACTGAAACCAATTAAGGAACATCTGCAGACAACAGAACATTGTCAAGTGTGAACAATGAAATTTCTTCTAAGAGAAGAGAGAGAGTAGAGCACACTCTCAACAAGTCTGGGAAAGCTCTGTCCAAACAAAAGCCGTGTTTATGTCCTCACTGGAGCTCCAATGTGTTGCAACCTGTCTCTCAAGAGCACTGTAAACCAAGACAGAGTTGACCCAGACATTGCAATCAGCAATACTAATTAAATTTCAAACACCATCATCAGCTAGTCTGGTTTAAGTATAGTGTTCTTATAAGACATAGGAACATAAAGCAGTGATTGCTTACTTATGAAGAAGATACTTTACTTTAAACTGATTATTTTTTTCTTTTTTCTTTTTTTTTTAACTCTCAAGAACTCACTAGAGAGCCTCATAAAGGTTATATGAAGACATTTTGCCTATCTCTAACCCAATTTCATTTCTTTTATGCTTCATCTGAAGTCACTGGAATTGTTGTGTTTCTTTATGGGATAATTATAACGTCCCCGTAAGGTTTTATTACCTTAACATACTGGTGTATATTCACAACCCTAACTCTAGTTTAATATGTATTTTTAAATAATTAATATGTAGCCTAGACAAGCATGTGGTGCAGCAGAGAAATTAGAAATCAGGAGTGTCTCTGAGGGAAAGATATACTCTGTCCACATTACTATCTTTCTCATAGGATCGCCAAGATTGGTTAGACTCAAAAAATTGGTACCATCACATTGCTGGTTCCTTCCTGCTGGTAAAACAGACTTTTACACAGTGTTGCCAACCTGAAGAAGCAGGGGAAAAGAAAAAAAAAGGAAAAAAAAAAAAAAGAGAGAGAGAGAGAGAGAGAGAGAGAGAGATGAGGCTTCCACATCAAGATCATGTAGGGGAAAGGGCTGGGGTTTTTTGCGTTTGCAAGTGTGAGGATAAGAAAGTGGTTTTGCCTTTTTTTCTTTATGCAGGATGGCCTCATAGATCTAAGGAAAAAAAAAAGACATAATTTGGTAAGGGCTTGAAGGCTAGCACTGATGGTATCTGAAAACACCATGAGAGCATCCAACCCAGCCCTGCAACAGCCAGCCCTGTACTGCTGATGTTTCAGGCATCACAGCCAAGGGGAGAGCACAGATGAATAGTCAGATGTCTCAATGCAGTCTGCAGCTGTGCATTTTGCAATAGACCCTGCAAAAGCCATGCTGTTACCCGTTGCTGCATGTAGCTGGATGCATGCTGGGCTCAGGGCAGATCCAGGAGCTGCAGTGTTCACCCGCCTGGAGGGAGCTGCCTGACATCATCATCTGTGGCTCACAGTGAACGTGGTGTCCTTTCCTTTTTTCTGAGCAGAGATGGGAAGCCTTTACAGTTTCTTTTGCAAAAATAATGTTTCCCTTTTCTTTATCAGAAGCAACAGACACTAGCATGACAGGTTTGTAGTCCACAGGCTTATTTTTCCTCAGGCAATGGTACTTGAGCTCCTGGTCCCACTGGTATGGCCACAAAGCAAGTCCTTAATTATAACAGAAAGCAAAACCAATAGTAGTTATTATTTAAAGATAAAATAAGATGAAGGAAGACAAGTGCCACAGATGAAGCAAACACCTGGCTTGAATATCTCAGAATTGCCTTGCAGCACTTCCCAGGAGGGGGAACAGCCTTTATCACACCACCAGTTAACAGGGGCATGATCAATGACAGAAGCGTCTGTCACCTTTCACTAAATTCACCACCAAGACCTCTGATATTTTTCCAGAGAAAGAAAATTTCAATTGGTTCAGTAAGAACTGATTGAACTGAGAAATTTTCACATGAGGCATCTGCAGACACCACAAAATCTGCACAATATCACCCAGAAACAAATGGAAGGATATGTTATCATCTAAGTAAATGCCAGTGAATTTTTTTAATAGCTCATTTTATTGTTTTGGTTTTTTTTTTCATTTTCCCCCTTTCTCTTTGCCTTGTAGCTATTGGAAATGCCCATCCGTACAGACCTTCATTTTAATAAAATCTTCTGTCTTTTCTGTTCTGACATATCTCCTTATGTCTCCTCTCTTGCAATCTTGCCATCTCTGCAGCAAGCTCTTTAAAGCAGTTTCTAATTTTATCTTGAGCTGTGAAGTTTTTGAAGATTCTGTGTTTGAAAAAGACTGGAATAAAAAATAGGCTGAACTGAATAAATAGTTATTCCAACATTTTGATGTCTCATGGGTTCAGAACACGGGGGTAGGAGGGGGTTCTGACAAACAGGGAATTGCACTAAAGCTGCCTTGCTGCTTTCCTTCTGAAACACAGGGCTTTAGGTCATGCCACCTCCTTAACCTGGGTCAGCTCCATCACAGATGTCTGATGTAGTGATGCACCACTCCAAGAGAGAGAAGGAACAGAGCAGGAAGAGATGAGAAAGAGGGATGGGGTCATTCTGCCCCATGCAGCTGGAGACACATGAATGATGGAAATGTCTACAAAGGAATAAGCTGTAATTGTAGCAACAAGGCATGTCCTGCTTCGCTGTGAAAGTGTTGAGGAAATAGCTTAATTGCTTTTTGCAAGTATATATCTGCCTTTAGATTAAGAATTATGTTTACTCGTTTTATTTACAAAATTATTTATTATTTACAAAAACACTCTGAAAGTCTCAGTTAGAAAACACTGCAAAAATAGGGATACTCCTAAAATTCTTAAGAATGTGCATTGGATCAATGCCTAATATTGGTGTTGTCTTATCAATAATAAATTTAATTACATAACATTGGTCAGTTATTTTGTTAAAGCAGCTTGGTGGTGGGCTTGCTATGTGTTTATTAAACCTACCTTAAATGATAATTCTTCACTGATAGACACAGAATGCTATGTACAATGCAATGCATTTAACAAGGGGATAAAACTTAAAATGTAGCTTTTGTGCAACTTGGTAGGCATTGTGCTGAAACTCATGTACTCCAAAGGATCCTCTCAAATCCTGCAAACTTGTTAAAAAATTACCACATTATTTCTCAAGAAAATCAGATAGAGTTTTAGATTATTTGGAGGATAAGTAATTTCCTTTTTTCATATCCAAATAATTTTTTCCCAAAGTGAGTAGTTGTGTTCACTTCCAGTGTTTTCCCCAAACACCTTTCCGTGTTGTCTGTGGGAGCAGTCACAAAGCAATAGAAACATGCCAAACATATTGATTACAAAGTAAAATGGTTACCTTGGCAACTAAAAATCCTAGGAAAGCTCTTTAAACTTCCTTTCGTTCTCATGTGACTTCTTTTTATATACTTTTTTCCTCAGATGGTTTGAGAAATCATGGATATAAAAGTATTTGCTCTGAATATACAGCAATGAAGCAAAAGTGATTCATGCCTAGATTATTTATTCCACCAGGAATATAACTACCCACATTACTGCCTTAGTAATCCATCACTTGCATAATGGGTAGGCAATTTTTGTATCCTGGGGGGCAGAGTAACCCTCTCCCACTAATTTCTAAATCTATATTCATATGTGACCTAAGAAAATCCAAGGACTAGAATTTTCCTCAAGTTCCAAGGCAAGCAAGATGAACAGTGTGAAACAGAAATTTTGTGGAGGTCTAAAGTTTGCTCTGCTCTGTACAGAGCAAAGGAAATGATTGTCCTCTCTCCATGGGTGGTTTTGAATGAATGGTGACTAGGTGTGACAGTAGTGACCCAACCAGAGGAGCAGCAGGGTCCAGAGCTGGTGGTAGTGGGCTCATGGGGCTGCTCAGGCTAGGTGGTGCCAGGATGTTTAAAAGCAAGTGCAATTGAAAAAAACACATGAAGCTTAGTTGGGAGCAAATTTAGATGGCTCATTTCTCTGACTCCTCCTTGATTCAGCCCCATACACACTGAGGACTCTCTACTTGGTGCTCAAGCAGCTCTCATGGACAGGCTCAGCTTCTTAGCCTTTTAATATTTCAGAAGGAATTGCCCTCACAGGCATTAAGCAGATGCTTGTTGATCCTTGTAAGCAGGAACAGTAACTGGACTATGAGGAAAGGGGAAAACAATGATTACATTAAGGTTTGGGGGTTTGTTAGAAGACGGGTCTCTAAGCCAGCAATTCAAAAAACAGGCCACTACTATTCAGGCTTTGATATGCTGATTTTTCCTCTCTGAACAAACGGTGGTAGGTTGTTTTTAGGGGTTTTTGTCCTCTATACTGGCTTTCCAAATAAAAATGGTTTTGAAAAGCTGCAATTACAGAGGTTATAAATAACAGGCAGCAGCACAGCTGGCACTGGAACATTTCCAAAACGTAATCACCTGTCATGCCATGATGAGAGCCCATTATATCCAGTGGGGTCCTACGGATCTGTTGTTAAAAATCTCATCTCTTAATGGAGCAGTGATTGTCTGAGCCCTAGCTTGCTTTCCTATGTCAGTTTGTGTTAAGGAGGTATGCTACTCCTTTGAATGATGGCTTTTTATCTGTCCCAGACTTGTATTGTTAATGAAAGGCTGAAGAAAATGTGATTAAGTTACATGGAACCATAAATTAACTTGCAGTGAAAAGAAATGACAAAATCAAAACTTTTCAATAAACATAATCCTGAGTACGGTATAAAGTGTGGGGAAACAGAGAGTGGTTAATTTTTATGGGTGGAATACTACTTCAATGCAACAAAAGGCAGCTCTCTAACTCCCTTTGTTTGAACAGATGTTTGCCTTGTGTTGTCCTTTGTATTCTCAGGGGGTTTTTGTCAGTCTTGAGAGAGAAAACTTTGCTAATGCCCTTTTAATACCCAGTCTCCTTTAATTTTTTTTTTCTGATTGAAAAATGCAAACGTCTCTAGCAAGACATCAGTGTTCGTCTCACATAAGAATCACTGTCACTTCTATAAGCAACTTTCTGCTTACAGATTTAGAAAGATAATAGTGAGCACTAGTATTTTGACATGTACCAGTCATAGGACCTAATGGTAACATTAAATTGACATACTTCTTAGGGAAAGGAGGGAATCCTCAAGGGAAATATGGTTCCACTTTTCTGTAACTGTCATCACTTTCCTTTGCATGGCACTGATTTGGGGAAGTTGGATCAAAACAGTGTAGTCAGCCTTAAGATTGCATCTCAGCCTGACTGATTTTGCTGCACAAGTAGGGGAGAGCACGCTTCTGATTGCACTCACAATCATCTGCAGCTATAACAGAACCCAGACTGCTCTTGAGACATCTGTCTGTCTATCTATCTATCTATCTATCTCTATCTGTCTATCTATCTATCTATCTATCTATCCATCCATCCATCCATCTTTCTCTGTCTCTCTCTATCTATCTCTCTATCTATCTATCTATCTATCTATCTATCTATCTGCCACAATTCCCAAGGGAGCATTGTCCAGTTAAAATGGGAAGATGAAGACTGTTCATCAATAAATACCAGAAGTTTTTGAGATCTTTCCCATTCATGCTTGGCAGCAGCCAAACCTACTGCACTAAGCCCTATGGATTTTTAATCCTGTCAGCTGTCAAGGCTGGTGCGGTCTCTAAGCCAGGTGAGTTTAGTTTCCCTGCAGCACGGGAAGGTCCCCTGCTGCCACAGATACCCCACACGGCAGGAAATCGTGCCAGCTGTCTGTGCCAAGGGCTGAGTGCCCCGAGCAGCTCTGCCCCGCCTGGCCCCTGCCCTGCTGTGCTTCCACCCCGGGCGAGCAGCGCCAGCCGTGCGGGCAGAGGGGCTCAGCTGCGGGGACAAGCGACAGCCACTGCGGATAAAGGCTTTGCTGCCAAAGGGCCTTCTCACCCTTTGGCACGGCACCATTTGTGCGACTGCAGCAACTCCCTCAGCCTCTGGGGGACTTCCCAAGGCTTGGCCAGGAAGGATTTGCATGAAGGCACCCTGGTGCAGCAGGAAGCCACAGGCAGCTCCATGCATGCATTTAGGACGGGGTTTGTGCTTTATCACTCACTTCCCTTCATTTCCTCCTCTCTCTGTGGATTGCTAAGAGGCCTCTGTGTGACCAGGAGGTGACCCTTTGGGTGTATCCTATGGGACAGTCACAGCAGCAGCTGGCACTGCCACACCTCCCATGGTGTGGTTCTTTAAAAACAGGCACCTCCAGGGCGAGGTTATGGGGAAGGGATGCTCCTGCCTTTCCAGTGTGCCTGTGCAGGGGGTGTGCACGTGTAGGAGTTGTTTTTATTACTCACTCCCTGGAAATTACAGCACATCTTATGCAACAACAGATGAGGCACTGAGCACGGGTTGTGGTTTATTAGATGGGAAAGGTGTCATTGCTACCTGGATATCACTGACCCAAAAACCTCCTTCTGTGCTCCCAGGCCTCCCCATTGAGATGCTAGACACAGGCTATTCTTTCATTTTTTAAGTGTTTGTCTTTCAGTTTTTCCTGATCTTTCTCTTCCTTTCTCTGTGCATAGTAATTATCTGTACTTTTTATATGAACAGGACAAGTTTCCTTCATGATTTGAGGCCCTGAAATGGATACTGCTACTGAAACTCTGGGCTGAAGATAGGCTTGGGAGATGGTGGTTATTATTGAGAGCCACAGTTAATTACATATGCCAAAATGAGAGTGTGGAGGGGAGCAAGAGGTGAAAGGAGGGAATACTCGAAACAGCATAATCAGCAGATGTGTCTTGTTATCAGCAGTGTTATAGCCAGCAGAGTTGTTATAAAAGCCCCAGAGTTTTACAGTTTTATTACTTTATTACTTCCTAATAAAGTAATATACAATAAAGTGTTCATTGTTTTCACATGAGAAATTTAAAGGCTACTATATTCACTGTTTCCATGATTTTTTCTCTCTGATTTTAAGAGTGTCTGTTCCATGTGAACATACTTATGCACAAACAAGCTAAGCTCTTATCTTATACAGCCAGAAGGAAACACAAGGCTACAGTTAGCACACAGATTATTTGTAAACTGGGGTTCTAGACTGATGCAAATAATGTCTAGGATGAGCAAAAAGGCTCCTAATTTTTTTAGATTTTCAAATACGTAATTTTTTCCCACTTTCATCAGCTGATCTAACAAAATATATTGATTCCTCCAAATAAATATTGCCTCAGTAATACCAAACCAAGCATCTGAACTTGCTCCCGATCTCCAAATGTGGCACTTACATTTGTTCTACAACAAACGATGTAACTATTTTTCAAATAGTCACATGTGACAGCAATAGCATTTTTTTAACCAATAGCTAATGGAAGTAGTAAAACAGAATGTGGAGTCCTTCTGAGGAAGAAAAGTTCCTGCACACATTGATCATTCCCAGTAGATGTCCCAATCTTGATGCTACAGGAGAGATACACAGAGTAAAAGCAAGATGCTGTCCCTCTCTTTACATTGTGCCCCTATACAGAAAGCGAACAATATTTAAGAAGCCAGAAATGAAGAGCCCTAAACAGAACAAATGTCTCATTAAATTCAGTCTGGAGTAGCCAAATAGCCAGATGAGCCCTGCAGAAACTGGTCCTGCATCTTTACATTTGGCACAACACCCTTTAACATGGCTTGTAGCACAACAGGTTTATGCAGGGCTGGATTGGGCATCTCTCAGAGCACAATATTGTGCCACAAATGATTGACTCAGATTCTGGATCAATTGGCCCTCCTAGTGACTCTGAGGTATCCCAGAGAGCCTTCCTTGTCTTCATGCTTTTAGAGGATAGAAAATACATATGTATGTTGTATATACAAATCTGCAGTGTTAGACACGTACACGTAAATCCCTGCCTTACCAATCTGTACAAATATTGAAGAAAGCAGGGCTTGCTATGCAATATTTGCTTTTCACAAGGAAGTAGCTAGAAGTAAAGGGGTTTTTTTTGGTTGTAAATGAAAAGCCCACAAATTATATACATACCATTAAGGTAAACAACAAAAGAAAGATTCTAATGAAATCAGTGCTTGATTATTCTTCTAGTCTACTTAATTGAAAGCTCAGACATGCCTAATAGGTTGTATAAAACACTAATGCTGATGATTTCCTCCACTTTGATGAGTTACAAATCCTTCCAGCAGAAATTACTGGTTAACACAGACTCTATTATGCATTTGGTTTTCTAGTCATGTTTCAGTCTTGTGAAGATTTAACATCCTTGAATAGCTTTGTTTTGCAAGGCTCAGACCTTTGACTTCAGCTCTACTGTCTGACTCACATACGTATATAAGCTGCTGATTACAAGAGAGGCAGAAGTCTTGTATGGCCTTGGATTTGAGTAACTTAATTGTAAACTCTTTGATACATGAAAGGAACAGTTGGGAAATAGCATTTTGCATATTACTGGCTCTCGACAATAAGAGGCACCTCCATACAGTTACGTGCTGCCTTTGTAATCTCACACAATCTCAGAGATTGTGTAATTTCAAAGATTTGTAATCTCAGAGATTGCACTGTACACACCTCCTCCAGCTACATGGGTTGTTCATGCCAGCACTTAAACAACTGCAGTAGCAAAAAGAAGAGAAAAACATGCAGAAGTTGCTGAAAAAACTGTGTTTTCTTGCATGTGAAATGAGCTCCCTCGACTCTGCTATTTATCTATCTTTTTATTTAATGAAAGAAGCCAAAAGAGTAGGAGATCAAGAAATTAGAAGAGGAACATTTGGACTGAAAAGCAACTGTTTGAAAACTAAACCCAGCTGAAGGTTTGAAAATTAGGAATGTTACCAAATCCAAGAATATCAGCCAATATTTCTGTTGTTTGACTAACAATTCTGAATTCCTCACTTTTCAGATCCCAGATGCAGCATTCCCGAGCACTCAGCATCAGACATCTGGAAATATGACCTCTCTTTCATCAACTTGCTTGAGAACTCAGAATTGTTACTTGCTTTTCAGAAGCATTATTCTTTGTGATTGTACCCCACAGAAGGTAAATATTTGTCTTTTCATTCTCTTTTACCTTACTTTTTATGCTTCCATGATCATTTAGTCCCAGGCTGCCAATCCACTCTATCAAATGGACTCTTCAGTTGCAGTTTAGAATAGGAGTATGCTTTAGAATGGAATAAACCAAGGTATCTGTGAGTAACTTCATTTATGGAGGAAGTGTACTCCTATGAGTTTTCTTCTGTGTTACAGGTGGGGAGCAGATTAGACTCAAATTTGTTTTAGCCCTTGTTTCGGTTGTGGTTACCCAAGGGTATCTGCTGTCAGGGTAACTCATGCTTTAGTTGAATCTACTATTGGATTCCAAAATATGTTCACTGCACAGAAACCAGCCCATCTCCTTCTGCCACTTCAGTCTGACAGATGTTCAAAACCCCCTGAAGATTACGCTCGTGGAGAGAGAATACGTGTTGGTAAAACCGACGGTAAAATCCTAGCTTCGTGAAAATAAATAGAAAATGTCCCATTGCCATCCATGGAACTAAGACATCACACTAAGTGGCTTTATACAGAGCACTTCTCTTTCTCCAAATAGCATTTATGCATGGAAGCTTCCATGGTGAAGCTCATTTATAATCTGGTCAGGATCTGTGTACGGGTGTGTACATTCATATGTCTGCCATGAAAATTTTCTACCAGCCAATCAACCCTCCAGAGCAGACTGGGAGCTGGCAGAGTAGCTAATTACTCTCACTAAGGGAAATCTGCTGGCTTGATTAATGCCTGTTTACCAATTGTTGCTGTTACTTCAGCTGTAGTCTCAGAAAAGGGTTTGCTGAGGATGACTCTCCTGAAACTTTGTTTTTCAGTTTTGCCTTGCTACAAGCCTTGTCTCACTTTTCATTTCCTGAGGAGGCAACTCCCTGGACTTCCACAAATGGTAGACATAGTCATGAGTATGTAGTATTTAATATAGTGTCTGTGCAGCACCATCCTCTTTCATAGCACTACTCATCTGTAGATCTAAAACTGCATTTGGAGGGAGGTATCGCTGTCACTGTTTAACAAATTTGATCTGGATGTTGAGGTTAGCTCCAAAGCTTCCACCTTAGTTAAAATCTTCCACTGGGATATATAAGGACTAGCTTAACTAACAACACTTTGGTAAAGAATATGCCATCCAGTTTGCTGTTCTGAGACCTATCAGCTTCTAAATGGTTCATTGTCTTTCTAAAATGAAAAAGCAAGAGTTCTTACTGTCTTCTGAAGAATTTCAAGTGCACTTTAAACGACAGAAGTGTTTGTCCACCTGCACCATCCCTCTTAACCACACTAATTCACATTGCTGAGGAGACTGAGACTGTAGCTTCTCAGGAAAATCAGATTGTGTAAAAATGCATCCCATCTTACTTTTCTGGGAAAATGCATCCCATCTTACTTCTCAGTTCTTCCTCTGAGATCACTCTGGGGAAAGGAGACAGTACCGAACTGAGCCTGCCAAGCCTTTTTCTGACTTATACTGTCTGGCCAGGGCTCTCACCAGGCCCTGGTGCAGTTATAGACAACCAGAGCACAGCTCACTCTCAATTCTCATGAGAAGGAGGCCACCAGGAAAGGCTGGCAGAGGAGCAGCTTCTGAGACTCATAATCCCACAAGTCCCCATAAAAGCAGTGCAAAAGTGTATTTCACAGCCTGTGCTGTTAGCTCTGGCTTATCTTCTTCGCAATGCCAGTGCTGATCTTTAGCATTTATATATTAAGTGATGCCTTTGTGTTTCAGTATTTAAGACTGGCCACACTAAAGGAGCCAAAAGCTTCACCTGGTTCACTCTCTAATTTCTAGAAGCAACTTGTGGCAGATGAGTTGAGAGGGTAGGGACCAAAACAAGGACAGCAATAGCTCCTGTGGCACTCAGCATTGCCTCCAGCAATCTCTGGATTGAGGGGTCCCCATGATAAAAGTGGTATCCCTGCATTTGCACAGGTGTACAAATTAACAGGGCCCTGTGTCTGGAGTGCCCCCACTGCTGCCACAATCCTTCTACCAGAACATGACCCAGTGTGCTCAGCAGCAGCCTGCAGCCACTTGCTTATATCCTGCCTGCTCAGGATGAAACAAAGAACAGGGACTGAAGCATGCGTTCAAACAGGCTCTGAGCTATGATGCTCAGGTCTAGATTTGTAGCCAGCATTTCTCCTGGAACTGGCCATGTTCCAACTCAGTGGTCTGGTTTGGTCTAAAGCTATGGTTTATGTCTGACCCTGAGCCCAGAGCCTGCTTGAATAGGATCTGTTGTTCTCTTTAGAGGCTATTTCAGATAGCAGTGCTCCCAAAGGAGTAACTTTGTGCCTTTTGAAGCAGCTCTCCCTCTCAGCGAAGACTTTGATCCCAAATAACCACAGAAATGATCAAGCGAAAAGCTCTTTCTTACAGGAAACTCAGCTCAGACTGAAGATGGAGGTCAATATTTGTGCACTTATGCTGTATTTAGCACAAGTTTGCAACATACAGGTGTAAGACATCCAAACACCCAAGAAGCTGGCAAACTCTACCTTGCCTCCAAGCACCACAATAGGAGAGAGGAAGGAATAAAGGCTGGGAGGGGCACAACTGGCCATGGGGTCTGATTCAGTGCCAGCCTCTTCAGCAGGCCAGTGGGGTAGCTCATACACATCTCTTGGGAATCAAAACACATCACTTGTGTATCATTATTCCAGAGATGCTTCACAAATTTTACCTGTGTATACTGTTGGATAGTAAAGACTGGGAGACAGAGCTGAGGCAAGATCCAGCCTCACAGACCAGTGTCTGTGCGTGTGATGTGTGTGCTGCTGACCATGAAGCACTGATTAAAGGACCTGGATGCCCATTTCAGCTTTGAGAAGTGCAAGTATTTCTCTGTAGTAAGCAAATTGTGAATGAGAAAATTACCAGGCCCTATTACCTTCATTTGTGTCCCCTTCTCATCTGTTGACATACAGATGGAAACAGTCCCTCTCTCAATGACACAAGAGTAGTTTATTTCCTTAAGCTGTTATTTTTAGTTTAAAAACCAGTTACTTCTATGGTCATTCCTTACCAATCCAAACAAACAAATAAAATAAAATTAGTGCTCTGAGGATCTAAATGACATTTATTTGTCAACATAGCAGAAAAGAATGTTTGACAAAGCCTAATGCAAATGATTAAATTCTTTACCTGTCACATCAAGGCAAGGCTGCTCCTCTTGGTAATAAGGCTATATTTGTTGTCCCTGAAGGAGAAGGTGAAAATTAAATTAATGACTAGAAGCCATAAAATTTTACTGGTTGCATATTTCAGGACAAAAATAGCTCCTTTGGGTTTGGTAATACGTATGCCTAAAGTGTCAATAGTCATACTTATCACAGAAATTTGAGAAAATTATGAATTCTTGCACTTAAACCAGAAGCATCTCCCTGGGAAACATGGATGCTGACAAAATCTACAAAAGTGAGTGCTGTTAATGTAATTCTCCTTTTCATCCTATATGTTTGTCTCTATCAAATCTATTATATTAGGGTTTCCTACATATGAGTTAAAACATATTTCAGGAAAGGGTTTGCTGAGGATGAGACGAGATGAGCATGAGATATATTGTGATTTTAGAAACTCAGAGTGAAAATGTCCTGAAGACCATGTTGGCATGAGCAGAAAGATGATTAATCACAGGTTGCCATGAAAAAATTAGATTGTCCATCAAAGGTACTACCTTGGAAAAGAAAGTGTTATTGACAGAATTGAAGCAGTGCAACCACAGTAGAGGAAAATTAGAGATGTTTATAACTTTTATTTGCCTGGCATAGGTCACATTACCAGAGGTGAATGTGAATAATTTAGATTTCTTGTGCAGTAGGATAGGAAATATTAGGATTTGGAACTGGTATTTTTTGTTAGAATAATTCATGGGCAGGGAACAAAAACATGTTGAAGCATATTTATTTGTGATAATGGTAAATAAAAGAATGGAAAAAAGTTGAAGATGGGCAAGAGTGGTGGCAAAAGACTTAAGCCACAAGTGCCGAAGAAATGGTGTTATTGGAGAAGAGATTCTTCCAAATCACTGACTGTGCTAAAAGCTGATACAGGGTTTAGAAATTAATCTTTATTTAAGAGAGAAATATGTGGCAATGAGCCAAACTGTGAGTTTTTGTCTTCGTGTTCTATCAGAGTCATGATTAAAGAAGTGAAGAGTATTGTGTTTCTCTGTTTTGGTTGTAGTATTAGCCTTACACTTTTAATCATTTTAAAAAAATACAAAATAAAAATCTAGTTAGTCAGTTCCATCCGCTTTTCACTTCTTCAAAGCATTGCTTGGCTTCAGGAGCCCCTGCTGTGGGTTTTATCCCAACCACAGCATCGAGCTGCAGGCAGAGCAGTGGATGGAGCAGGTCTTGTCACAGTCTGCCTCTCCAGGCCACTCCTGCCTGCTGTGCCAGGAGGCACAGCTCTGTTTGGCACTGCCACAGAAATCAATCTGCTGGTTTTAATGTCATCCCTGGACAACCCTTGTTAATATTTCAGAAACAAGCAAACAAAACCTAATAAACTTAAAGAGTTCATGGCAAGTAAAAAACTCAAAACAACTGAGAGGCAGGGGGAGCACGAGACATTGTTGCAGTTCAGAGATGAGGTCAAGTGTGAGAGTGATGGGGTGGAAATTGTGGAGTATTTGTTGGCAGTAGCGAGGCCCTTGGCTGCCTTTTTGCTGGATGAACTCCTAAATCCACTCATTTGTCTTGCAAAAGACAAGGCAAAATTTCTAGAGTTAATCATAACCAATTTATGTTTCCAAAAGTGTCAAAATGTGATATAGAGAGAGCATTTTCTTGACTAGCTTGTCCTGTTGAATACAATGACTTATTATTACTGTTTTCATTACAGTGTGAATACTGCCTTATGTGAATGGAATGAATAATACCTTCTCTATTGAATTAACTTGTTCAAGATTGCATTTGTACTTGTTGAAGCCATCACTTTTCTTTTCTGGCTTAACATGCCTACACCTCATCTCAAAAGAAAAGGTGAATAGATTCCTAAGAGATGGTTGCTTAATTGTGAATTAATCCACCTGCTGGGCATGTTAACTAAAGGTAGTATCTGGCATCTTTGCTGTGGCACCAAGTTTGTCATTGCCTCTACAGCTGCACCAGCTGGTAACTCAGTCCCAGTATTTTGATATCTGCTCAGATGGCATATAGTCTTTGAGATAGTGTATAATGTGAAGAAATTATTTATGAGGACTTATGTTAAATGAATTTCTTAAAAAGTTGTTGACACTGCCTTAAAGGGCTTTATTAAAAGCATGCTAAGCTTGCATCATATAACTGAAGTACCATTTGCATATTGCCTGTAAGCTTTTAAAGCAGGTGTACCCATCCCGCAGCATTAACCTGGTCTCTTGTGACATACTTAGAAGCAGAATTCTCAGGTAAAAATTCTCAGAATAAGATACTTTAATACATGCCAGAGTTTCACAGTATTGCTCTTTAGCTTCTTCGCAGACATGCTTGTGTTGTAGTTGCACTCTGGAAAAGTTGGCTAGCAAACTCTCTGGTGGTCTGGACTGCAAGAAGAGCACCACTACCCAGTTTCTGACAAGTGGCTGTCTGTGACTCTTAATAAACCAACCATGTGCTGTGGAGCTGGAAACAATTGTTGTCTGTAATATTTTTATGAACAGATTAAAAAAAATCATCACTTGGCAGTGTCGGAAAAGCTACACTTTAATGCAGGAAGACAAGCTGTAATGAATTGGATGCTTATAGCCAAACTATTCCAGGGAGAAGCTGTGAAGCCTCCATCCTTGGAAGTACCCAAAGCACAATCCAAATCCACCTTGGGCACTTGCTCTAGCTGATTATCTTTAAGCAAAGGGTTTGGATTTTACAATATCCAGAGGTCCCATCTAACCTCAACTACTCTCTGAGAAACCAAAGAGGTACTAAGAAAACAAGAGTGTATTGATCATTCTAAAATATATTACTATATCATAAAGCTAAAGAACTATAGCACCGTTTTCTTGTATAGGAAAATACAGACAAGCTGCTTGAGGAACAGTAAAAAGACTGAAAAGACACACATATTTTAACAAATTCTTTAAAATAGTAAGGACAGGGTCTTCCAAAGGCTTAACAACACAGTGTTCATTAGCTCATGCTTCAACCTGACACAATTTCACTCCTTTGCAAAATTATTTTTGCTCTTCCACACCCCAGCAGTGTGCACAGCACAGTCCACCTTCTGCTTGTTTCACTTGTAAGCAAAACTGAAGCGTGTACAAATGTACACATGCAAATTTGCTCATGCCCATGACAGATTCTCAGAGACTGCAGGAACTCACCAAATCCTGTCTCCAGTAGAGACAGCTCAGCTAGACAATCCAATACCCTCCACAGCTATTTCTTCTATAGGATGGCTTGAAAGTGATCCACACTGCTCTGTGTGGTCCCCCAGGCTTTCCTTGCAGGGGTCTGGCATACCGGATTCCTCCACGCTGGCTTGAGTTCATTCTTTCAAGTCCTGAAAAAATCACCCCTGAAGTGGGGCAGCTCTGAACAGCTTTTAAACTTCAAAGGTTATAATACAATTTGCAGAGTTTTGCACACTACCAGTTCCCAGGGCAGAACCTGGAAATCATGCTGAAAACCCTGGCAATCAGTGATGACAGCATTTCAATTTAAACATAATATATTATAAACCACAGTATTCTGTGTCACTAGAGACATAATAGTGTTGTCCCTCCATTTTGTCTCTCAGCTTCTATCATTCTCAATGTATGTATGTCCCAAAGCCTTGCATTAAAACAAAATAATTCGTTTGTCTTTTGAAAGGGAACCTTCCAATGCATGTCTGATAAAGCCATCAAAATCCTCTGTTATTATGTGCTATAATGGTCCACAGGAGTGTTTGATTAGAGCATTTTCCTTGTCACGCTGACAAGCTATGAGATATTATCTGCCTCCAGAGGCTAAAAGGAAGACTTGAGGGATAAAAAGGTCTATTGCTATTATATGCATAATCTTGTGATTGAAAATGCCACCTGGGATTAAGAGAGCTCTTTGGATTCATGGAGTGAGATATTATATGTAAATTAGTTTTGTTTACCAACACTGCTGTGTTGTAATTATTTTATCCAGCTACACTTAAACTTTAGAATGAACTAGGGAATACTCCAACTGTGATTTGATTGCTTTCTCATTTGTATCAAATGCTGTTTTCTTTATAATGGGAAGAAAGAACTGATGTTGATAACGAGGTGAAGACACTTTTAACACAGGAAGCTCAGTGATATTAAACATTAACATTGCATCAAAGCTCCAGGCCCTGATATCCTCTAAGACTACTCACCTTCCTCCAATGCTATGGTCAGTAGGACAGCTTCTCCGTGTAGGCAAATAGCCCAAGCAGTCCAGATTTACTTGGAACAAAAAAAACCTGATACTGCTCTCTGCTAAACTTTGTCAGTGCCATGTAATACATTTTTAAAGTTTTTGCACTAGGAAAAAATAGAAGCATTAGAACTATGTGGTGTCGTGTATAAATATTGCTCAATATATACCCAGTTAAATGCATATAAGGAGAAGAAAATAAAAAGGAGAAATTATGGCCCTGTGGGTGCTAGGACACAGGATGTTGGTGTGCTTCTTCATTTAATTGTGTCAACAGTGATGCAATTGCTGTCAATCTTAGACAATACACCCCAAACATATATTTATAGATCTATTTATATGATAGATGTACTGCTCTAAGAAAATGCTGCTTTTCTTGGTAGTACAGTTGTTATGGTGACTCCTCTTCTTCCCCCATTTAATACAGGAAGCAGAGCAGCAAAATAAAAACCATTCCATTTATGGAATTTATAAGAAACCCACTCTGAAGCTGTAACTCTAGAGAGAAATCTTTTAGAGTATTTAATCTTTATTTTATAGTATTTGACCTTTCATTCCAGAACTTGCAATTTCGTGAAAAGATTTAGCAATAGGAAATGGAGGAAATGTATTTTTCTCTGGTATACACCGTAACATTTGCTCATTTATAATATTTATACAGTATTGTGGTCACTGAATGTACATTTTGCAGGTTAGGTACCTACTGAGTAAAGGTTATTGTAGGGTTCTATCTGGAAAATCTCATTAGGAAATAAGATGGATGATTTTTTTTCTCCTTAGTGATTCAATTTCTAACAACACTTTATAGTTTATCCTTTGGATGTTAACTACAGTCATAGTGCTATTATGTTAAATACCATTTCTGTAATTTCTTGATGGTACTTATATATTTCATATGATTTAAGCAGCATAATTTCCAATAGGCCTCTTTTTTTCAGTTTCTGCTAAGCTCAGAGTTGTTTCTAAAGCTAATTTGGAGATTAAATACTCCATGACCATATAAATTACTTAGCATTTTATGCCAGCTCATAATTTTGAACACATTTACTCCAAACTACCTGATAAGCATTGGATTTCTACTTTATAACTAAGAAGCTGAGGCAATCAGGTGTGCAGGTTGAACTCAGATCAAGGTTATGTCCACAGCCAGTGCAGATGTAATTTTGCAAAAGCTCACTCTACCCACAAGAATTCGAGCATGTCTTATGTTGGTCAAAGCTTCCAGGTGGACATCAAGGATAAGCAGCTCTGTAAAGTGCTTGATCCCTATCCAGTGGAGATAATGATCCTGTCAAGGTATCTTCTGTGATGCTAAAGAAGAATTTGAGCTTCCACAGAATGCAGAAGTGGGCTGAACCAGTCATTGTCAGGAAGGGGCAGCAGAAGCTGATCAACAAGAGGGCTCTGGGAGGGAATCTGGGAAATTATCAACTGCAAATATTTAGAACAGGGAAAAAGCAACACAGAGAAAAAGGGAAAATATCTTAAGTACATACATGTCAAGATGCAGCTGGGGATGTGCTCAAAAAATTGAGGGAATGCCAGCTGGCAAAATTGAAACCAGTCACAGGAAATGCACAGTCCAGTAATATTTTTTATTTGAAAACACTGAAAGGTATCTGTTGCATTTGAATTACTGTGAGAGGATGATTTCCCCAAGTGCAGCATTGTCTTTTGATCAGCTTCCTATAGGAAAGCAACAGCATCACAGTGGATGAGAACTGCTAAAGTTTATTAGTATTAGACTGCCATTGTAACTCTTAAATGAGTAATTTATCACCCTTACAAGGCCTGAATTTTATTAACTTCACCTGCAGCTGAAGATTAATTACTTTCCCAGTCTAGGAGCCAGGAGCCACAGAGCAGCCCCTTATCAGCAGCAAGTCATTTGCCTAATAAGCAGGTCCCATGCCACAGCAGGTTTACACCTGAGAGCACAGGAGAGCTACCTGCAGGACTTGAACTGTAGAGGGGTACCAAGGTGCTTCTGATGCCAGCCCAATGCGTCCATTTTCATGCTGAAGGGGCCAATTTGAGCTGAAGTCCCCACACCCTACAAACTTCTGTCACTTCCAGGCAGAGCTCCTGCTTCTCCCAAGTACCTTCTCTTTTTTATTCCTAAAGCCTCACCAGCTTAATTAAACATGTTTGGAAACCAAGTTATGCCAAGGAGTGACATCCATTGCATGGAATCCCTGAGCTGAGCTCTAGTGCTGCCCAGAGGAAGAGCAAGAGCACAGCTTAAACAGGTTTGCAAAGGCCAAGCAGACAGAAGAGCTAAAGCCAGACAAACAAACCACAAGTCAATCTAAGAGGATCCACTTTAGATCAAACTGATGACTGCTCAGCTTAGGTTCAAAATGCAACCAGAAAGCCTGCTGGGATGTTTTTTTAAGACTATCAAAAATGTGTCCAGAGAAGGGCAACAAATCTGGTGAAGGGTCTGGAGCATAGATCTTATGAGGAGCAGCTGAGGGAGCTGGGAGTTGTTTAGCCTGGAGAAAAGGAGACTCAAGTGGTACATTATCACCCTTTACAACTGCCTGAGAGGAGGTTGTAGCCATGTGGGGGTCAGCCTTTTCTCCCAGGTAATGATGAAGCAACAGGAAATGACCTCAAGTTGTGTGAGGGGAGGTTTAGATTGGATATGAAGAAAAACCTATTTATGAAAGGAGGTGGTTAGACAGTGGAACATTGCTTCACAGGGAACTAGTGGAGTTACCATCCTTGGGGATATTTAAAATATGTGTTGATGTGGTACATAGGACATGGTTAAGTGGCAGCCTTCTCAATGATATGTTAATAGATGCACTCAATTATCTTAAAGGTATTTTCCAACCTAAAGAAATCTATGATGATATCGTATTATAAATCATGCAGCTGTGAATTTGGGAAGGCTGATTTTATCCTGCCTCTGATAACTTTGAACATACTTATTGGAAAGCCTTTCTGCTGATACCTATAGGTGGCAGGTTAAAACAGAGACCTTCAGAAGAAAAGATCTTAAAATTCTTCACTTAAGGGCATGCAATTCAATTATTGCTTAACTTTCAAATCACACAGTAGTTATTACTATTTTGCAAACATTTAACTTTCCTTCATTCACAAAAAAATTGATCTATTAGGAATGTTGGGAAGCAGGAAAAGAGCATTATGTTGTTCTGCTGTTTGATCATAAAATGTTGATTTGACAAAAGATAAAACAAATGCTCTGAAGCACAAGGAAATGAATCCTGCTATATGACCATTCCATCTACTCCATTCACTGCCACCCATTCTGGCAAGACATCCAATCTATGAGTTTGCAGGAACAAAGAAACAAACCCATAACCCACCATGAGATAAGGAATCCCCAAGCACATTCTTAATACAAACCCCATGGAAAAAAAATTAGCTGCTTTCTGGTTTTGATGTGATTGTGTCCCCAGGAAGTCCCCAGGAAGATGCAGCTGAGACTACTCACAAAGCTGAAGAAAAGGAGACTCTGAAAATCATCTGACTGATATAAGTAGTTTTATTTTAGTAATTACTGTTGGAACAGACCACTCAAAATGGCTGCTATGATTCCAAATAACTCAACCAAGTAAAAGCTAAACAGGATAGCTTAGAATGCAAATATCACCAGCCACGCAACTGGTGTAGATGGGTATCACAGTGATATTAATAAAGGGATGGTAAAGTATTATTAATAAAGGGATGATAACATGTGAGAAGACAAAGTGATGTCCTGAATGAGAAAAAAAGTGCCTTTTAAGGATATAAAAGAATACAGTAAATTTCCTTCAGTGTTTACTGCAGTGGCAAACTAGGCAAGCACTATTGCAGGATTTACCTGTGCTAAACAAAAATGAACCCTTGAGAGTCTGCTTTCCACTTCGTGGAAGCAAAAAGATGAAATTTTAAAATAGCACATCTAGAACTCCCTGCAGCATGAAAACATGTCCCAACACATTGCCATACTAGTTATACATCAAACCAGGGGAAAATGAAATTCAACCTTCCTTCCTTCTGCATTGCTGCCAAGGGACAAAAATATACCATAGGATAAAGGTTCTCAGACAGTGACAGCATAACATACAATTAACTTTCACAGCTGGTCACAGGCTTTGTCAGCAGCCTGGGGAAAACAAAAAATCCTGTGTGTTGAACTTGATTGTGAATGTACTTATTAAACATATCTCATTAAATCCATCTGAGTTACACTTGCTGCTAGCAGGCTTAGCTGGCTGATGGTGTGCTTATAGGACCACATGGGAACAGTACAACATGATCTACCTCATCAATAAAATCCCTTAACTTCCATGGTCTAAATTGCTTTTGTTGTTACACTATATGCAGACACAGCAAGATCACTGAAATTGTGCTTTTTTCCTAACTTTGGCTTCAATCCTGCCCACAATTGCAGACATGCTCACAATTTACCAATGAGATTTATTCTACTACAAGATTTGGACCCCACCTGTTAACTCTCTATGGCCAAAGCTATCATTGGATTACACACACCTGTATGCAGAAGTGTCAAAAACTCTATTACTGTGACAATTGTCCTTTTTTTGACCCACAGAAACATAGAAGGAACAGGAAGATCCCACTGCTTAGAAATACTAGTGCAGAGGGTTTTTTACTATTAGACTGTGACCTAATGATTTTAAGTCATCTGATAGAAGACTTTCTCCCCTTGTAGTACTCGCACAAATGGCCGCATTTGCCACATGCCTCAGGGGTTTGTGTACCACTCTTTTGTCTGATCTCAAAAGAAAATGGTACTTTTTTGCACCATACTGAAGTCATATTTGGCCATCAGCCTGGACCCAGTCTGGTATGTATGTTGGACTTGGAGCATTTGGACTTATCTGAATTCATCCAAATTGGTGTGATTTCCATAGAATGGCTCAAACTCAAGTTTTTAAAGGGATGATGACCTAACATTAATTGGGTTTCTGACTACTGTAGTTGTAAACCTAGTCCAGCAGAATTGGTAGCTCTTCAGAATCATGAATAATACATGGATCTGTTTATTTTAATTAAAATGAACAGTCCTGATCTTTATCAAGTTCTACCATAAGATAAGGTGGGATGTACTGGATCAGGTGAATCAACCCAAATTTAATACTTTTAGTTGTATTCTTGTTACTATTTCCAAACGATCCCCTGGCTGGTATACTGGCCTTAGTGAAATTAATGGAATGATATTTTTTCTAGTGTGTCCAGAGACAGATTGATATTTTATGTACAACAGCCCTGTGTGAGACATGTATGTTTTTGTTTGTAATTCACAGCATGATAACGCTGCTAGGAAGGAATAACAGCCCTCCTGAGACTACTTTAACATATGTACATTCCTATGGGAAGGATGTGAATCTAATGGATAAAACATGTATTTCACTACAATTCATCTTTAGCTTTTTTCAAGGTTCACCTGTTTTCCCTACATCTATTACTAGGAAATGATACATCAGTTCTTAATTGTAATTAGTCCTAGTTCTTTTCTAAAACAGATCTTCATGGAAGCCAAAACAGTGGAGAAAAATATAAACACAATCATATGAAAGTGATCCCTAGATTAGGTTAGGAAAAAGAAGTTATCCCAGTGTGTATATCCATCCATTTAATAATGAGCAGTATAAAACTCCCTTCAAAATCTGTCTGGAATTACAGAAGTGGTAGCTTCTTTGCTAACAAAAGCATCCATCTCTGTTTCTACATCAGTCTGCACTTTCAAAAAAATTCAGCCTAAGAGCTGGGCATTGGAGACAGTATTAAACCATTTAAATAGCCAGCAAAGAAGAAAAAAGCTGTTCCAAATTTCACTGTAAACATTTGTGTAATACCAGCTACTCTTAAAAATATACATTATTATGTATATCATTTATATGTTATAAAAAATTAATTGATAATAGACCACTCTTCTAGAAAGTGAAATGACACTGAGGAATGTCCACAGGCACAGGAACTGAAATCATATTTGCTCCTAAACACTAGTGGGGACTTTGGAATATATTTGACTTTGACTGATTTGCACTTTTTCTCACAGCTCCCAGGCATTGTGTGGGAGATAGTATAAGGCAAGGACCACTCCCAGCATGCAGCTTGCCTATTTTACTAGATAGTAGAGTATTACACGGAATATTTGGTTCCAGCTGTCACCACTACCATGGAAGGGGTCCAGAGAATTTTAGTTTAGTACTGTAAGAATATATCCTTAAGGATATATGGAGCAAAGTTAGCTTTGCTCTTAGGCTCTTTGCACATGAGAGAAACCCTCAGTTTACACTTCAGTATTTATATGAAAAACCCCTATTTCACTGCAGTGTGTTCGACTTAGGTAGAGAGAGATAATCCTCCCATAGCCTTGGGACTTCAGTGAAAGCATCTGCTTATCTACTTTTTTGGCATGTTTCACCTCTGTGCAAACCCCTGGTAGAGGAGACAAGTTTTTTGCTCTTCTGATTAGGAAGCTGTGTTAGATATAAAAGCTAACTTGGCACATAACGTTAATAATCAACCAAACAAAAAAGCCTGGCAGATTGTAACGTGCTGATTCATAGACAACAAGGCCATATGAACCATAAGGTTCACCACAGTGTTCATGAACTCCAGGATTCTGTCAGGATCCCATTACCCTGCAAAAGCCTCATCTTTAGTCTCCTGAAACTGGATATTCAGTCATGTAGAAAATCAGCTTCCCTTCATGCCCATTTGCAATTTACATAATTTGGGGAAAGCTCATTTCTGCATTTCAACAAATACATTTTATGGTTCAATTTCTAAGTTCATTGTCAAAATGATGCTCCCGCATGTGGAAAGGAATAAACTCAGGCACTTTTAGGATGCCTGGCTGTACCTGAAGTACCCAGCTCACGTACAGAGAGCTAACTGTGTTGTACAGATAAATAACTGCTTTCTGCCTACAGTGAAATATAGCTCTGAACTTCTCTGAACTTCTAGGTCCTGGTCTAATTACACTCAGCATTTTGCTTGTAATTTTTTCTCCCTAGTGAGAGACACTCAGAAAGGAAATTATTCATTGTTTTCAGCGGCTGCTTCCTTCCCCAAAACTGCTTTTACCCCATGTGGCATCTTCTCTGACCTATACAGATTTATCTGTCCCAAATAAAGCTTCTCGATGCTTCATTCCTTCTTCTGTCATCAGAATGCTTACCTCTGCTTGGAATAGGAGACTTCAGATAAAAGTTGCCATGTGCTCCCAGATCATATTAATTATTCACCATGATAAGTGCTTGTAAAAGAGAGGGAGAAAAAACATTTTATACACTTATTTTTTAAAAAATAGTATTCTAGAGGCATATATCTTTCCCCAGAACAGTTCTTAGCCAGATTTTTAATTATAAGAGCCTCTGCCTTCCAAAGAGCAGGACAAGCTCTGCAAAGATAAATTAGTTCCTAAGGAAGTCTGAGAGAATATAAAAGTGTCCCTCTGAGATCACTGTGAAGGTAAAAAGGAGCTTGTAACAGCACCATGTCCTAATGGAGTCCTTCTGCAAGGCAGGAATAACTCTACAGGAAATATTATAGATCACACACATGAAAGGACTCATGTGACCTGAAACTGAACTTCCACACATGATATCAGAATATGTTCCCATTGCCTTCACTGCAACACTATCCACTTTCAGTGAATTTAAAAACAATCTAATAAGTGAAAGTATTTTTAATTTTTTTTTTAAAAAAGCTAACCCTTTTCCCCCAAATCTCCAAACAAACAGCCAAATATTTACTGAGTGGAAAACATGTTGCAGATCATGGCAATAGAGAAACTCTAGAGGTTGTGTGGCAGGAATGTTCTGTGACTTCATGTTAACCAGACTTTTGTATTAGTTTTGCCTGCTGAATGCAATGCATCAGACAACACCACTGAGAATGCTTGCTTTGAGTCATGGTTACTATGCAAGTCCTCTCTCCTTTCCAAAAGAGCAAGCAGTCAGCTAAAACTAGCTAAGACTTGGAAAAGCTTTTTCTTTTTTGAATAATGCATGCCTATAGGTCCTCACACACAAAAGAATGCCAAAGTGTAATTTAATGATACACAACCTCTAGCAGTGACATAAAGATACTTCAAGGGTGAAAGACTACTGGTAGTTCATACAGCTGCAGTATTTGGAGACAGAGAATTCGTGGCTGAGGACAGAAAGGTGAAGCTACTTCATATATTAGTGAGGAGATTTTTTAATGTCAGTGCTGCTCTGACAGAAACACAGCATTTGGAGTCTGGTCTTGAATATTCAGCATGTAGCAAGCTGAAGGGAGTTCAATTTATTCAATGCAGTAAGGGGAAGTGGAAACTCAGTTTATCACAGTAGTTTTAGCAACTGATGCTGGAAATTCTGCCAGCTGTGATATTTTAACTTTCATTGGAAATCTTGAAAATGCCACTGCCCAATCTAAGTACTATCACCACTGCAAGTAATGGCAAACACTTCCTTTGAGTGCTCTGCCATGGTGCTGTGAACTGTCTCAGAAGGCAGAAAGGAAATTTTATGCATCACCACAGATGGATTGTGACATTTTGCCAATTATACATTTTTTCAGCCACCAAAGCAACCTCAACAGTGCCTTGACACATCACCCTCTGGCCTCAGCTTCCTTCTAAAAACCTCATCAAGGACCTTTGTGCCACAGGACACTCCACTTTGGAGCTGGAGGTGGGATAATAACTCTAAAGTCAGTAAGACCTGCAATAAAGCAAGGCAGATGATAAAAAGAGGTAGTTACTTCTCAGAAATACCTATGGAGCAGGTAGAACACATGACTGGGAGTTTAGGGTAGGAAGAGGCATGGAAGACTATGAAGCTGTATGGGGAGATTTCCTACAGGATGAGCTGGGTTGGGACTGGCCATCTGGGTTTGTGTCTGCTGTGGGGTGACACACCAGGCATAGCCCACTCAGCCACTAACTGTCTGATAGAAATGCCCCTCTGAGTGAACTTACCCCATTCTTCACTCAGTGTGACCAGTCCTTCCAAGGCACTTTTAGGACATCCTGTGAACACACATTACATCCCATAATTAATGATGGGATATTTGGAAGAAGAAAAGGTGATATAAAATTGGGACTTCCTTTCCAGTCTGAAAAGATTCCTGTGATTCAATTCTTACATATTTTGTAGGTTGAGCAATGACATTGCAATCTTTGGCTGACTCCAATGCAGGGAAGTGGTGAAATTAAAATAAAGAGGCAGAGGAAAAAGAAACAGCACTGCAAGCTCGTGTTATATGACTTAGAACATCAAAAATCACTAGATATACAACTCCTGGTGTTCCTCAGAAAAAAATTCTTTGATTAATATTTAATGGATTCATAGAATAATACATGTCATAGTATCAATAACTATCAACAATAAAGCTGACAGCATGAGAGTACTAGGAAATTAAAAGGCACCATAAATAAATGGAGGGAAAGCATCCCTAAGAGCGTATATACAGCTTGTGCTATGTCTTGCATCAAGACACTCCCTTTCAGAGATCAAATGAAGAGTTACAGGGTAATTTTAGATGGCTAAAGCAAAAATAAAGTCTTACTGACAGTAAAGAGCCCTAGAATGCTTTGGCCTTCTATCTAGTGACACCATTAAAATGAAACCATTTTTTCCCCCTACAAGGAAGGATATGTACCTGCATTCGGATATAACTCAACAACAGTGACAGCTGCCTCGAACACATGGAATAAGAGTCTGCAAAAAGAAGGTGAACTGACTCTGGAAGATTCAAGGGCTATGATTTTCAAATGTGCTGCAGAAGTCTCAGCTGAAGTCCATATTCAGAAGAAGAAAACCAGAGACTCATGGCAAGGAGATTGTATTAGAAATACTTTGCTTTGATGACCTCTGTGTAGCATGAGAGACATTCACATCCCCCAAAACACGGCTGAACTGTTGTCAGCTTGACCCTTTCAAAAGCAATACAGTAATATCAACAGCCTGGTGTTCTGTGTCAAGCTCTTCTGAGAGGCTCTGAGACTGATGACTTCATGTGAATTTATCAAATTTTGGAGTCTGCTCTAAGCTGATCTGGAAGAGAGAGAACACAGGAAAAGAGGAAATTCAAGCAGATAATATTCATCTGATCATTTCCCTTAGGATACTTGTGGCTCAGCTTTTCATGGGAAAGTTTTCTTTTCAAATTAAACTATATTATCTATACTTCATACCACAAAACCAGGACTGTTTCCCAAGTGTCTCAAAGGCTCAGGGGCCAATATACTTTATGTGTTTGCCATTCAATCCATTGCCCAACAAGGAATTAAAGTACTGTCTTTCAGCCACACAGACACATTATGGCAGGAATGAGAATCTAACGTAAAGCTCTTAAATACTGGATTTACTTTCAGCCATAGAAAGTATTAAAAAAAACCCCAAAACTATAGTCAAGATTTCTCATGATTACTGAGAAGTCCTTTCAGTTGACACTGAAATGTGCATTTAGTGGAGGTTAAACATTGGGCAGCACTGGATATCCTCTTAAGTTGTACTTAGATCACACAGTGAGCTTTTAGTCCAACAGACTGCCATTGAATTCCTGCAGTGTGGAAGCAAAATACTCTTCCTGACCATCAACACTGCAGACCACCCATGGCATTTTAATTCAGTGTGACTGTCCTACTGCTTTGTGCAGCACCCACTGACCTGTCTATTCTTTAGTCCCTTGCCCTATTCACCACACTAGGAACAGATTTTTTCAGAATTTTCGAATATATTTTCAAAACAGTAGCAATGTATGCTGCGCACGCCTCATCTTTGTTCAGGATATTTTATGATCATTATTTCAAAAACCAGCTCTGCACATCCCACAACACCATGCTCTAAGGTTCACAACTAAGTCACAAAAGTTATAGGCAAGAGACTTGCAGGGAAGGGATTTGTTTTGTTTACTTCTTTCGAGGAGAGCAATACAGAATTTAAATTTATATGTAGTTGTTTTACTGGAGAATATTTTTTTTAAAAAAAAATTCTGAATTATAGATTTTTACATTATATCTACAAAGCACATACTTTTTTGTGTTCAAGAATGACAAGTAAGTTTTTCTTCTATCTTGAGAATAAAATGTGTATGATTTCAAGTACTTTCATGTTGTCAGAACAGTGTTGGGGTGTCAGTGTAAAGAAGACTCAGGTCCCACATGAATCCAATTTTCAGAATTCCTGCTCAATCTTTCATATGAAGTTTCAACAGAAGAATACACAAATTAATCACTACCTGAAAGATATTTATTTCCTAATAGCTATTAAGATAGGGAAAGAGCATAAATCCTATCTTACCCACTTCCTCCAAGTACAAAATCTGAGAATTTGATTTAAACATTAAATATATTCATGTGAGCTAATGGTATAAGAACTGAAATCACTGTAAATGATATGCCAGTGTTCACCATTTCAAAGGTCATGCGAGTTATATAATGCAATATTTTCCCCATAGTATCCATCAGGAAATGCACACGAATGTTAAATCATTAATATTTTTAATAAAGCCTGAAATCATAAAATTTACCAGTCACTAATCCGCATGAAATCTATTCATTATGAATCTGTTTACATCACTTGAAGCTAGATAGTAGATATTTGATTCTTCTTGTCAGCCAATAAACATGAGAATTTAAAAATTCTCAGCAAGAAAGCAAGAGGAGAGAAAGGGTGCTTTTCTGGCATCATTTTTTATTGCTAGGGAAACCATTTCCTTTCGCAGCAGGCTACAATACTTATTACATTTCTGGTGTTTATTACATTTGCTCCAATACAGTTCATTTCATTGTGTGGTGGCAGAAAGACTTTAAAGTCTCATCACTAGTAATGGTTACATTTAAAAGCACTGCCTGGTAACTGATTCTGTTTGTCCACATTTCATTACACAACCTGCACATATTTTTTTCCTGATGGCTGATATTGTTCATAGTTTTTTCATATGAAGTTTTTGGCACATCTATTTACATACTTTTCACTGTCTGAGAATCAAATTGTATACCAAATTTTTATACAATCCATGCAGTGCAGTGACAAATGAGTCCTATTTTTATTGTTGCTTTCAAGTGACAATAACATACACATCTGTGTGTAACATGCCAAGTAGGACACTGCAGTGGGATAAGGTAGCAGATTATATGAGCTGGAACAATGTAACTGAATGTCTTTGCACTGCATGGTCAGGACTATAATGTTAAAAAAGGGCACAGAAGTGGATTCAGAAACCAAAGCCCCGAGTGCCCGTATTACTTAATTGCAAGCCTGCTCTGTTTGGGCCTGTTTCAACAGGGTCTCTCTTTGAAAAACCTACTCTAGAGTAGTAGAATGCTAAGTACTGTGGATACAAGCAAGTCAGTGCCACTTGGCCTCTTTCATACACCCATTTACATGCAACTGGCAGTACATCTACATCACAAAAAGGAGAGCCTTGCAGAGGTACTGAGTCATGGGAACCCAGATGCCTGCGTGGGTCAATGCAGCACTGCTGCCCAGCATTGCATGGATTGTCCCAGCAGGTGGCCAGATGCAGCCCAGATGTGTAAGGTGGCAGGGCTGACTGCACAGGGAGATAAATTCTGGTCCTAAGGTGACTCATTACAAGTCACAGCCTGATACCTCCTAACCCATGGTGATTGTTGTTGAAGCACGGTAATTTGCCAGAGAAAAAGGACCATCTTCCATTGGTTAATTAGTATGGAAATCATGAGGAACCATTTGCAAAAGCTAGACTTCCTAACAATATCTACTTGACGTTTTGATTCATTTCTACTGCTGATCTTTCTATTCAGTATCTTGAATGTTGCTTAGAAAATCCCATGATATCATTTCCTTTAATCAAGACTTTCTCCTTTTTAGCCTGGCAAAAAAGGAAGGGATAAGCCTGATACTTTCCCCCCGCCTCCCCCCCTCAAAGATTTGACACTTGCACTCTTTGTTAGTCCTACCTTCAATAACTGCATTGATATTTTTGGACATGACAGGCAACACGATTGTGACTAGCAAGTAGTGATTTAATCATATTGGCTTCCACAAGTGTTTTCTGTCTCCTAATATTGTTTGCCTACAGAGCTAATGATAACATTTTCTTCAGTCAGCTCAGCTAAGCCTGTTCTGTTGCACACAGCCCTGTTCAGTATGTAACCACATGACATATTCTTGGAACTGAGTAGAATAGGCTGTTGTACGGGCTTTTAAGGCTCTGCTGCCTTTGATGAATCTCAATATAAAAAATCTCCACAAAGAGGCAAAAAAGTTATCCATTCTCTTCTTTCTAGTTTTGTAACATAATAAAATTCGCCAAACATAGCCTTAGGTTTATAAAATAAAATATTGCTAAAATGTCAAGGTTCAGCCCTACCTGGACTCTAACCTCAGTCTGGCAAGATAAATTTGACTTGTAGAGTAAATAATCATAATATTGAAAAATAAATCTAAGTAATCATATCCAAAAGGTCAGTTACAGCAGCAGGGTTCATTTGGTGCTTCATGAGACAAATCCCTCTGACTTACCACATTTCACAAAGGAAACGCTGACAATACTGCCTGATGAAGCATTTAGAGCTGAAATATTTATGCACTATATACACCTAGGGAAAAGGGAGACTGCAGGCATTTCTTCTCCACACATATTTGCATGACCCAACACTTAACTGTTACATCAACACAAAACATTGTGTGGCCTCAAACTCTACCTCAACTCAGCCACAAGAGATGACACAGCTGGACCACCTGAAAAAAATCTCATTGTACTGTTTACAAAGCTATACTATTTACAATGTAGGTAGGATGTTTCCTACTTCTGCAAAAGTAGCACGTATCTCCAGTGGTTGGGTTTTCAAGGGCAGCCAAGAAATCATACTTGCTGCTGAAGGTTTGCAAGACACGAGATCCAAAATCCCTTAATGCTTGGAAAATGCCAGTCACAGCACTTTAACCAGATATAGTTATTTCTCAAATGAAACACAGACAATAGCATGGCCAGACCTCCAGATCTGGAATTTTAATTTTTTTTCCCTCTGTCACCTGCCTATTTGCTTCAGCTCCACTAGCTCCCACTGCCTTGGGGATGCAGTCCAGCACTTTGTTATTTAAGTGAGGAGATAAAAAATGTTCCTGTATTTCATTTCTGTGCATGGGTATTTTCTCAAAGAAAGAGCCCCACATCCCTATGCAATGTCATGAGTCCTTTCCTTTTTTAAAAAAATACTCTCCCACGCAAAAAAAAACCGTAACAATTTGTTCCCTTTCCAAGGACTATTTGCCAAAAGTCTCACCTTTGGAGCACAGCTGGCTGTAATGGCTTCAAGTGGCCCATTTTGACTGCAGTGGTGTGTGGATGCTGAGGTTTGTTCAGCCCTTTTAGAGAACTCAACACTGTTGAAGGAGCTGTTATAAAAGGAAGACATGAGACTGTAAAACTGGTCGTTTTTTGCCAGCAGGAAAGCAAATGAGTATATCAACATTTGGCTAGTACCAGCACCAGATGAAGGTGAGAGAGAAAATATTTAGTGCAGTCAGGAGAGTTTGATGAAGTGGCTTCTTCTTGCCCATGATCTCCTGAAGGTGTAGTTGCTTGGGACTTGTAAAATTCTCTTGTTAGATTTAAAGGGCCTTAGGTCAAGCCCACTGCAGTGTAGAGTACATTTCCTGTATTGCTGGCAAATAAATCATGTTGCTTTTTGACATTTTCCCTGCTCGATAAGCAGTTGTTGTGTCTTACAGTGTGTGAGGTTTGTCAGATTGGTGCAGTCTGAATCAAAGAGCAATTTTAACTCAAATGCCAGCTTTCTGCAAAAGCCTTCCTTCAAGTGAGGCTCCTTCCCTTTACATTCTCCACCACTTTGAGGGTGTCTGTTTATGTGGTGAAATATTTGTAGATTATAGAAAGGTCCTGTTATTTGGATATAAACATTTTATTTTAACACTTAATGTGTATTTATACAGTTCCAGGGTTTCTTATCTTTCAACCACTTAGATTGGTCTTTTGAAGTCTGTTGGGAACCATATTTGTCACTCCCTCAGAACAAAGGGAAGCAGATGCACAGCAGTTTTCCAGCCTTCTTTTGTGTTCTACAGCCCCACTTATGTTGTCTGGACAAAAGCATAAAGTCCAATGAAACTAATATTGCACAAAAACCACATTGAGCTTCCGTTATTTCTTCCTTTCTCATGTAAATTTGCCTAGGATTAATTCTTTTAATTAGAGTATAACCTCCTAAGTGACACATATTTTGCATAATCTTATTTCATTCTCAGATATTTTTCTTGTGAAGCAATATATTTCTTATCCAGTGAATTTTTGTGACTCCCTACCACCCATTCAAATGAAATTTTAAAATGAAGTAGCAAAATCAACTAAGCGTATATTAAATATATTTGCCACTGAGTCATCTGCAAAAGTATCTGAGGTGTCCCTAAAGGGTTCTCTCCATTTTCTCATCAGGTGGTCACCTAAATTCCTTTTTTGTTCCATGTCTTTTACCAAAGGTATTATCCTGGGGTCTACATAATTTTTAATTATATTTGAGTTTTTCCTCTTTTCATATGCTACATTTATCCAGTCATAACTTTTTCTTACTTGTTGTGGAATCTAAAGTGAAGGAAGTAACATGTTTAGCTTTACTGTTAATAAAGAGAAATTGGATTATAGATTCTCTAGATGCTCTGCCCAAATTTTCATTTGGCAAAACATGCTGTGAAACAGCCTTTTGGAACTTGGTAATTTCCTCTCATCCTCAAATTTATTACAGCTGTATATTTTCATCAGCAAAGCAAATTAAGAATAGGTTATGCTGGTTTAAACAGAAATATTAATGTGATGTATAAATTAATTCACTGCATTCCACAGCATTAAATGCAAATAATTTCATCAGTCACTTCCTGTCTAATTAAAAAAAAAATAAATTAGAATCTTCTCAAAATTGTGCTGTATGTCACTTTTAAATAGATTCTTATATATTATATTGCACCAGAGCTATAATTCAGCTTTCATTTTATGTAATTTTGTGTCTGTGACCAATGGCTTAGAAAATTCTACTTTCTTTCAGCAGAAATATCTGCCTCCAAATTGTATCACAGTACAACCTTCAAGATGCATACCAAGGGCAAGAAATTTGTCCATGTACTCAGCTTCATAACCTCTTTCAGAAACTTCTGTGACATCAAATATGCTATTTGCAGAAATGAGCATGACTTCAACTGCTCTCAGACCAAATTCTTGAGTTTTGAGCCTCTTAGGGACATTTTGGCCTGTTTTAAGTCACAAGAATATCTCCCTCCTCTCCCCATCTCCCATTCATCACACTTACTGCCAATATTTATATTTTATTTACCTTTTTTTTTTTTTTTTAAGCCTTTTGACCTTTTACCTATTTTTGCACATCTCTAGGCCAGTTCATGGACATATCTAGAACTCTCACACTCAGAAACAACAGCCAAGGACTCTCCTAGCTAATATGTAACAGCCTTGACTGCCCATGCATCTGGGGACCCAAGTGGTGGAAAATGGTTGTTGTTCCTTACTGTGAAGAAAAAAAATGTAATGAAAACTGTTTAATCTTTCTGAAATGACATTTTTTCACCATTTCACTCTTGCTAGAACACTCATCTAGAATTATACAGTATTAAGGGTTGGAAGGGACCTTAAGAATTATCTAGTTTCAATCCCTCGCTGCCAAGGGCTATGACTCTTGAAATTGACCCCAAAGCAAATGTAGTAAGGTCATTCTTGTTCCACCTGCAGAATCACCACATAGCTGCACAAGATGCTACAGTGCTAAGGGCAGAGCATGAGCATCACCTGCATATCCATACCACAGCTTGCATGTATGTTGTATTAGTGAAGTAATGATAAGATTTTCCAAAGTGACACTAGTTGGTGACAGCATAATGGGGGATGGGAGGCTACCTGTAGCCCTAGAGATAGTCACTGTCTCCCAAAGTATCAACTCTGTATTATATAGCATCTACATTACATAGCATAAAAGAATGGTGTAATATCCAAGAGTGCTTTGGTGTTTGTTCTGTCAAAGTCAATGCAATGTAGAGCAGACAAAAATACTCATCAATTTTCTCTCATCTTTACCTGCAAAGAAATTGCCTGCTCCTAAATAATACCACAGGTTTCAGGATGTCACTAAATATGACAAAATAAAACTCTATCCTGGGGAAAATCAATAGGTTTTAAATTATTTTAAAATTATTTTAAAATAAATATCTCTTTGGTGGAACTGCAAAGTTTGTTTACTGTGAAATCGAAACACCATGTAAGACATTCCAGAATACTAAAACATAATGACACAGAAAGCCATTCCTAAATGTAGTCTTTCCTTATATTTTGTGGACAATGAATTTTATGAAAGCTGCACTTCTGGATTCTAGTGAAGAGTATGGTCCTTTGTGTCATTTTAACATCTTGCACGAATCTCAGTAGACAGACTATAATCCAACAATCACAATCAATGCCTTGTTATGCTGTTGAACAGAAAAAAGGGTTCTTTGACAGGATGATTTGGTGTTATACATGCTAATGTGAGCCATAGCATCTGCAGAATAGCTCATGAATACCCCCAGTACTGCTCAGCACTCTAGTCAGAGATGTGTTTTACTTAGCTATAGTGCCAAGATGCTGTTTCATTAACCTTATTCCTCTCTCTTTTCTGTAAGGCATAATTCTGTTGTAGCTTCAACTCGCCAGGATACGTCATGGATACCAAGTAGAGTAAATAGTATTAACATAATATGCACAGTCTGTGCTTCCAATTTCCATGCTTCACACAGGAAGATGTGTAATGACTAAAGTCTGACAGTTTAATTTATTCAGCCCTATGAGACTGGTTTGTTAAAAAAACCTTTCAATTTCAGATTAATTTTCCTTTTCTTAAACCACAAAGAAGGAAGTAATTTACTTCTATCCTGCCTTAATTTTTAACTGACCTATAATGCGTACAGTTAATAGAAGAGCTCAGATTTTTCAAATGTCAACAGGAACTCTGTCTGTAGTCTATATTTAAAATTCTGACCACTCCTTAGTATTGACCTCATGCCATGGTCTCTCAAAGTCAAAGAACAAATGAGTTAAATGTATATTCAGAAAAAGAACAAAGTTAGAAACACTATATTAGAAGTGAGTTTCCAGGATGCAAAAAGAGGTAGTTTGTTATTACAGGAAGGAAGCTGTTTCATCCCCAATTTCAGCAAAGCTAAACAAAAGAGAACCTGTACTGTGTCAGAAGCTGATGGAAATAAAGTCATTGCAAAAACCTGGCAAGTATTAGTGCATGCTTCTGGAACTAAACTTTTTCAGAGAGACTTTTCCTAAAACCTCAATTCAAGTCTCCTTCACAGGTTTGCACTGTAATCCCAAGCAAATCACTTATGAACAAATTCTTAAAGGTATTTTAATGCCCAATCCTGTTAAACATTTTTTTCTGTGTCTGTAGCCACTTGGGTAACTTGGAAAAAATCAGCCTCTCTGTCATAAAATTCTGTTTCAGAGAGGATAGACATGCTAACCTTGCTCAGAGGTGTTGCGGAAGTACAAAAAATACACATTTAACTGATAACTTTGGTAAATTAAGATACAAAAAATGCTTCCTTGTAAATCTCAGTTTCCAACATTCACAGAATTCAGATTTTGAATTCTGCTTTCTATAGTATTCTGTTGTTGATTTCTGGAAAATTTCACCCTCAGTTGTAAGAGAAGATACAATAATTGACTGTGTCAGGACAGTTAACCTGCACAGATCACATTACAGCCTGAACGCTCTTCAACTCCTTCCACATGTGAAAAAGTTTTGGACTCTGCTATCATTATAATTATTCTGATGACTGAACCACTGAACGTACTTTATGTCTCTTTCAACACTCTTATTTTTAACCCTTTCCAAGATATCATAACCTAAATAAAAACACCCAACTTTCTAGCTTGAACTTTTTGTAAGGTTACAATAATCACTCAAAGGTAGGTAATCTAAGTCACATTTCTTTAATTTTGTCACTCACTAAGAACACACATGAACAGCTACCTCCATGTGGTTGACAAGTAGCAACTCATTAAATCACAGATCGCAATCCTGAATCCTGTAATCCACATTTCACCTCAAACCAGCACTTTCCACACAATCAAACCTCCAGAATCCAATACAAATTCCACACAGTGGCCAACTTGGTTTAGCACTGAAAGCAGCTTCTGCTGAGTGAAATGATCCAGGAATTCAACTGTGCAATCCAATACTCCACTCACATTCAGAAGCAGAGGGGTTTTGAAAATTCAGAGTATATTTAGACAAGCAATTTGAGCTAAATGTCTTTACCAATAAGAGAAATATAGAAAAGTCCCTCAATGGCTTAAAATATGCTTATTTTGAATTACTTAATGTAATTCTGTTGAGCAATTCATCATATTTTTTTCCTTTTCTTTCACAATAAAAATCAATTCATTTTTTAATACAAATGCAGCATCTAATTGCCTCACAGATGTGCCATGCCAGAGATGTCTTCTTTCACAAAAGAAATCTCTCTGTTGATCAAAGATCTCTATCTTGTTATTGTTTCTCTGCTGGAAGAGGCATGCTGATAAAACTCACCCACAGCATTTGTTCTGGCTCTGCTAGACTAATATCAGCACATCTGAAAGTGCTAAACCTTGCTAGTATCTTTGGCTCCTGGGCCAATGCCAGCTACTTGGTGAAGCTAGCAATACTGAATGTAATTCCACAGCCACGAGGGTTAAGCAACATAAGAACAACCCTTAACAAATCAACAGTCCCTAATAGTGACCGAATTTGAAAAGTTTTGATAGCAAATTGAATAAAAATCCAGTAGAATAAGAAACTGATATCACGTAGTGCTAAGTAATTTGAAACAAGAAGTAAAATGCCCTACAGTCTACTTGTGCAGACACCCATGAGAATTGGATTCTGTAAAATATTCCATGTGCAAGAATCTTTCCAGGGAGTTTGGTTCCATCATAACTGTGTGGCCTTGAAATATGCATCTTGAGAAGTTTTTGCCTCTACTAGTATATCATCATGCAGCATTACACAGTAAAATGGAAAATGCAGAGTGTTGAAGACCCTTTTGTTTTAAAGTGCTTTTCACTTAAATACAAATCAGACAGAGAAATCAAGGTTCACAAAAACATGCTAGAAGAAACTCCCAACAACTTGGTTTTTTTGAAGACAGATGAATAGCTTGTGGTTCCTAAATAGCAAATCACAACAGAAGTATGAATTAACTCTTCAAAAGTTTTTAAAATAATGTAAGTCCTGCTAATGTTGCTTTTCAGTGCTGTAGCAACCGGCAGCTTTTCCCTAATTTGTGGTGAATGGGAGGACATCCAGGGTGCACACAAACTTCCCTCACTGTCCAACCTGGGATCATTTTTACCTTACTCTTTCACTAGCTCTACCACAAATTGTTAATATGATGTCACATCAGAGAGTCTGAAATGTAGTGCCACATCAAGGCACATAAAAAGAGATGCCTTGACTCAGGTGAGGCACTTTAGTAGGTAAAGAACTTAGAGAACCTCAAGAGTATTTTCTTAGTTATCTGCAGGGGAAAACAAGGCAGCAGGATTGCAAAACTACCTAACCCTCCCCTCTTATAAATACAGTTGAGCAGAAATTTCTCACTCAAGAGATTTTTTTGACTGCAGTGCCAGATTGTCACAGCTGATATGTTAGTGAGGGCAGGGCTTTGGTTTCACTAAAACTATTTTAGGGAAAACCAGGAAATTTTGAATCTGACAAAATATCTATTAGCATATCATTAATTGGGATACTCCAAATCTACTAAGCTACTTATTTGGAAATACAAGCTACTTCAAGCTAGCTAAATTAAATAATGAAGAAATAATTTTTTTTAAAAGTGACCTATATAATTTTGTTCATGAATATATTTCAAGATTTTAATTTTTCATCCCAATATGAGCAAGGGTTAAACCTGATATTAAAAAATGAAATTAACGGAAGAAAAACGTTTTACTTCCAAAAATAAGTTGCAGTTGACTCACAGCTACTCTAGTTTACAGAACCCTGCAAGCATCAAACTACCAATCTATGCCACAAATGACCTTTCCTGAACTCTTCTGCTTTTGCTTTGTACAGAGCACTTCAAAGACTCAGCAGAAATATCTCTTTTTCCAGGATTCTTTCTTTATAGACATTTTTCAGGTGATGTCTTCTTCCAAAGTTCACATGCACTGAAATGGCACAGGTGGTGTTCATCATCTCTCAGCTTGCAAGGTGTGGCAGGTTCTGGGACTTCACCACGGGCTGCCCCCACTAATGCAGATTAATGGGAGGGTGATTTGTAGATTCGGAGTTCTACCATTTGTCTCTAAGAGCCTAGAAGATACTGTTGTTGCTGTGAAGTAGCAGCCAACAGCTGTCTCTTGTTATTCGCCTCCTTTAATTCTTCTTTCCCTCCTCATTGCTTCCATTTACTCTTTCAGCAATGAGGGAAGATTAAAGAACTGCCAAAGATGAGAAATGCAAAGTTCAGAAATAAAAGGAGAGGCTGCATGGACAGGATGCCTGTAGATGACTTTCTAGAGCTTGCATCGATTTAAAGGTCAGAAGCTTAAATGAATGGGGATGAAGTATTGCCCACATTCTCAGGTACATTCTTAATTTCACTCTCAAAAAAAGAAAAAAAAAATCAGGTCGAACTGTGTTCTAAGACATAACAAAGGATAAAAGAAACAAAGACCAAAAGGAATAAGCATCCCTTAGGGTCAAGAACGCAGTTGAATGTGAGGATTTTTTTACTACATGTGTCTTTCGGAGCATTACTCTGCAACTAGGATCTTTATTTAAACAGAAAAACAACAAAACAACAACAAAAAAGAATGGTAGGGTTTTCCAAAAGAACTGGGGACTTAATCAAATATTGTAACACTCAGTGCAAGTAATGGGAAAGTAAGCATGAGAACTGTGTATAATTCTACTTACAAGAAACAGATTTTTAACAAATCCATGCACTGCAATTACCACTAGCAAATTAAAGAACAAAATAGTATTTCCCGGGATTAAATTCCTTATAATGTGTTACCTGAACTTTAACTGATGTTTCCTAAAATTTCACCTTTACTTATGGTGAAGTTATGCTCTGACAGACAGGAGGAAATAAAAAATCAAGGACAACTGATGTTTTCCCCAACAGCGTAACCATGGGACACCTGTGTTAAGGGGACTTTGTGGGAAATATGTTTTTCTTTGAATAAGTTACAGGGTAAATGATCCCATTTCAGATAAGAAGCTGAAGTGGTAGGGACGTTTTTCTATGCAGAGACTATTTCTCTACGAATTCTTTTTCAAGTGCCTGCCACATAATGCAACATTTCAGGCATGTCTCTTTATGTTTGCAGTAATACAAAGATATTCACGCAGGTGAGAACTATACTGAAGGTAAAGAAACCATCTCAACTTGACCTGTAGTTCACTAGCGGCATTTTGCCAAAACTTCTGAGAATTTCCATGACTGCCATGTAACATGGTTTTAACCTGTTTGCCTGAACCAGAGGAGGAACAGAATGCTGTATATTGTCTTTTTGTTCTTTGTGTATATAGAACTTAGACCTGTGTGGCACTGGTACACAGCTACAGCTCTTAGCCTTCACAGCAATAAGATGTCAATATTTAAAATTAGAAAGTGACGTGGTAATGGTATCAGCTGGAAGGAAAAGTTTTGAAATGTTGGTTTTAAAGCTGATCCCACAGATCCTGCTTACTTGTTATATCAGCACCACCTGCTGGTACCTCATATCCTTTCCATTGTAATGCTGGCAGGAAGTTTTCCCTTAACATTTCGTTTAAGCTCTAAACATATTTGGGGAGGCATTAGAAAGAAAGATTGTTGTTTCCTAAACCCTTTGAAGACACTAAAGAAATATTTATACTGATGTCATTTCATCTAAGGAGAACAGAAAAAGATTTATCCAAATCTCTTAAATCCTAACTTAGGCAAACCTTGCTCTGAATCCAATAGAAAGGATCCAAGGAGTTGACTCCTGGCTTGCATAATTTTTTCACATTCTGTCTAGCTCACCATATTTTTGCAACTGAAACAAAATTGGATCAATCAGCACAGTGAATGATTCTGAACAGATTTGTACACACGCTATAATTCACCTGTTGTGACATTTCTAAGAGAGGATTCACCTCATCTAACAATCTAACACAGTTACATCCAGGAGTATGTTTCCAATCCAGCTGAGTGCATCTTCTATTTTTAGCTGACAAAATATATCACTTTTTTTTTTTTTTTTTCCTATTTTGAACTCAAATTCTACTTCCTTTTTGCTAGATAGCCAAATCTACCAAATAGATGCCCAAGTGAAGTGGAGATATCTTATTCATGCACTGGAAAAGGGAAAGATAGAATAATGAAATCTGTTCATTCTTCTGGGAGGCAGCCAGCTGTACATTCCACTCTGGACAAGACTCAGCAGAGGATGTCCATGATCCAAGCAAGGGGTCAAAATAGGTATTTAAGACACATGGCAGGGGAGGTGGGCCATTGCAGCGCAAGGATACTGGGGACTCAAAAATGCTAATGGCACTTACAGAAGAGGCTGGAGTTTCTAAAATGGCCTTCAGGGAGGACAGAAGGCAAGAAGCTGATATTTTGGCTTGGAACTGGAAAGGGATATAATGGGAGGAGATATACAGGGAGAAATGGAAATAAGGAATGGAGGATATAGGTTTGTAGGTATTTGGTTTCCTTAGTTCTGTTGAACCGCTTGACCAATTGTCAAACCTCTGAAACCTTCATCTTTGTCTGTACTGTCTCTGCACCCATTACTTCCCCTGATAGAGGCCAGGGCATGGCTACAGGAGCATCAAAATGAAATAAACATACATTAGCACTTGCAGAATGAATTTAAATATCCTGATTTTCAGAGCATCTGTGGGAAAAGCAGAAAGGCTTGATCTCAAAATGGCCTTAAAAATACCATAAAATATATACTTTCGTTTATATTTCACATGTACTGTATGTGGAAGGCTTGTCTGATATCCTTAAAGCCCTCTGTTGCCTCCTGTGTGTTCCTGAACCCTTTGCTCACATTGTGTGAACTGCAAGGTTAAGGTTGTCAGGGATCCTAATAACTTGTACTTTCTTTTCAAAGGCATTTAAGTGACCAGTCTCCTCTTCCACTGTAACTGCAAGCAGTTCAGTTCTGCTCTTGTATGCTATAACTGAAGCCATAGTTTTGGAGGAGGTTGTTTTGTTTTGTTTTGTTTTGATGGTTTTTCTGTTTTGTTTGCTTGGATTTTTTTTTTCTTGTTTCTCTCCTCTCTGAATCTTTTATTTTATTCTACTGCTTAGGCTTTGACAGAAAACTTTGCTATGTGCAATTCTCACCAAGTAAAAGCCAAATACTTGTCATTTACAGATCTCATAACTGAATGATACATTATTAACTCTTTTCATCATCCTAGATAAATATAACCGGTAAAAACCAAAATGCTATCCATGATGAAACATTGGTGACAACCAAAGTGAGCAGGGAAATGAAGACACCGTTGCTCTTTCGCAGTTATTGCAATATGAAGTTTGTAAAAAAATCCAATACAAATTGCAGAGTTAGGCCAAAGTAATTCTAGGTTGAAATGATGATGAAATAGCAGAACATTAGACCTCAACAGCAACAAAAGTCCTATTTTAACATACTGAGTTTAAGAGGTGTAGTGCTTTAGAAATTAGAAATATGTGTAGATTTTTAACAGACTGTGTTCTATTTGTTTTGGTGTTTGGTGGTGATTTTATTTTTTTTAATACAAATGTGAATCTCTCAGCCCCTAAGAAATTTCCTTTAATTTATCATACAATGTTATCAGTTGCAAAACAGTTGGTACATTGTGACCATAGGCCATGGCAACCTATTGTGTTCACCCCAAGACTTTTCTTGTTCCTAAATTATTTTCTGTGGGAAATTTCCCTCTAACACAGTTTACTTCACATCCACAAAGCACAGATGCCCTCCTCCTTATTGCATTTCTCCCTTTTCAGCACAAGCTTCATGGTACTGAAGCTCATGGAGAAGAAATAGAATCAGGGAATTCCCTGCTGCCCACTAGTAACAAAAACAGTTTTAAAGGACTATGTATTTTTTGCAAAAACCAAGCAAATTAATTTAAATACAAATGCTACATCAGCACTTACTCATTTGCTTCTTGGGTAAGAGAGATACAAGTTCTCTAATCAAGAATATATTATAGTTCACTGGGACTTCAGAAGTGCATTTAAAAGTTTTTGTCTTACTTATCTGCATTCTCCACACTCTAGTGTGGAGAATTTTGTCCCTTTTAAATTATTATTTTATTTTTCCTTGTGTTTTTATGTTTGTTTCTGGACAGCGCCGACTGTAGTGAAATTTTGGGGGAAAAATACCTGACTGCCAAAAGAAGATAGTAAATGCTGCTAGTTTTAGTTTCTAGGAGGAAAATATCTAGGATAGTTGAAGTGTATTTTAGACATAAAGAAAAATACAGTACCAAATTTAATTAAAGAACTAGAGCTGCCAGGTAGTAATTAAATGTGTTAAACCTATATCTGTGTGAGAAAACATTGGTCACAAGAATAATGTTATGCAAATTAAAATGAATGCTTGAATTGCACAAATTTGAATTTCCAGATATCTGTGACAATATAAATTTCACTGAGAAAATAATTATGTGCTGATCTATATTCAGGTGATCTCTTGAAATGTTGTTGACAGCCCTAAGCAGAGGAGGCAATCACAGAGAAAGACAGACAGGAATAATGCCAATGTTTAGGGAAGACATGCCTGTCAAAATATGGAACACCAAAATATAAAAAACTGATTTTATAATAAAGTTACTGGCTTTTAAAGTGATTGCAGTTTAGACATCCTCTCTCCTAATTCAGTCTGCATCACCACAGGACATTTTGATTTAGACAGCAGCTGCGCACCCTGTATAACCCAAGGAAAGCTGAATGAAATAACATGACTAAAGCTTTGTGCTTGGCATAGTCCTCATACGAATTCTTCTAGTACAGGAGCCAGAGGGAAGATCCTATTTCTATTCAGGTTCCTATTTCTATTCAGGTTCCTGTTTTTCTGAAATCAAGTAAAGAGTTCTTTGCAAGCATATATCATCAGCACATAAAGTTCAGAATATGGGAGCTGCATGAAGTGTATTACACATGAACAGCCCTAGAGAAAACTGAGGATGGTTAGCTGGCTGTTACAGCTACAGCTTCACACTACTGCAGTTTAGCTTTCCAGCCACAGTCAAGGGTTCTTCATCTTGTCTAGGCTGGAATTAATTTTCCATAAATTCTGTGTTTTGGGTTTGTGACTGAAAACCAGTGTTGGTAACACAATGGTGCTTTGACTATTGTTGAGCAGAGCTTACACAGCATCAAGGCATTTTCTGCTTTCTCGCCATGCCCCACCAGTGAGCAGGCTGGAGGTACACAAGGAGATTGGAAGGCACACAGACAGAACAGCTGTCCCTGAGTGACCGCAGGGACACCCCATAAAATATGCCATCATACTAAGTTTTAAGGAAAATGAGCTGTTTTAAGGAAAAGAGAAGACAATCCCAAGACGAAAGGTGTGTCTGGACAAGAGCCACCATGAGTAAAGTCAGCAGAACAGAGTGACTGGGAGAAAGAGAAGGATCCAGAGAAGGGCAATGATGCTGGTGAAGGATCAGGAGCTCAAGTCCTACGAGGAGTAGCTGAGGGAGCTGGGGTTGTTTAGACTGAAGAAAAGAACTCTCAGGGGTGACCTTATGACTCTCTACAACTCCCTGAAAGGAGGTTGTAGACAGGTGGGAGTTGGCCACTTCTCCTCACCAACAGGATGAGACAACTGAGTCT